>BLKM01000903.1:746092-1184902 GCA_013340265.1 Coptotermes formosanus | reverse complement strand
CGCTTCCACGAAAAGAGGGTGCAGAAGAAGGCGCTGCAGACAATTACGTTAAAGTAAGAGAATGCATCTGAAGATGAAATATTCAGACCCTCTAATTTACACCGAGAACGAAACAAAAAATTATGGCATTCCATCTGAATATCTCAGTAAAAAGTGCGCCCTCATTCATCTCTTTTCCCGTATTAAACCAAATTATGTGAAGTACCTCCCCTCTGCTAACAAGTTCACGATCCACGGTGTGAAAGGACGCGTGAAACAAGACAGGAATCCAAGCAACGAGCAATTTATGCAAACAAACGAGCCACGAAAGTACAAAGTTGTACAATTAATCAGTGTTCGTTCCCGCAGCAATGGCGTAATGGCGCTTGCTGAGGACACGATCACTGATTCAGTCATTTAAACGTAATATGAAAAATCGATCGGCCACAACACACGCCGCCTACTTTATCACGCTACAAAAGCCCATACATATGCAAAGTGAATCAGTTTTCCTTTGGAGATGCATTAGTGCCACCACACAACGCGACAAATGACTTTCTCGCAATATATCACAGAGCCTCGTTAAGGCGTTGCAGTTTTCATAGCTGAACGGTACGACAACAAAGCACACCATCAGTACACCCAGTCCGGTTATCGTGAGACTGGGCCCCGTCCTGGGTCACGCCAACTTCCCGCGTGGTGCTGCCCCAGAAGAAATTCGCTGCCCACTTTCTCTACACAACGGGGAATTACCTTAATTCAACACGCAGCCTCGAAGTACCGACCTCCTGCTTTTCTTATGCGGCCCTCACATATTAAAATTCTAGACACATGGAAGAGTTGCCGCCTTGGAATAACGGACAGGCACTGCCTAACATATTTGGATGTGCCTATCCGTTTTATACATATATATATATATATATACACACACACACACACACACACACACACATATACATATACATACATACATACATACATACATACATACATACATACATACATATACCTTCAGTTTTCATAGCAAGGTAGGACTATTCACACACACATATTTTTATCTTTTAGTGTGCCCCAGACATAATATCAACAAGAATGTGCATTGCGTTAGCAGGAGGCTAAGATCCACTGACGTTTCACTCGTTCGTCAAAAACTTCAGACAAAGCATTCGAAACTGGTAATTACGTGGCCATAGCGCTGCACTGTATGACATGCTCATAGGTCTCTTCGTCTCCAGTTGAACAAAAATGGGTGTCACAATTACTTGTACACAACGTTCGGAATTTATTGCTTCGTAAAAGAACACTAGCCGTACCACTCTCTCAGCAAGAACTTCACCACACACCGACATTCAACGAGAAGCCACTCTTAACAGCACGGTACTATGCGCGGACCACTGTTCTGACTGCTTACGTGACCGCTTATTGTAAACTAATGTTTCATCAAAATAAAACCAAATTTTTTTTGTCAACAAGACCATTAAAAATAGACTGCACCAGTACCGAATTCTTGATCACACCCTGCAGGCACAAGGCAAGCTACTGCTGCCGGCTTGGCAAGTCGTACTCCTAATGATTCTGTTACCGCGACTTGCACATACGGATATTACATCAAGGAGACAAAAGGGACACAACGGCATTTTCTGAACTGCTTCTAATCGGGCATGAATAGCAAGTTCTTCCGCTCTTACGTCGTCTTCTTTCGGGGTTTACTGCCCAACGTCGACTCCCTTCCACGAAAGTCAGCCACTGTTCTAGAAACTGATGCAGTGGACAGCATTACACTTACAGTTTCTAAGCACCCTTCTTCCACTTTTCCTCTGATACGGTTTAAACATGTCGAACATACATTTTTCCGCCTTCATATTTCATCTCATTTAGCAACACAGCGCAAATGAATCATGTTCACAGACGCATTCACTGCCCTAAGGACGAACATCTTATTTCACAACACCATGCAACTCTATCACACAAGCTTAATAGCGCATCCACTGTTCTAAGAACTCATCTGCATTCGTCTGAGCCAACGCCGGATTCGTGGTCCGGTTTTCACCGCGACAGCGAGCACCCTGCCGACCTCGAGAGTTCACAAGTCGCCAGTTTCACGACAAGCTAAAGGTCGGCGTACATCTGACCACTCATTCAGTCTTAATCCCGATTCATCTCGACGCAAATAGCAAAGTATAGGCCTGATACTAATTATGGGACATGCAACATGGTAGGCTGCAGTGCTTCCTTTCACAAGTTAGCAGTAACTTAGCCGCGAAAAACTCCAAAGGGCCTGCAGCGTTTCCAGAAAATTCTACGATGGTACCTTATACTGTGCTAATTGAACAGTATCCAAAACGCACTACAACGTACGCCGGTTGAATGCGAAGAGAATGTGGCTAGTCACACTGGATCACACTGTGTAATTTCCAGTCGCGCTATTTGCAATTTTGCCCACACAACCGGCTTATGCAGATATTCATTTAGAGGAGGTACAAATGTTGTCACGTCACATCACAGATCTCTGCTGACTCTAGTTATTAACCGCGTCTACGAGTAATTATGTGCTAGAACGTGTCTGCGAGAAGAAACAAATGTGCCCCGTATCGCGTAGAAATTCTTTGCACATTGGATCGTGTTGGAGATGACGCAACTTCTACATGAGAATTACGCTACGTGCAAACTACTCTGTACCGATTCGAACCAAAACTAAATTCTACCAACGAGTTACTAGGATACGTTTCAAGCAGTGGGCCCACGGGATGCGCAACAAGCATGGCGTGGATTTCGGCGATATGAATCCCAGTGACAAGACTCAGGCATAACTCTTCTATACAATACTGAAGGGACGTGGGCTGAAAATGACAAGAAATAGAAGACAGTTTCATGTTCATAAATAACTACGGTTTATTTAACGTTTTCAGTACCTCAGACTACACAGCAACGAACGACAGGGTGGCAGAAGGATAACGAATTGAAGTGGATGTCGGAAAAAGCGTTGTGGCTTAAGCTGAGGTAATACACCCACGCAATCCGCATAGAGACACAGTAAAACCCCACGAAAAACATAGTCAGAATGGGTCCAGTCCCGAAACGAGACGCCTCCACGTATACAAGTCTGATGCGTTAATTCTTGACCAACTTGTTCAGCCTTCAGTAACGTAAGTGCGCTGCTGCTGTGCGACAGCTTCGCCAGTCACAATCCTCCGTGTTGCAGGGAATCGCGAAACAGAACCCGCACGGCGACCGAGTAAGTTAGCTCAAGCGCACTCTTCGAGGTGCCAGGTTCCAATCCCCACAGGGGCACCAACTATCTGAGGACCTTCTGTCGTTTTACGTAGCCCCTCCACGAAAACGACAGAACAGCAATCACTATAAATTCCGACACCATCCACTGTGTAATTTCCACCCAACACAAACCCCCTGCCCTTAGAAGGGTATTAATATAATCGGTACAATGCATACTTCTAGGTTCGACTTTTCCAGTAAAAGCAACTTTCTCCGGACATCACATTCCAAATAATTCGATACAATACTTCACACCCCACTATAATCAAAACGGCAGAAGAGTTGGAAGAGTCAGTAACCCATCAACCAATACGAAGTTGAATGACATCCCAACGCAACGCTGAGCAAACTGAGATATGAAGCACTCCTTATTACAGGAAGCAGAACGCAAATATTTGAAGTGACGAATCAGTGAATGTACTAACCATTTCCTGCTAGAACGTCGACGGGCAGAAATCACACCACAGGCCGCTTCTCTGCCCAGGGAACTTTCTCGCAAGTAGGTCTACATCAGCATATGCAAACATAAGCATTGTCTTGAAATGTGACGGCAAGATCCATGGCAGCCGGAAACAAACTTCAAACACATCCCTCTAGGTCCAAAATGTGATTCGTTGTGAAGAAGGATGCGACGATAAAACAGTAGGGCGTATCCACAAGTTCCCGCACTGAATCGATAACGAAATATACGTTTACCGTTGTTATTGGTCCCTGTTTCTCTTCCGAACTAAAGCAACGGGCCCAGCGCTTCTGCCGGTGCTGGAAGCACCGCTGGAACTGATTTTTGGTACCATGTGTAGGGCGCTTAGTGATTGTTCTTGGGCATCCTGGAAACGACGCATTAGTAGTTACAATTTCATTTCAGTTCTTCCTTAGAATTTTCTGGCATGTTCCCCGGAAAGGCCTTCCCGCCAGCCATCCCCGAAACGGTACTTTGTCGGTCCTCACCGACGCCTTTGAGGAGCACATTCGTCTGTGCGACCTGTGATGGGACAACCTGAACTCTCACTTCAACCTAAGTGTCCAAACGACTGACTGGGGGACGACGACGACGACGACACTCAAAAAATCAGTGTTCTCCCCGTCGTATCGTAACCGAAAGTTGTTTTGAGCATTTCATGTGTTTCCCACGAGGTCTTCGCAGAGTTTCGAGCACAACTTAATGCAAATGGGTTGTACATTCAAATCACCAATTAGAAAATCGCGTAACACACTTAATACGCACAAAACAAACGTCCACTGAGAAGCAATGCACAGGCTTATGGTCGCAAAACTCCCCAGACCGACTCGAAAGATAACAATACTATGGCACCTAGTGTGAGCAAACTGCACTTCCTGCCGTTCTGCGGCCTAGGGGCGGATTCCCAGACCTTCTGCACACATCTTCGAAACACAACGATAATCGAATCCAAACTGAGATCCAAGTGACAAGCCCAAACCTAATTCCATACCCTAATAAGGACAAGATGTTCCGGAGTTCCTTGGTACTATTTTTATCCCTGCAGACATGTACACATGCATGAGAAAAAAAAACAGACCTATGATGAATAAGAGATATGGGTCTAAAGAGTTAAAGCAAAAACATATGTTACCCGATGCAAAGTTCTGTGTGTGACTGCATTAAAAGCATTACGTTTGGTTGCTAATAAGAAGACAAGGTCAACTGTTACTATCCATTAATGCGGGCTTAAACAGAAACAAACGCCTTATCATACAGTATACCCCTGTATATACGGCTTCTGCTACATTGTTTTATTACATGATTATTTAATTAGTGATGCAGCAAGTAAAACAGAATCCCCCATGTCCTACGAGAATCCATTTCACAAACACGTATAATATTTGCATTTAATCAAGAGTCCGTAAAATGTCGGTTAATGCTATCAGCAGGCTGTAGTGCTTACTGAACAGTCACAGATGTGATTCTCAAACACCACTAGACCTGCTCTCGCCACAGGCGTTCGTACTTACAGAAACCTAATCCACATCGTCAGAAGTAAAACAGGTTACGGTATACCTTTCTGCAGTTAAACAGGATACTGAATTTTGCTGCAAACAGCTTGTCGCAAACAGCAGCTACTTACAAAGAGACCCAGGAATCAACATCTGCGCTTTCCGCACAACGAACAATGTGTGCTGATTGCAGGTAAACACAGCAACGCGCAACCTCCACACTTACCTGTAACAAAAGAGATAGTATTAAGCAAACATCTTTCCCAACTTGAGAGTACAATGTGAAGTTAAATTATTCATCATGAAACGACGACAATTTCAAGAGTTAAATACTACAGTAACAAAATCATACATCTCAACAATACTACTGTCTTAAAATACTGTCCTACAATAAATTAATACTACTAATAGTAATAATAATAATAATAATAATAATAATAATAATAATAATAATAATAATAACAATAAGTTGTGGTGACGGAGTTTAGTCCTTTAAAATTCTATATGCGACAATGAAAATACAAAACATAAACAAAACAAACTTTTTAAGACACTGTTGATCATGTAACTAAACAAAACCAGGCAGTGTAACATTTGTTGTGCAACAACAAGCGGGAAGAAACCTGTGTGGTAAACATGTGAGATCTAAACTCGGGTCTGCCAATCCATACATGCGTATAACGCGACAAGGGTTACTAATGTAAATGGCCACTGTAGCAATTGCCTCAAGTATGGAGGCACACGAAAGTAACGACATGTACTAGTATTAAGCTTATAGCAGAGAAGCAGCCGACAGGAATTCACATGAAATGCGGTTAGGTAAGTATACGTTCGTACGAGTATTTCGCATTCATAGGCACCAACTAAAAAGGCGGTTCGCGTAACCAACTTCCGAATAGGCCTAATTACAGTATGGAATTGGTCGGCCCTTTAAAGTTTAACAAATTCCACTTTAGTATCCATCGGTTACCTTCGGTGTAATATTGTGAATTAATAAAGCCTATGTAACGTAACACACTCATGCTGCTAGTGGCTACAACTTTGTCTGAAATACTTTCTCCTTTGCGTCTCTCTGTGTAGGCAGCATGCACTGAAAATAGTTCCATCATCACACATCTAGAAAATAAACTGCGGCAGTCCAAGTCGACAAATCTGAATGACAATGTAAACTGGTCGATAAATTTGAAACACACAGATACGACGTTTAATCCCAACCCGCGAACAGACGTCCATGCACTGTCACAAAACACGGCACGAGGCATTACAAGCCAAAACCAGGGCCTGATAAGCGGGTTGTATGACCAGTTCTCACAAATACACTCATTGGTTAGCAGGTTAATTATACGAAATGTGGGTAGCAGTCTCTACTTCTCACATGGCGTGGACGGCTGAAGGTAAGTGTCATGTCGTTGATTTGTTGTGCTAACGAAAGCGGCGCGAACACAGGTTGGCGCGTGGAGGATGGACCACTTGCCAAACGTACCATCTGACAGCACTAAATATGTTAGGCGCATCCACCGACACCCACCCGTCACCACCCTTCGCGCCGGCAATGCTTTAACATTTCGTAGCATGAAATTCATCTAAATACTATTCAACATCCGGTTTTACCTCTCAAAAACACTGTGACATTAACTAATCGGTTAATGCCAGTCCCTGCTTATTCTGGGAAATCCATAGACCTAAATAAAATAATTCAGGGCATTAACTGAAGTTGGTTACTATATACAGGAAACTACAGAGGGTTAGAACGGTGAATTCAACAAGTGACAAGAGTTAGCAACACAAATCTTTGCATTACACCGTCCGCCAATATTTGATGCCACCGGTGCAGTTCGAATCGAGCAATTTATCTACGGCCTTTCAGGCATAGCGGTTAAAGGAAGGCAACGTTAGGGAATGCCGATGACTTAAGCGGGAATGGTCCCGCAGGGCGAAGTATGGAAACTGGAGAAAAGGCAGAAACTACGAAAACTTGGCTACAAAGTCCAGTGGTAAAAAAGACTATTTTAAGTTTCACACCTAAAAACGGCCCCTTAAATTTTGTGTTTTTGGTCGGAATTCCTCCGAAAGTAGGTCACTTCGCTCACCAGTTAAATCGTATGGGCAAGGTGTGATCACCGAATTTTACACGAGTACAAGCAAACTTGTTAAGACGTTATGGAATGATCAAACTGCTTTGCTAACAACAGTCACGAACACAATTGTGAACTGACTTACAGCTGCTGCACACAGCAGCGGCCCATGCAGATCGGAAAGTGCCCGTGCTTGTTGTCTCGTCCTTCGTCAGCATGTAAGAGGCAATGTCTTTGTACAGAATTCCTGGTTCAGTGTCCTCATATTCAACATCATTATAATTGCGAAAGCCTTCACTGGAATCAGCCCAAACCAATACACTGAGAAGTAAGACAGGCCACATATTCTAGACCGAGCTGTTACGTTTGAAAGTGGGGCCGTATGTTCGCTATATATCACGCATTTACCTCTTTTAAATACCCATATAATTCAGAAATAAACAGCATTACTTGCCATACGGTAGGTAGCGATGATTTCTTACCACCAAATGCTAGAATTAACGAAAAACGTCAACGAATAACTCCAGTTAACGTCGAGGCGTCATCTTACTACATGCACATCTTTATGACATTTGCCGCTAAAGAGCTGTACAAATCAAGCGCCCCTGTGACAAGTACCGTCACCACAACTTGTATGATATTCCAGTATCACAACGGTATGCACATTATAAAGGTCCCTGACTCCAATCTCGACAAACGGTAGTGATCGGAATTCCCGCACTGTGCCACACGTCCCGCCAGGTTTAACACAATCACATTTTGCCCACACAGTGTATTTGAGCGCTTTGCGTGATTCTTAGGAACACAGCTTATTTCGCATTACAGAATCCAGCGATTAGTCCAGCTAGAATACCGTTCTCTGTCAGGTACGAAATGAAACATACAGACACTTACAGTACGAATCCCTACAATGACCACGTCAAGGCCCTCAACCCACACAGGAAACCTTAGCGTAATAAAAATAATGAAAACAGATGAGAAACGTACCCTGTGTGCGGCGGAGATGCATATTGCACGGACGAACACTGTACTAATCAGCTCTGTAAACAACCAATCTACGATCGATGGTCAGATTGAAACATTTTTACCTCATAATTTCAGGCTAAGAGCTAAAATCTGACGGGAAATGAAGACGTTTGGATGCAAACGTTACTAACAGAGTCCTCTACATATTTCACCTACAACATTTACATTTATAAAAGACGTGTTTTACTTTTCAATTGATATTTTATCATTTAGCAATGTCGATGTTAAATGACCCTTGTGTAGCATGTCCTCCGTGAAGATGGCCCAATGTTATAGCCGAAACATGTAGGAATAACCTTTATATATGAACCACGCCAGGAAGTTGGACATAAGTCCACCTGTATATGTTTACTGCACGGAAGATGTAGACTATAACACACGTATTAAATTTACATGCACGTCAAGAAATAACTGTATGAGAAAGTAGGTTACACTGACCATAACATTTCGTTCCGGAGCATAGCCAGCGCGGTAATGAACCTTCGGGTTGCATACACGACGGGAGATTTCTTACACTACCTAAATGACTATCACACGTAGTTTCTCAAGATGAACTCAGCTCTCTGAAGTCGGTGTACACAATATGAGGGCACAGATACTATCAGCGCCGATGTACACGGAACAGAAAGTTCTCACTCATATTCTCCTGATAATACACTTCGGCCAAGATCTCATCAACGTGGAAAAAGGAATTTCCTTCCAGATACGATCTCATTGTGTTATAAATTAGACAAAATTGTAAAATTTCGACCGAAGAATATGAAAGGCTTTAGAAAGAAGTTGGCTTTTAGAGAACACTTTCAGGCAAAAATAACTGTCTTACATTTACCAGCACGTACCAGTGGACACGATGACCACAACTACAGTGTCCCTTTTTACCTCTCGTGTATAAAAACGGCATCAGGAAACAAAGTTACAATGATTCGTCATAATAGTTCCACCGGTACTTAAAAATTATACCCAATAATTATGCAACTTACTTATTCATCATTGTACGTAACAGTACACACGAACACTAAACAATTATGACGAATTCCATAGAGGACGCTCTTCCTCAGAAGCTACCAGGCTCTCAGCCCGACAGTCCCCCCCCCCCCCAATGCAACGTAACAGTCGACACCGACTTCATCAAGGCTCGTCACTACTTCCAATGCTTCGTCAGTCAGCACGCGGCTGCAAATCGAGCACGTGTTACGCAACAGCTAGTCCCAAACACAGGCCATCCAAATGCACTACCAACAAACTCATTCGGGCAGCGTAAAAATACTGCAGTCTAGCAGGTTGCTTGTATATGCCACTTTCGAAAACAACAGTCACTCCCCAAGCGTGACCAGCACACAAATGTTCAGTTGTGCCTACCAAAGAATGATGCAACGCATTCCGCAGCAACTGCGGATTCAATTAGCTGATGATTCACTCTTAAGACAAGACTGAGGTTTACTGTTCAGATGATCACCACTGCCAATAAGCCAAGTTCATGGACTGTTCCCTCTCACCTTGACAAAACGTAGTACTCAAACAACCTACACACACCGCGTTCAGGCCCGGAAATCAGCACACCATGTAACAGCGCTAGAGTGAAATGAATTATAAGGCAACTTCAGGCGGACTGACAGAAAGAGTTTATACAGCCGATGATAAAAGTGATAACAATAACACTTACGTGTCAATAAACTGCACCCTGACACGCCACTGCAATCAGACGTAATCCACTACATGTGCATAGAAATGTCTAGATAACAGAACAAAGAAGGCTACAGCCGGTCTACTGAAAACCGACCAACGAAATTAGACAGCCAATGTGAGGAACAAAAACATGTCGAACAATGGCTAACAAAGTTTCGTCCATTCACCACTTCCAACGAAGCTAACACACGGCGTCAAGTAAATAAATTAAGACCGGTCTCTTAGGAAGCACACAGGCACTATGACTGCAGACGCTCATGAAAACCACGAAAATCTGAACAATCTGTACCTGGCCGAGATTCAACAAGTAATCTGCCAAACACCATCCCAACTACTACACTAGTACCTGCAGGTAATGAGAACGTCTGTCAGTACAAAATATGCATGTGGTCAAGGCATGTCTGAAGGTTCAGACATATATCGCACCAATGTAAAACGATGGTAAAAATGACACACACACTCTAAATGGCATAGCCGTTTGGCGGGGCGTGCGCAGAATGTAGCTGAAGTGCCGAACACAGTTGCAGTGTTTCAGGAAGAATAACGGAAGTCAGTTACACATACAAATCGTGCACAACCTTACCCTACAACTGGCTGAGCTTAAATAAAATGACTGTACGGCTATAAATACTGAAAGTACCATTCAATGACGCGTCCAGTCGAAAAGAATAACATTTGTTCAAGAGGATATTTTAAGACGGATTTTTCTGCTTTCAAAATCACTGAAACACACACACAAAGTAAAATTAAATGCTGGGTATTACTTGGATAAGATTTAGTAATGTGGCTGCCTTCAGTGCGGTGTGCCGAGAACTGTACATATTTCCACGTTTACACAACAGCCTGGATTCGTGTTAAGGAAACCCGTCGCTGCTATTCAGGCCAGACTTCTGTCAATCGAGAAAAAGTACATGGAAGTGTCTTTAGGTATCACAAAGCACGAAACACTGGCCTATGGCAACACCCTCCTTGGCCACTGCTGCGACCTCCAATGGCAATTTTCTCACTGTGCATAGGAATGAATTCAGCTGCTTGCTTATATTCGTTCTCTATTCTACTACACTTCAGGGCTATATGCGAGCTTTTCTCACCGCTGACAAAATATCTGAAATTACGTTTCTTCTACTTCAGCAGTGTCCCTAACCCAAGCTGTACGTCTCAACGCGTCTAAAAATCGTTCCACTTTAAAACCAGCCAGTTAAATACTTCAAAGGTATTTCACTAGATAACTTGCTTTAGGAACACTATCCAACATACTATCAGTTAGTGGGGTGATAAAAACTAGGGGTGCACACAGGGCTGTGGAGTCGGTACACAAAAGCTCCGACTCCGACTTCTCGATTTTTAAAACTTCCGACTCCGACTCCTGGATTTTTAAAACTCCGACTCCTTCATAAAAGCTCAATACGTATTAATAACGGCAAACCTGTAAGACATTTCATCGCCACCACGTGAATCATCAGGCTACTTTTTTTACTTATAACCTATATTTAAGTATAAATCTAATCGTTACTGTAGCTATCAGGGCTCTGGATTTGGACTGTCTAGTTAAGACTTTGGACTGAGGTCGGAGTCGTTACATTCTTTACCGACTCAAACTCCACCTAAAATTCCTTCCGACTCCGACTCCACAGCCCTGGGTGCACAAACCCCAGATGCCAGGCAGCTGTGGCGACTAGATTTTGCATCGTGGCGCCTAATACTTGCGGACTCCGAGTACGGAACTTGCTTCATGTGACCCACCTGGCGCCTAGAATTTTGAGGTGGACATCAGAGTTTTGGATTGTGCAACCCTCATCGAAACGGTTAGGAGTTCGAATCAGAGGTCAAGTAATTCGAACAATTTACAGCTGAAAATCCTTCTTCGATTTCCAGAGCAACTGGAATGAGAGTTCAATATATAGCCGCCTGCAGGACGCAAGAAGCAAACGACGAAAGAAACGGAGATATACAAAGATGATGGTGCCTCACCTGTAACGTCACGCACACGAATGATACGCGCCTTAAAAGTCATTCTTGAGGCAAAATTATGCTGTAACAGTAATACAAACTACAAATGAATGTCACAAAACAATTTATGTCTCACAGCATGACACAACAGGCAGCATACACTGGCCAAAGTAAACTGCATTGTTTACTTATGTCCACAAGGTTACAGACAAACTCTTATCCCTGAACTCATGACGCTTATTTCCATAACGCCATTCTCAGCACAGAGTTACGAAATCCATGTTTTAGCCAACAAAGCACAAGTTAGACCAGTCATGAATATATATGGATCAACGCAAAGGTGCACAGAATAGAAAAAACTGGCCTCCTTGGAAAACCTGTAACTAGTCCGCTGACCACAAGAAGCCAAAGAGCCTACCATTCAGCGATACAAGTTGGGAACTAAAGCTACTGTCCTGCACATCTTAAACCTAGGCGAGAAAGGACGGAGAGTTCCTGGAATGGGTTTGCAAACAGAGAAACGGAGCCAGCATGCTGAAATCACAAGTAACACGCACTACGAAAATCAACTTTCAATATGAAAAGCAGCCGTACGAAGTTACCACCCTTATTCCTCTAATTACTTGGGATATCACCTTATAACATATGTTACCACTTACTCCTCTTTGGCAAAAGTATGACAGAAATCGTACTGTTAATTCAACACAAATCGTACACTTACATGAGAAGTAAGATATATAAAGTGAAACGCATTACAATTTTTACCTATGAACGTAAAATTGTGCGGAAAACCTACAGCGGAAAATCGGAAAAGCTAACATTTTTATTTAACATGGAAATAAAAAAGCATGCAGTCGAGTAACAGCCGTTGGATCATCAGGCCTTAGAAAAGGATACCAAGCACGACGGGGGAACTTCCACACCAAACACGTCAGTCAGCACAGCACGTGTACCAAACCAGCCTACAACGGCACAAGCCGTCATCTAGTACACTCAGGTTGGGAATGAAACAGAACCATGCAGGTTACGCCTGCAGTTCTAACACGATATAAAAGTCAGTGCGATTCATCATTCATGATCGTGAAGACAGTCTTTCACCATTATTTACTCTCTTCAGCTTTATATCTGTTTACTTATTTGTACTTGTAACTTCTAGTTTTGGTTTGCCGTCGTGGAAGCGGTACCATTCCGACGTTCCAACCGCAATTCACTCACGTGACCTTCGACTCCGCGGCCTCCAGAAACGCCAGGGAATCCCAACGCGAAAGGGAGTGCCCCGCTCACAATATAGCAGCAGAAAAACACTGTAATAATGATAACAAAGTGCACTGCCTCTTTCATTAACGAAAAAGACGAATGAATGAAAACTGCTGATGATCACGATGCCTTCCGCTCTGCAGTATTCAGTTCCGCGTTGCCGTGGAACTGAAAGCCGTCGTGTTGGCAGTAACTGCTGCATAGTGGCCGATGACGGCCACGGCTCTGCAGTACTACTTAGTTCCACGCTAAAAAAAACACCCTGTATGATGTCTTACGGATGTCTGCCTCCTCCCACCGCCCAAAAGCTGTTTCTTGAAACAACACGAAAACAAAGGGCAGGAGTAGAGACGGGGCAGAACTCCCATACTGCCGAAGTAACAGAACTTCACAAACTTACATACTTTACGAGCTCCTGCATACTTGCAACGACGCCATCCGTTTGAAGTAAAACTATGCGTTTATCTCAATAAGCCGAACGTACTTAACTTTCTTCTTCAGGGAGTGAAAAACATATACTTTACTCGCTTGAACAAAACTTTTAAGTCTCACTTTTATTAATTTTCGCATTTTTTCTAGTTTATAGCTGTCCTCGTAGCTATACATGGTGTCATCTTGTAAAACGCAAGGCAGTCAGTGAATCTTGTTCGCTCCATACACTTTATTGTTTCCCCGTGCTATCGCAGTCGTCAAACGTGTACTGACTGTGCTGCAACATTTACAAGCCAAGAACAAATTACTTCGAAACAAACTATACATTAAAAAAGTCGAAAACAACGAAAAATAGTGCGGACGCCTATACTTCTTACTGCGAAATAAACTACCGAAGCCATACCCAGTCTATTGGCCCCCGTTTCGAAAAGAAGCGATGTCTGCAATAAATTATACAGGTAAGACGAATGTACGCTCCCTAATGCACGAAAAAATCTACTACATAAGGCTGACGAGGAGAAATACAGAGATGTTTTAAAAAGCACGTGGATATAAACGGCTTAACTGTGGCCTGTCATGTAACTAATGGACAGCCTGCATTATACGGCTACACGCGACGTTGCAACCCTGTTGTCACACAGTCTTCCTACAAGAAAGGTAGAAACTCCACACAGGTGAAATGGGTTACATGTTGTCACCTTGTTGTCATACATGCACCATTCTTTCCTAAAACATGAGCACAATATCTACAGAAGTATAATGAGCGATATTCAGGTACTTACACTGAGAACAAACACCACAAAAAGCCGCTAAAATCCGCCCACAGAGATCACAGCAAAGACGATCACACAATGTATAAAAACTGATATAACAGCACACAAAATCAATATTGTACCACGGATATCCGTGCGTCGTTCTGTAATCTGTATTTCTGATACGAATTTTCGTTGCTCTTGCACGTATATCCTCTGCGGCAGTGTGTCCCAAACTTTTTTGCTTGCAGACCCCTTTGGCTTCGAAAAATAACCAACGATCCTCACATCCTTGCTGATGTAAACATAGTCTTCGGAGGAGAGGTATCAAATGTTAAAAACGTATATCTCAGAACTGATTCTGGATAGCTGCGAATACATACCAGTAGCATATGTAATAATACACTGAATGTTTAACTACTGATTGTCTCTCGCTTCGCGGGTACAGGGGGGATTTCTTACTTAGATAGGCATATTCTAACGGGCATAAGAAATAAACATATGGCTAACACGAGTAACAGAAGTTCTGCAATTATTTTGATCAAGACATCAAACTGGTGGCCGATCCCTTGCGATCCGCGGAGCACATTTTGGGAACCACTGCTCTGCAGTTTGCCCCAGATTTGAACAGCGGTGTTCGCAACTTCTTGTGGTAATGTGGCCCTTACCTACTACCAGTACTGTCAGTGTTAACAAACTGGGACTTAGACTGTTCTTCCGATTTTTATTACACAACGTAGCCAAGAGAGCGATTGCAAATAACGATCTCTTACTTAAACGCGAAAGAATCTGTCTAAATGCAGTCTGCGAGGGGAGCTTCAACAGTTCCCGGATCGTTCAACAGCAGCGAACAGTAACCGCTGAAGCAGAAGCTTCAAAATTTCAGCGTAATTTAGAAACACATTAGTACCCGCATTAAAATGCATTTACTGTAATCCCACTAATTTCAAACGCCACTAATTAGTGGATAAGACTGATAACCACGTAGTATAGGTCTGTGACTATTCAGGCTGCACACCGGAAGGCACGTTACCCTCCGCGTCACCGAAATGTAACGACATGACGCCACAAATGACGTACTTTGGAGAGGATTTGTTTTGTAACAGCTCTTGCCAGACCTGCTTGTAACACTGAAGAGATAAATATCATCCGCTTCACACCCACAGTACGGGTGTTCAGAAAAACCTAAAAACCCCTTCTTCGATCGAGTCGCCCATTTATTAAAAAACTTGTTTGTTCAAATTGTGTGCAGAAGTGGTGAGTGGGAAAGGATCTCAAAAAGGCGGCTTGGGTCATTTTCAAGGCACGACCACATTAGTCGCCTGGACAGACTGAGAAAAAATATGAAATATCTCGAATTAGGATAGCAGATTACACACAGAATGCAAATCTACAGTTTTACCGCTACACCAGCCCTACTGGCATTGACAGCGAATACAGTAACAACGCGTTCTGACGGGAACTTATGAAAATGCTTTAGTCTGTAAGCACCGACTACCAAAAACTACAATATTCCACATTTTCTGGCCCATACTTGCAGCCGTTTCTACCTACGCTATTTGACACAACCCCAAACGTTCAGCGACGTCGAAGAAGTTTTTAATCTTGGTATTCATAACAACAATGAATTCGTAAGATGGGGTGATCTCTATCGAAATTGAGTCCATAGACCAAGACGCCGTAAATGGGACGCGGGACGTCATGACACAGTCTTATACGACATACGCACCTTGACGCTCAGACTTGTACGGACAGTTCAGCTGTACTGCGCTACGAAGTCAGTGTTCAAATTACGTTAAACGCAAAGCGCGTGCCAGCCACGGGGAATATTATAAAGGCACAGATCCCCTTAAACTACCAGAAAATGTCTTCCAGGTTCCGACGCAGACAAAATTCTTGTGACACGCTGCAGATGGTTGTTCTAACAGCAAAACACAATAAAGACAACAGCTACACGAACGTTTAAGATTACTTCGTTCCTGGTTTTTGATTACTCCCCAGAATTCCATAATCATCTGCTTCAGTCCTCAGCAGAAAGAGTTTGGAAGCATCTTCTCACGTGGGTCCAATAGCACAGTCTGTTCCTAGTCAGTGGTTAAAAAACTCAACGTCCACTTCACACTAATCTTATAACAGCAGCATCCCTCTACGTCGACGCTATAAAAGTCTGAGCTACTGATGGCGTCGTCAAATAAGCAACATATAAACCGGAGAGAAAAGAAATAAATACACGTCCATCTACATTACTCAATCAAAAGCGAGCAAGTTTAACAGCCATACTTGCGACTGAGAGCCACAGGAAAATTTCAAGAGCATTAACAACGTTCTTCATTACAATGCAGTGCTGCTACTGCTAATGTACAGAAGCATCAGGACACGGCTCTACTGTTCATCGCCACGCAATCCACAACACTTACCCGCAACGAAACTAGCACCGACCTGCACAGCTATAAGAAAGCTCGGCTAGTCTTTTATGCTACATAATTCCAAAGCCAGTAACCAAGTCGCGGTTATGTTCTAAAGCGGAACTTCCAGCACGTCAATTATGCCAGGTCTACACCACTTCGCTTGAGGGTCGGTACTGTCGGAAACACTAACCATTTCAATCAAAGCGATATACCGTCATAAACTTACAACACAGAGATGCGGTGAGGCACCAAACGGATTTGTTGGGTGTAACCGGCATTCTTATAACCTAAGCAACAATTTTCGGCATCCCAAAGTTTAAATACCGTCGACACAGCCGCCATAATTTTATCTTTATCACACCCTTCCTGTACCTCGCTCATCATCATCGTTTCCTGGACTCACGTTCAAGGTTCCCGCTACTGACAATGCAATCTGTTCGTAACGTCACGTAACTGTTTTCGATGCACAGTAGTCGACAAAGAAGAAGCAAGGCCACATGAAAAACTTCTTGGTCGAGGGAGGACAGGCACGCTGATTACACAACTACTGAAAGTCAAATACGGATCACACAATGTCACACCACACTGGGATTATTTAAACATTAACCTGTTAATCTGTTTTTCATAAGGACTCAGTGTGTGCCGCGCAGTAAACACTCCCCACCTCGGTTATAAAAAGCCACGTAGTTGATGATGAATAAGGTAAAAGTTGCTGTTTGTTCTGAGATCCGTACAAAACACATACAGGCAATGTAATCAACCATGGAGAATGGTTTAATGTTAAAGCCGGTGGTACGTAAAGTTACCGCTTGGCTTTAAAAGGTTAAACCGTCAGTACTTACCTAAAACTGAGTCGTCATGACACTACACTGAGCTACGCGCGGACGCGGGACAGAATCGTACGTACACCAACTCAGTAGTAAATTTTATTTTAGACATTTCGCTCTGATACTATTGAGAAAGGTATTATATCATCCCGTCAGTCACAACACACTTCTTTAACTCGGTATTATACTACTTATACACGTCTCGTCTGCACGGGGCCAACATCAGGTATCACCAATAACAAATTACGACGCTATAAAAACATAAACCTTATGTGAAGGAATGAGAGACATTCTTGATACAGGTTCTTGATTACATACCA
The DNA here is from genome assembly GCA_013340265.1 of Coptotermes formosanus. Lineage (NCBI taxonomy): Eukaryota > Metazoa > Arthropoda > Insecta > Blattodea > Rhinotermitidae > Coptotermes > Coptotermes formosanus. The sequence continues at coordinate 1,166,964 of BLKM01000903.1, read as the reverse complement.
AAAAATAATTTTCTTTAAATATTTTTATTGATGAGATGTATTGATGGTTCCTTGCGGCCGAAACATGTTGTATGTGTAAATAATATAATATCCCACCAACTGTTTTGCGATTAACGATTATACAACACCTCATACTAACTCGGAAGTTTAGGAACCGAGGGAAGAGGAAAGAACACGGCTTTAATAGTACAGCACCTTCATATGCTCCTTACTGAGACTGGTCACCCTTTCCACAGAAGCTGGCCGCACTGCCATTTCAACCCTTAAGGGTGGGTACACACTTGTAACGTTACCGCGTATCGTAACGCCGTAACGTTACAAGTGGCTGACACGGCACGGAGTTACGAGCTTAACTTGCATCCCGTAACAGTACGGCGTAACAGTAACCACCACGCGTAACACTGTCAGGTTCCCAGTTTGTTACGGGAGCCCAAGTGAGCGCGATGTCTTTGCAGCTAGCAGCAGCTGCGTACATTTACATACATTTTGCTGAAAAAAAAAGAAAAGACAGCGGCGGTGGTTGCAAACGCAACTGTACTCAAGCAGGGAAGTGTACAGTGCTTCAAGTTTATTAGCGGACTTGAATTATCAGTCGGTCAGTGGGTTATAAAAAAATTTCACCAGAATGTCTCCTACTGAATTTGAATATTTAATTCATTTGATATTTTATTGTAGTGCAACGGATGCTTTGGGTCCCATATTATTTGCTTCTTCTTATAGGCGTATATAAATTCTATCACTCGTTCCTGAGTCCACTCCATTCTGAACACACAGCCACAAAAGCCGCACAAAAAGAACCGACCCATAGGAGGGTGGTGTACTGCGCACGTGACACGGAGTGCGTCCACACTTGCTCAAGCCGCAACTGTAACATCCCTTTGATGCGACGGGCAAATACCGACATCGCACCGAACAAGCCCGTAACGTTACACCGTAACCAACTTTTGATACGTTACGGTGTCACGAGTCGCGTCCACACAGTGACGTTACGGTGTTACGGTACGCGGTAACGTTACAAGTGTGTACCCACCCTAAGACGAAAACAGCAAACTTCCTCCAAAACGCTTGTATACGCCTAAACGACTACACAGCGTCACAATCCGGAAGCCCACAGTCTGAATAACTTACCACATTGTCATTTAGGGCTACAAATAAAAAAGCGGAAACAAATCCGAACACTGACCGGCAAAGAGGTAGAGCTGTGAGTGTTCCTCCGCAAAGACTGCTCGTTACAGCCTCGGCTAGACCATGGCCTTCTTCACGTGAACAAAGGCTCGTAACAAGTGTAGCTGATTGATGGGTTGACAGCTCAAGAACAGCCACTATTCCCGTCCATTAACGACGCCACACCATTTGTTACTACCACTCGCAGGTTATATAACTATGCCGCTAACACGTTACGTGCCATGTCGCATCAAACCAGAGAACAGAATAATTGTAGCCCATCCCGCCAATCCACAACGGACACGACGCTCAAGACCGACTAACGTCCGCCTAACCAAAGTAACAACTCCCGCCTTGCTTAAAGTGACCAGACCGTGAAATCTGACACTGGTCAACGTCTAATGCGACTTTACAATCCTGTGGCGAATCTAGGAGCTGGGACAGCTTAGAACGGATACGGGCTAAGTGTCCAGACATGGATTTCCCGCACAAATAGCAACTGTATCTTCAACATCACGTCCAAGCAAGTTCTGAGATCTGTCAGCCGCATATTTACTGTCGGGAGGGGTAGGTCATACCGTACTTCGAATCTAAATTGAACCGCAGTTCCACCTAATGCAGGGGTTTAGAATCTGTCCAGTTTTACCTCCACGTCTCTTGCATACTTGCTAATGTTGGGCTCCCACGTCGGGTAACCTTTAGCCCAGTGACAGACTCTGTCAATCCAGCGAACAGCATTCCGCTTCCATAAAGAAAAAGGCCTTTTCTGCTCGTATGGAACAGTATCAACTGCTCAACGTAGGCCTCACACCACGGAGATAACGATTATCCTGGGATGATAATGGAAAGGCGAACATCACGGGGCATCTGTGTCAACATACATGATGCCACAACAAAGCTTCAAACTAGGTACCACCTCCACAATAGTCAACTTCGGTACCGTTGAATGCGGTATTTGAGGCAGTGGATCTGTGTACAAATCATTTAACAATGCTCCATCAAGTGCAGGAATTACGCTTATCGAGTAGCACATCATTCGAAAATTATGGTGAGAAAGGGACCATGTGGCAATGAAACGAGGAGGGGGAAAAATAGCAAGCATTCTTAGCAAAGGAAAAAAGTATATAAGACAAACGCCTTTACACAAATGTAGTAACAGCAAACCCATAACCCACAACACGCGGTTACACAGGGTGGACCACTAACAGCGCATTTCGAAACAAATGACCTTAATTTACGTCGCACCCAACACCACACGCAACAGTAAATAAAGGCCAACCCCGAAAACTGAAATGTCGTTAGTAGGGTCAATTGGACAAAAGGTTACGTCACATGCAGACAGAATCGCGATTTCTGACACAGAAAACCAGTTAGCCATGGGTACGCGGCTAGTTACGGAGAACAACGATGTAGGCATGGTCCACACGTCTGGAAACAATCCACGGCACATGAGCGAGGGGGCAAAATTACATGAAATCACGTCAGCAGCCACTGACAGCGGACAGGCCAGAACTTAGGGCTCAGGAACTAGACAAGTACAGTCCGTGCACAGGCTATCATTTCATTAGACTTATGCCACAAACACTGTTATACGTAAAGGTGTAACAGTGTTTGTCGAAGTCTGATTCTTACTACATGAGATTCATACGAAATGCGATCCAGGTAAAAATCCTTCATTAGTTCTACTCTCCAATAGCTCAAGACACAACTACTGTAATTTAAGTTCTCTTACTGACAGTAAAACTAAATCACACACACACACAGACACACACACACACACACCTATATAGTTACAAGTTACAAGGTACACATTTCAATTCCTCAGAGAAGAATCAGCCACAACCAACACTTCTCTTTGCTTTATTAAAAATTACTGAGCAACCAGTCGGTTGTGACTGATTCTTCTCGGAGGAACTGAAATATATACCTTGTATACACACGCCAACTGGGATGTTCAACATCAAAATTACATATTTACAACTGTACGGGGTTTAAGAAGAATTTGGTATAAAACAGGCTATACGTATATGCCCTGAAATTCGATTTTCACCTTCGTTTACATTCGCCAATTAAGACCGTAATGCACGTGCAGTTACTTCGCACCCACAGTCATATAATGGGACGAGATAAGACAGATCTCGGCATACAGGATCACTACGGACGCAGTACTTCTTTCTGACCAAATGTGCATGCGTCCTTTGGTTTTGACTCCTTAATGCGGCACGTACTGCTGAACGTGTAGATGATGCACCGTTTAGTAAGCGTTTGGGCCTATGTGAGTGGTTTGCTTGATAGTCTCACATTTAATAGAGGACCCAATTTAACGACGACTCCGCTTTTCTTGGCGTTTCCCATGAAACGTTCTTTGCACTTAAACGCACCATTCACTGGCCATAGCATCCCACCGTTTACTACCCAGACGTCTAGCAGGAAAAAATGCGTACGCGAAGCTGTAGAAATAAACTAAGTTGACATTTATAACTCCGCGTCTTTTTCATGCATGATTACGTCAGATTTTTCTGACAGACCAAAGCTTATGCACGAAAACCGAGGCCACCGTACGTAAACTGACTCCAGCCATCAAAAGGGAGTATCCGTTAATAGAGGCAATTTCCATGAATGTCGTGTCCCGATGCGGATATTGTACGTCCCGGGGGATCTACCGTGTAACGATGCACTCTGACCGGACGACTACCGCGCGGTCCACAACGCGATTCGATTCAGATGACGAACACGGATTCCATAACAGTTCGCTGTACTGTATTCAATCTAAAGGAACTGGCTATGCAAAGACGGGTTGAAAGGATACTCTCGGCATGTCACGACGACAGGAAAGCTTCACCGCATATACCGCATCATCTAAGGGTTGGGTGATGGTACCACAGCTTAATTACAGCACGCCAAGACGACGTATGGCACAGTATACGCGAAACTCCTCACATTCCTAAACTTAGAACAAATTGGGAATTGTTAGCTTCACGTTCCGGCCTCTCTACCCCTGGCAGGCCTATCATTCGATAAGAGGCTGGGTGGGACGACGCCAGAAATCCAGCCACAATCGTGTTAAGAAAGAACCGTATTCCCATATTTTCATATCCAACTGCAACTAAACTTTGATACTTCAAACATTTAACAACTTTCAAAGGTCCTCTTTACGACCAGCGTATAAAATTCAGATACTTCTAAGTGCGTACTATGTATATTGGAAACTAATTTCGATGTTGAAGTCTGATCTGTGTAATTTAAATAAACCGCACACTGTCATACCAAATTCGAACATTCCAAAGCCCAACATACACACATGAACGCGAAAACCATGAACGACCCAACTGCCATGTCTCCACAGTGTTACAGTTTTTACCTACGCGTCGACGATCATCCTTCCAGAAATACCAGACAACAGAACGCATGATCCTGAGGGAATAACAAAGGAAAAGACAGGATCTGATGCTCTCACGGCAGTGTTCAGGAAGAATTGTGTCTACTGGAATGCGGTAGAAATTTGACGTTTCGGAGGTAGCGTTACTGCCGCGGCATCCACCTTTGGCAAAAAGTATGCCTGAATGTTAACTCAGAAGCAGTAAAATGAGCGCGCAACCAAAATTACTCAAGCAAGAACGTGTCTGCCAATGCATCAGACTAAACGCTTTCAGATTAGAACAACTTACGCCAGTACCATGGACACTAGGCTCAGCCTACGTTTCTGCAACCACTTCATACATTAACAAGTCTGTATCTGTAACAGCGGCCGGAGTAAGTGTGACAGGTTCCCTCCCACGTCTCTTTTTCTCACATACACAGACAGCGAGCTTCAGAGACCCAACAGAAGTCTCCCACAATGTGGGTCTCTGAAGCAAACATCAACATTCATCACTGTCGTCACGATTCATTTCAGTCACTCGATTTCTTCCGGTTTCAAAAGTTGTCATCCCACCATTCAGGGCATCATTCTTCTTATCGCACGTATCGTGGTAACCGACGTGTGGCATGGAAGAACATTAATTACCTAGGCCCCCCCCCCCCCACACACACACACACACAAACTAAAATCTAACAACACGATCTGCTGGTATTGAAGTTCGAAAAAGGTCTCCAGATCACTGGCGACTAGGCACAAGCGGAGAACCTTTCCCAGAAGCATCAACACCGGCAACAGAAGAACAAGAAGTTCACTGGACGACCAAGGATGGGAAGGTCTTCGCCAGGATTATTAACCTAATAAAAACACTCAGAACACGAGTGGAACATACAGTCTCAGCACACACGCGCGCCTACCCCTGGAACACTGCCACCAACATCAAAATGTCACAACATCGGTATGGAGCGAGGGCATCCACACCACGACGAACGGGCAACACACGTACTACCGAATGCCACACGCCAAGCGCAGTTTCACAAAAAGCACTATGCACACCTTCATACCTCCAAGAAGGCTATGTAGCTGAAGCAATGAAACATCAGAACAATGAAAACAAACACCAAACACGCGTATACACCGAACAATCATTCGTCCTTGTCCTATAATTTTGCTCACCATAATCCCCACACAGGCCAAGCCAGCTGTTGAATCGAGCGATGGTCACAAGACCCCCCAGTTGCAGCTCATGGTCTCCGTTCAGACTCACAGAAGAAGTATTTTACGTAACTTTCATTGGTCCAACTCACGAAAAGCCGAGGAAAATAACGGGAAGTGTAAGCTCTACGCTGTTGTTCGTGGCGTAATAAGTGAACCTGAACACATTTTGTCTCAAGTTGAAGTGCGTATGTATACCGACACCATTTTACAGCTGCGACTTCTCCTATTTGTGCCTCCATCTCTCCTTGCTTTGCTAGTACCCACCACATCATCTGTGGGGTTAAAATACTTTCAATCTACATTAACTCTCGCGCGAAGTAGGATATGAGTTCAGGAACTGTATAATGAACAGTAACTTCAGCCTAGTGATTACTCTTAACTGCATTCGTGTGTTTTGACATTTAACGACATGCCCCGTCACCTCCCCGTTTTCTTTACTGCAAGCGCTGACCATACTTTTATGAGGCCTGTAAAATGAATTAACTTCTGCCAGAATTCTGCACAGTCTGTTCGAACAGACGTATTATTCACAGCAACAGGCACACAGATAGACATCCAGACAGACATACAAACAGACAAACACATGCACACACACGGACTTGATGAATACGCCCTTCAGAATTAAAGCAGGATATAACAATGGTGCTAACACATTCGTGATTTCACCTAATTATGACAAAAATCAAAGTAAAGGTAAAGGCCACCCCACGGCATGCCTATTCAGGCACAGAGGAAAGGCGGAGGCATACCTTCAAACCACTAACAACCTCGGTGCTAGAAAAGGGTGTGTGGTCAATACCACGCCCCGGCCGCTTTACCACCGGGAAATACCCGGTATGTATTGCAAAGGCGGATGGACATCGGGGTCGGTACGGACGGGTACGGAAGGTGTCACCATCACCGGGATTCGATCCTCGGACCGTCCAACCCCTACTGAGTCAAAAGCAATGTACCGTCTTAAAAATAAAAGACACAAACGTTGCAAATGTTAAAAGAAAATGTACGAGTCTTGTCCGTGGGTCACCGCAATACGGCCGCGATGTTCACATGATAGACACAAAGATAGCGATGGACTTGGTATTCTGCAACTCCCTTTCCACACATACTAAAACAGCGACTGCAAGTCCTTCGGAAGTAACAAGACTTCCACCATTAAATGCAGGACTGCTGATTCCTTCAGACACCAAAAGATTTCAGCTGGGGTCTGCTCGCGTATTTCCCTTTCTTTTAGGGAACCCTGAAATATGAACCCGCCCCCATCACGAGGCAATTTGATTGGACGATCAGTCGTTGTATCGAACATCACAAAATGAGTACGGTGACAAGCTACAATCACGCGGAAAATTTCAGTACTTAACAGCAGTACCAATCCTTAGGATGCCTTAAATCATGGGTCTCAAACCAACGGACCGCCAGGCTGTATTATGCGTCCGCAGCCACACTTGTAAATTATGTATACGTTACAAAAATTACACAATGATTCAGGCGACTACGTATACCACTTACAGTGATTCTTCCAACTGAGTCACGCGAACGAGCCCACAGTAAAGGTTGGGACCCGCTGCCACAAAAAGGCTGGACGTCACGCCAGGGTTTTCAATGCTTCTTCGACACAAAGGCGTTTTTACAAAATGTTGGGGCATCATCGTGCTTTGTGAGATTTGAAAAGTCCTGTTGCTGCTGAAGGTTTTGAAGTACTCTGGCATGTTACGCCGTCTCTACTGGTAAATAGTGCCTGCATACCTTCATCTTCGGCGTAAATCATGTATTGTTTGACTATGAAGATCAAGGCAACCAGCCCTTCGAAACGTCGGTTAACTATTTACCCGCTGACACAGTGTCAAGCTCTCAGACAACGAAATATTGCGAGTCTTTTTAAAGGTTTGGCAGCGGTGTAGGCGAGGTTCCCGTTCTTCTAAGATAAGACGCTGCATCGATGGGTAATCGGTTACCGACGTTTCGAGACCACCACACTGATCCGAATCATCGGGAACCCATCACCCAATAGCATGGCGACATATCCCAAAGCAAACGAAACGTCAGACTTGAATCGTCCTTGCAGATGATCTTCAAATTTCGCCCAAGGTATAAACATTTCATACAGATTAATTTCAAGATGGTAACACTGCCACATGTTTATAATGAAGCAACCAGTGAGCCTAAAACCACGTGGTACGCGTCAATCGTTAAAGCGCGAAACATTTTGCCGCGTTAATTACAAACTTTGAGATACTTCCCCAGCAATTAATGGATATCGAGTAATTACAGGCTCACTGGTTACTTCACTATAATCATGCAAATGTGTTACCTTCATTTTTAAATTACCCCCTACCTCGTAAAAAATACTTTCACTTCATATGGCAATGTACAATACTACGTTAACATTTGTCATGCGTCACTCACAGACACGAACGTGCGTTAGAGCAGCGCAAATACAACCACAGTCACAGACCATAATGAAAATTGAACTCGCCGTTTTGCAATGTCAGAGGCACTGAAACAATTTCAGTTGTATCCTTCTTAAAAACGCACGTCACTGAAAACATCTTTAAGCAAATGGGTTTTCGTAAAAGGAAAGGGATTTCTTCCACTGTGGTATCTACACAATAAAGGACGCAATTTAAACACAGGAAGTCTGATTAGACACGAAAGTGGAACACTTTCATTCGACGTCACTGTTACATGTCACCTCTGAATGAGGTCCAATAAATAAAGGCAAGCTTAGCATTCTACAGCACGCTATCGATATCTCGCAATTTCTTTGTCGTCTATTCAGTGACGCCTCAGTAGAACTACACCACGTCAACAGTGGGAGGACTAACACTGAGCACCGGTCAAGAGATAACTGGCTAGGGGAAACTGCCCACCACATATCCGACACGGACTGCCACGCCATTGAACCCCGGTTCCACGGTGGAAAACAGGAGACTAACCGCCAAAGATACAGCATGACTCATGTTATTTAGCCTACTTAAGTTGTGTCACAGAGGTGGTCTTTGAGCATGCATCTCTGCACAGCACACGATGGTCTTCATTCACCGTATCCGTGAGGACGTCCAGTCGTTCAAAACGAACACAGACAAGGTCTTGGATACACGAAGCTGCCACCATCTCAAAAGATTCTCCGTGTAGTCGTGTCGTCTGTACTATTCGAACTATTCCACTACGCACAGAAATGAGTAAATTAAAAACAATACAGTTTTAGGTGCAATACTATCAAACAGCGTCAACTACGTGCTAATTAATCAGGCATATCCTTCCGAGCAACTTCACAGGGCCTACTTCCAGACGCAGAGTAAATACAAAGTAAACAAAAACCATATTCATACTGACCAAAAAAAAACACTTCGTAGTACATGAAATAAGTTACCTTCAATCTAACCTGGAGTGTGGTGGGGTGCTGGTACCAGACTTCAAAGATGAAAGGTTCTTTCAGCGTTGCTGCTGAAGATTCAGGTCTTTAGGGATATGATACTGTGCCGGTGGATGAGTTGTTAACAAAGTTTCGAGGGAATCAGGGACTTTAAGATGAAGCAAGTACGTTCCTTCGAAAGGCCGAGAACCACACCCAACGACACAGCGTCATATCCCGCAAGACCTAAATCCTATCGCTTCAAAGAGTTATACGCATTATCATGATTCTCTCCGGTATTCAACACTGTTCGCTTCATCCCACTCTTACCCAGCCGACAGGTGCAAAACAACAAGAAGGAACAATGCTAAAGCAGCCGGACTGACGGTCTAATGGTGGGAATATCAATGACCATGAGTTACGAAACAGGATAATATGTAGGTCTGTTTAAAACTTAGAACAAGAAACGAGTTACAGCCTCAAAGAAACTGTATTTTTACTTTACATAATCAAATGCATTATGGTTATTTTAAAGCTGGAAATTATGACGTTGGAAAGATTCGTGTAAATGCGTAACACGCAGTGATCTCGAGAACACAAAACACCAGTTGTTACAGTGATACAACGATGCAATCACGAGGAAGAAGAGGAACTGAAAATAGCGTCTTCTTTACAGCAACGTCACACTGAACGGTGTGAGAGGCGTTGATTATGAGGCAGCCAAATGGAAACTTGTTCCACCACCTTAAGAAGGGTGGAATAAATTTCGCAGCTAAAGCATGACTCATCTATAAAGCAGAACACTTGACCACGTATCGCAGGGAATGTGTTAACAAAATACTGTGTCACACGAATAGTTTGTTACCTAATCGTGGAAGTATCCACTTCAGATGCAAAAGCATTATGCAAGACACAAACTACATTTTCGATTTTTTTTATTGCAACCCCCCCCCAGCAACATACTTAACTGTAATGTCTGGAAAGAATACAGACGATGGTGAAGGGCACGAACGAACGACAATAGCGTGGTTAAATTCACTTCCTCGGATAATTTTTCTTGCTACAAAATGAACAATCCTTTCGCGTTGCAATTTTAACTTCTCCATCCCGCTTGACTCAACGAGGGGTATGAATGATATCATGATTCCGGTGCCACGGGGGTCATGTAGGAATCAGCATTTTTATGCGATTTACTACAGTGAACGCAACAAATTATTACAGCGTGGAAGTAAAACAATACAGTAAAACTTTTTATCCGTCAGTTTCCATTATCCATCACGAGGCGAGCCGCTGTGAATGGGAGGTGTAGGAAGAAAAGCCCACGTGTTCCTTACCACATGGTGTGTAGCGTGTAATTAAGATGGCATATTTTTTCGAATCTTGACATATTCTGCAATGTTAATATGTATTCACATCTATACTAATATGTCATACAATAAAGAATTTTATTTGTATTACGCAGTGTGTAATTTTTAAACACCTACTGCCTTACCCGTTTATTCACGTACTCGTCATTGCTTCTGTCCCGATCCTTGAAGGATAATCGGAGTGTGCGTTTACACTAGCCTTGGCCTACAGAGAATCATCAAACGAAGCATCAGTAGCTATTCTACAAAATGCAGAACTGGACTATATGGGGTAAATTATGGGAGCTCACAATCTCCTACACATCTCTTTTTAATCAGATGGGTTATACATAATATATGTATTGTACTCGTATATCTACGATTCTAAGGACACTCTTCCAGACTGCAGGGCATGAAGTGTACTAAACCTTAAGTTTTCAATCGTTTTCAAAAATACAGCACACATATACAACGAACATAGTTCTAGCAGGAATTAAATATCGCTCCATGGTAGGTACAGAACTGCCTTCAGAGAATCTGAACCGGCCAGTGCTTTGCAAGCAAATGTCAGGAAAGCACCCGTTGAATAAAGCGTTAAAACAGCAAACACGGTAACGATACGCTTACTTCGGCAATCCATGTTACAGAACCAACGTTACGGCGCTTTACACCTAGAAAGACAGCGAAACTCACAACGATTGCCAAAATATCGTCCAATGTTCTAAAATCACACAAAATTTTTGACACGACATTAAGAGAAAACTCTATAAAGCTTTAGTGATTTGCGTCACACGACAGTTCGAAAATCGTGTCGGCTGATTTCCTGATCGAGCATAACATCCACCATACGGAACATACAGCCTACTGTAGTCCTACACCTGGCAGGCAAGGGTACAGCTACAAATCAAGTGTGTCGGAAGTACAGTTCCACTGATTCTTAATGACGGCAGACGGCGGTGAAGAGCCAGCGTCACACCCGATGACTGGCAAGCATGTTTTAAAATCCACAGCGAGTTTCGACGCCGTTAGAGTCGCAAATGAACCCTACAGCCTACATAACCCAATTCACATTCAGTCGGTACTAGGAAAGGCATAAAGATGCCGTATAAATCGAAAAGTGAGCACACTAATTGGAACATCTACAGACTAATAAACTTGGCAGCCATTCCCGCTCAGCCATCTTACTCGTAAAACAACGGCAATAGGTGTTTGGGCCAACGCGCGCGCGCACACACACACACAATAAGCTGATGTTTCAGAACCAGGGCACTTTCATTAACTCGTGCATGGCCATTAACGGTTTCGAATAAACGTAAACCTCAACTCCGAACATTCAGCCCGTCATCCGACAGAGTTCTTAACCACGGCATCAGTAAGGACAGGGTGCACAAAATCCGGGCGCCAGGTCGCCCTGACGACCAAATTTTGTACGGTGGAGCCTAATATTTGTGGATCCTTATTAGGTACCTGCTTCTTTTCTACATTCTGGCGCCTGGAATTTTGAGGGCACTCCCACGGTTTTGGACACTGTGCACAACCCTGAGTTAGCCCCGCAGTCTTCACTCACAAAAACTTGCAAATGACCAGCAGCTTCGATGTCCACCTAGTGCTGTTGTGAGCACGGTAATGAACTTTCGACTACAACAAAGATATTTCTTGAGTATCTGAGCGACGGCAAAGTTCTCCATGTAAGGACGGTCACCGACATTTTGTCCCGTTAGGGGCTAGTGACCGGGATTCGATTCCCGGCAGAAGCAGGTTCTTTTCGTCACTATGTCACTCTCCAACCCAATGGTTACCGCACTGCAAAGCTCGGAAAATGACGCCGCCATCCCATGAAGGTGGCCACTCACTCAGTCATTCGAAATGCCCAGATTACGAACGCCTGAAGCAATGCCTCCGCAGACACGACACGCATTCAAGGCGTTGTTGCCTTACTGGTTACCAAAATTTCACTGACCAGACTGTAATTAACTCAAAACAACGCGCATATCCCCTGCAACTTAAGAATATACATATTAAATAATCACACCTGACATATTTCGAATCATCAGGGTCACTCATAGTGGCAGTGACAGCAGTAGTAGTACTGAGACTACGCCCGGCAGCAGGGCACAGGATACACCTAGAATACTGAACGTACGGAGATAACTGGAACACGCTTGGCGGTAAAGCTTACAGAGGCGTCTCCTCTGCACACGAATATTACCATATCTGTATCCTAATGGGATGGACTCTTTAAGATCGACGTTACAATTCATTTTTGTACGTGTATTTGGGCGAGAATGGCAAAGCAAAGGAACAGTATTTTAAGCAAACCACACACAAATGCGTGTACAAAGAACACAGAAAAAAATAAATGTGATGCTGGGCACACTAAATATCCCGTAACAAATGTGAAGTCGAGAAGTCCTTCTGGAGATGTTGATAGTCCTCCAGGTGCCCTTCACGCATCCCAAAGTTCATTACCATGCCTGCACAAACCCGCCACCGGCAGCTAATGCCCGACACGACACGTCTACCCAAATCCATGCCCTAACATCTTACTTGGTTAAGACAACATTTACAAACGTCCCACCTAGGCATAGGTCTCCCAAAAAATCACTACCGTTTAGAACATGACGTGTGAATGGACGGTACATGAACACACCGAAGAACAGCAGTTCGCGCCGGTGTACAGGCCTATATATTTGTAAACTGGACATGAATGGAAACTGGGTCCGCATTACGCAAACACACTGACTCTGCACTTACCGAAAGGCTGAAACTTTACACCGTGACAATAAGGAAAGCTCCTTCGGTCCGCCAAAAAATGTACACACTTACCTGCAACAAAACAGAAAAGCAAGAGTAAATATGGAGGCAGCATAATTATTACGCAGGCTGTTCCTACATCAGGAATCTATCTCCAAAGGCACTCTATAAATACGCCTGTAAGCCAAGCCACAGTAGACAACATGAAGAACTGAACTAGCGGTTCTCATGTGATGGGCCCCAAGCATAACAACGAACTGTCAATACGCCAAAACAAACAAGAAGCTCGAGCACCTTGCACTGACGAAAGTTCGTTCGCAGACGGGTCCATCATACGCGAGCAATTTGGAAGCCCCTCTACGTTTCATGGACCTACCATTCTACTTGCGTAAATATATGAAAACTATGTCCAAACTTGGAATTTTTCACCTAGGCTGCAAAGCTTCGGAGTAACTAACAGCACACAGCCCTAATACATTATGACAAAAACACGATACCTCCCCGATAGCGCAACAACAAATTTAGAAAAATATCTAATTTTCTGAAGTGCGAAGGAGAGGCAACAAGATGCGAAAACAACCTTCGTGCCACTTTTCACCCTTTCAATAACCATGAATACACATTAAACATCAATGTTCCAGTGTGTTCAGAATATGTACTCCGAAAAAGGAGAAAGAGGACGGGGGAGGGGGGGGTGGTAGTAAAAACTGCTGGCCTCTGCGTCCAGATTACAATCGTTTGTGCATATGGGAACTTTCAATAAGCCTTATCACGCGTGCTAACAGCAACGTGAGATACGGAGTAATATTAATTCTGTCAGACTACTGTGAAGTGCCTGGCAACACGAGTAAATCCCGAAACGCAACACAAATCTGTGTACTTCATTCAGCAAACACTCGGCGGTCACAAAACCTCGATACAGCAGTAGGGCAAGAAAACAAAGCAATGCATCGAGGTAACCTACTCGACTGGTCTATTACTGACAGCAGTAAAAATGCTTTGCCTCAACTTTAATGAAAACCACATGCCATCACATTTCAATCCTTAATTCTTACGAACTGGGGTAAACAGACACATGAAAATACTGCTTTGTCGGATGTGACGATGTGTAACCTAGCTTAAAATTACGGGCGTTCCGGTCAAACCACCTGTCTCCAGCCTTCATCCGGAAAACGGTCGCAGGTTCCTGCGAATACGGGCAGACTTCTAGACTACACGACGTATTAATACAGAAGGCAACAGCTGTCACATTCACATTCCTAAAAACTCGAGATTTCGCACGAAGAAATGAAAATTTCATCTCTCAGACCTCACAGACGAACAGGGTACGTAAGGATCTTTACCACACAACAATAAAGGAAACGTTTTATTTTGTTTTTCCATTGAAATTATGCGAAAGTGCACAGTTTGGGTCCTCATCAGGCATGAAAACCAGCCCCCCCCCCCCCCCACACACACACACACACACACACACACAAAATAAATTACGTAAAATTCACAGCTTGCTTAGTTCAGGGAGCAGGGTTCTCTTCCTAACCGCTATCGTAAAAATGGTTCAGAACGGGATCACAAACAAAAATTCGCCCTTATGCCTCAAGAACGTACTCAGAGTAATGTAACCGTGCAGGTCCCAGTCCTAGAGTTTATCGACTTCAATTCAAATACAACAAACTCATTTCGTTTTTTGGAGTCAGGTTTCTGCATCTCATTTTATTTTATGAGAGTAAACTTGCAACCAGGCGTTGAAAGACTGGATGGCGATGAAACGGAATGCTGACGCAAAGGAAAGGATAACCTGGGTTATATACGCCTGTTTTAAAAACGGAAGGCTGCTGAAAGCAGAACACGGTGCTACATAACGCTTCGACTTTCGAGTCAGTAAGACAGTTTCAGTACTCTCTAAGAATGTTCCAGAAATGTGCGACATTCTACCAACTATAAAACATACATATTAAAATATATATTAAAAACTAAAATAAAATTTCATCCAATTCCTCACATAAAAAAATTTGCCAAGATATGCACTCCGTGCATATCTTGGCAGTACAATACACAATCAAACAATCAGCAGAGGTCTCGATATAGGTTGATACAGGACATCCCCGTTGGTGCATCAGACCACAAATGTACATTTACTCAGGTACCAATCACACAACAACAAGACAACTGTAAACATTATCCGGCCACTAGTTTCGGCTCTAAGGTCCAGCCATCATCAGGCCACAAATGTACATTTACTCAGGTACCAATCACACAACAAGAAGACAACTGTAAACATTATCCGGCCACTAGTTTCGGCTCCAAGGTCCAGCCATCATCAGGCCACAAATGTACATTTACTCAGGTACCAATCACATACAACAAGACAACTGTAAACATTATCCGGCCACTAGTTTCGGCTCTAAGGTCCAGCCATCATCAGGCCACAACACAAGATCACAAGGCAGAGAACTCTGCAAGTCATAAAACAGATATCTCCTCCTTCACATGAAACGTGTTTTGATATGAAGCAGAGATTACGTTACCTAAATAAAGTTCCATAAAATTGTTAGCTTGCCGGTTTAAATTTAAATCCTAAGATCACTACTTGTTCATGGAAGCAACAACGCCGATACAGAGGCCTCACTGTAATTACAACGTGGCGATCTCCGCCCCCCGCCCCCCAATAATTAAGCTACTTAATGGTTAACGAAAACACCCCCAAGAAACCCTAACACGCGAACAGAAGTTCATGAAGTACACGAAGAAATAACACCAGCCACGCCAATACATTTCCTATATCCTACGCAATTATTTACTTCCGTGTCAAAACCATACCGCTCCGGCAAGCGCTTACAGTCCATTACGCATACAAACAGAGTTGGAACAACTGCTCTGTAAACCCAGAAAATAACTCTTGATTAAAAGTTTTGCCCATAAGACAAATTTAATGCATGAATGGATCCATTTACATGACACACGAGATGTGTATGCGAAATGTTAATCGAAAACCTAGAGGGAAGGGGACACTTCGAATATAAAGGTGAATATGGGGGATTCATTACTTACGTATAACTCAAGTGTCCAGCGACAGTCGCTTGCGAACACACCAATGAAACTTAGGTCTTATCTACGGTGCAGCAAACGTTACTGCCTCCACCTGGATTCGGCACCATGGGGTTTGTTCTATCCTCAGATCAACTTCACTATGGGACAGCAAACTACGATTTAACGGCAGAAGCGACCGTCGAAGATTTCGGTCAACTCTACGCTCGTATTCAGAAACGCTCAATAATTCGGTTCTAACAGACAATACACAGAATGTACTGACAGCAACAAATAGAATGCGACACATCAAACTGGCAGAAAATAAAATTTTGGTTCCCTGGGAGGCCTGCACGTAATTACGTAGGTTTACTATTTACGTTGGCGGCAAACAAAATATGGGGAGATATAATACGTATTTTGGTACACAGATGACAGTGTGTTAAGTCAGTGTGGGTAAGTGATATGAGTAACAGCTTTCGGACAACTTCCTGCGCCAAAACAGACCCACCCGGCCGAAACGTTATCTGCCTCTGCCCGACCTTCAGTCCGAAGGACTTACGAAAAACGAGATTAAGCTGAAAATCGACAAAAAAAAAAGTTCAGCACACACAACTTCAACCTTTCATTGGCGAATAAATTCAATAAAATATTCTCGAGCTGGCAGCGGTGTCAAGTGGTTCAATGGCGAATAAAGCAACGTTTCAAGGACCACCTGTGTCCTCGTTATCAGGGCACTGGGTACTCGGGACAGAGATGATCCTCCAAACGTTGGTTTACTCGCCATTGAACTACCTGACGCCACTGCTAGCCCGAGAAAATTTTATTAAAATGTCAGCATACCTACAGAAACGACTTAAGGGCCTAGTTGACAGCCGAGTAAGTGTGTGCACACAGATATGACATAGGACGTCTTTCACGATTGATTCAGTGTTGAGACATTGTGCAGAGAGAGAGAGAGAGAGAGAGAGGCTCCTTTCAGCGTTGCCAAATGTAGGTCACCAAATATTACACATTAGTGGTGCTGGCATTATTAGCAGCTCACCATATATTCCACATTAGCAGGATAAAGGTTAATGAAATATAACTCAGTTATCTAAAGCAATCTAACATTTGTTTTGCACGGCTTTCGTCTCCACACTTACGAATCCAGTCTTGTATCTTGTTTAAATGGCTGAATGCGGAGAGGCAGCTTCTAAGAAATATGAGGCTGTACCAATAAACCATTTGTCAAGATATGTAGCAAGATACTTATACAAAGTAAAATGTAAGTGGGTAAATAGAGTAAATGGTTGGTAGATAATACATGTAGTAGCACAGAGGCCGTGTTAAGGGGGTCCCGGTCACCACGGCATGGCGCGTCCTCAGGTTGCGGATGGAGGAACGGCCTCCAGTTATGGAGGGTAGCTGCGAATACATTGAATAAGCAGTCGCGGACAGCCGACAAGGGGTGGTCCTCCAGCTTGGGGGTTGGGCGAGATGTTGACGACTCCTCACCGTAAAAACTTCTGATGTTAAGAAACAGACCAAAAAGCCTCGGACCTGGACCGATTATTTGGCTGACTCAGGATCGCGACAGGTGGCGGGCTATTGTGAATGCGGTAATGAACCTCCGGGTTCCATAAAATGCGGGGAATTTATTTACTAGCTGAGAAACTGTTAGCTTCTCAAGAAGGCCTCTGCTCCATGTAGTTAGTTAGTTAGTTAGTTAGTTAGTTAGTAGCACACAGGGGATTGCCAATGTGACAGCCTAGAGTTAACCTTTTAACGCCTAGCGGTAACTTTACATACGACCAAGTTTAACATTAAGAGATTGGTTTTTATAACCGAAGTGGAGAGTGTTTACAGCGCGGTACGCACTGAGTCCTTATATAAAATAGATACGCTTCGTCTTTAACGGGTTAATCACAAGGTAGTCCCAATTACACAAGTTACACTGAGCTCAGTAGCAGCAGCAGCAACAATGTATCCTTAATAGTGTTCATTTAAACGCGTTTAATCCTCTCGCGAGCTTGTGTGCTTGCACCCCATGAACTAGTCCCACGACCCAGCCTCGAAAACCGCAATCGCCTTTTAATCAACCACCTTCTCCCACGAGCAGCATGCCTCATCCATACAGGCCACACCGCCACAGTCGCGAGGTTATCTGTGCATCCTCCCACAGTCATACATCAGTTCCTACCACACATGGAGTTCAAATACTCAATTTTGCTACAGGACACTTGGCGCATTCGGCGGACGCCCCTGCAATCAAGAAGGGGCGAGCCATAACAATTCAACGCTGCGATGTCCATAAAAATCACTGTAACACCCAGACTACTCCAAGATCGAGGCATCGGACGATCGTACCCCAACACTGATATATGTAGCAGAAACGTAGCGTCTTCGCGTGAATATGTTAACTACAAGAGAGAGGAAAATTCTGAAAATTGTTGGACCCGTGAAGGAACAAGACGAATGGATTACAGGACCAACACCAATCTCAGAACAGCCAGGCCTTGTCCAGGAAATTAAAAGTGAGAAGGCTGGGATGGCTTGGATATCCAGCGGGAATGGTAGACTAGCATGATGAAAATGCTGTTCACGGAAAATCCAAGGGGCAAGAGAAAGACCTGGAAAAGGTGGCTCGACGATGCGGAGAACAACAATAGGTACATGGGGGTCAGCAGACGGTAAAGTCTTCCGTGATGGTGGAGAGGGCTGCGACTGTGAGAAGTTGAGGTCCTGGACGGACTGCAATGCCACAACGTGAGTGTACGACTTGTTATTCCACATGTCCTTTGTTAGTCGCTTCTGTTTATTTGAAGTTAATACAACATGCACACCACGGTATTAACACAAACACAAAGGCTAAGAACCACAAACTGTGACAGTTGCGTGACACATCAATATGAGTCGGTCTACCTCCACTCCTGCATCCACCAAAGGCAACACTTGCTAATGCCGTATCCACCACGTTCAAAGCCTTGATAGACAGTCGAAAATACAGGCCACCACAACTGATACTAATGTCGGCGTCCCTAGGGCATATACAATCCCAAACACGATGACCACCAAAGTTCGCTTCGTCGCCATGTTAATGCGTTTCAAAAACTCAGATCGAAAAAAAAACTGGAAAAGGGATTTGTAACATCAATCTTTCGTTTTTATTTTCGGAAAATAACACCCTCACAAACGTGCGCACGCCTTAAGATAGGCGTGCAATTTCGGCAAAATTTGGTCTGCATGCGGGCAACATGAAATTCAGTACGCAATGAATAATGAATAAGTATAGCCTACGTATAATAATAATAATATTAATAATAATAATAATATCCGCGTACTTTTCTATACATCATGTGCAATAAAATACACCGATCATGGTACAAGGAACTGTGTGACATGCAATTCACAACCTGAGCTAACGCGTGAATATTTTACCACATTTTTACAAAATGAATTAGCAACGTACTGTATGTCTCCATGAACAAACGCTTCTTCAAAATTGCTTCGCTGTCATATTTCGGCTTTGCCAGGGAAAGCGTTTAAGATACTTGTTCTCATTTCAACTATCTGCGCGAGCAACACAACACTGTACCGTGTGCAAATGTTGCTCGCAAGCTACGGGATGCGTACGCGCGTCTTAAGGATATATGAACATCCACCACTCCACGATCCTATTCAAAACGTACGCAGTTCTCACCGAACGTAATGTTACGGTCAATGACTTCAGTTACTCAGCATATCCACGCGTGACAAATGAGGCCCATACAGCTACAAAAGTGCGTATCTCACTGTACAGCAGGTGTGCACAAATCCCATTCGTCAGGTCGACTAAATTTTGTAAGGTGGCGCCTACCTCAGTATGGAACTTGCTTCATGTCACCCTGCTGGCACCTACAATTTTGAGGTGGCTTATAGATAGGCGGAAAATATCTGCGCCCCTGCTGTACATAAATCTATGTGCGTAAGTAAGTGCCCAAGTTCTCTTTCATATGCAGGAATACAGAATGAGACCAAACTAATAATGTTTCTGAATAACACTGAATAACTACATATCCCGTAAAGCTGGAGAAGCGATTTTAAAAACATGTAGTTAACAGCCGGACAGCTACCATACAGAGAATTTACCAACAACTCCCAATGCCGCGTTATTCTTCTAACAAGCCGCACCTTGATCCTACAGATATTGCGAAAATTATCCCTTGAGACAGGAAAGTAGATGTGCAGAACGCAGAACACACAGGCCCTACACATTATACTGTGGCAGTACAGAAACTAGGCATCAGTGTTATTGGTTTCAAAACAACATTTCTACCAACAAAAACCTTCCTTAATTTCGCTTCCTGACGTTCTGGACGAAACGTTGTACGAAAGCATGCGTACGTGTTTCTGAACTTTCCCCGCCTGAGGATTCAGGGACTTTAGATTGGAAACGTCATCAAATAAGGAATGTGGCTGTGAACACACAGCTATTCATGTCACGAAAAGAATTCGCTGCGAACACATACTTCTACTCTCGACAGTTGGTGTCCCCAATGACAAACAATGGCCATCCCTTGAAGAAGAGAAAATATGACATTGGGTTGAAGCACATATGCCGATACTGTACGTGCTTAATGCCGTTCTTACGAGAAACGTTAATTATTTCACTGTTGGGAATACCTACAGTCCTTCCTGTTTATACTCTTTCAGGAAAGGGAAAATACTGAATGAATAAATACGAAAAGGCAGTCGGTAGCTTCACGACACACGGGAGGAACTCTTAGATTCATTCAGGTCTGTATATGAATATCTGGGAGGATTATATTTGGATCATTCAGTAGAAGTGAGAAAACCTGTTATACTGCCTTAAGAAGAACATCTTCAGAGTTCAGAGTAAATAACTAAAGGGAACAAAAGTAAGCTGTAGGCCTACATGATGCCACAGTATCTGAATCAGATCCCATTACCATTCTTCTGCACACTCCGTACTTATTTACACGAAAAATCAAACATACTACGCCTGGAACGCTCACTACTTTACCGTATCCATATGTTTAAATTTCAATCCAACAAGATTATTTTTCAAAACGTTATGTCCGCACCGACAAGTGATAACAACAAGGATGTGGAGTGTGAGCGGAATTTAAAGTGTAACATCAAACATGAATGCCTTGAAAAGCTGAGATGTATGCAGAATTATATACAACATGATTCACGGGCAACCTCGGCAGTTTCGTCATGTAGGGAACGTCACCTTGGAAATAAACGTTTACAACACCGGCCTACAAAATACTACATCATTCACGGAGCAAATAACGAAATGCGACCCGTTTACATCATTAGCGAGAACTTCGGATAAGTATCCCACACAATACCCCTGGCAAGATACAACTCTCTTTGTTTTCTGTCTCGTGTTATTCGACCTATCCTATTTACTTCGTAAAATGCGTCTGTTGAAAATTGATTCTGCAGCAGTCACAACAGGAATGATGCCAACACTTTAAAAGAAAGGCGATCGACTTATCCTTACACGGTAAAGCAGGTAGGCGGGAATTAGGTTCTGCTCACGTAGGTGTGGAGCAGGATTACAGTGTCCTTAACGCTGGCAGCAGCGAACAACACTTGAATCAAGGCGGCAAGTTACGCCCCACTAGGTTCAGTTTTCCAACACAAGCCTTTATTTGGATATCCGTCTCAGGCAGCCCCACATTTAGGACTGCAAGTATCCGTACAATTCCACCATCAAAGGAAAACTTCTTTAGATGCTTGGGAAATATAGGTACAGAATGTCCGGAGAGGAAGTAAATAAACTGAAGGACAGGAGTAGTTAAACAATTATGTATTCTGTACCTTCCTGTATTCATTTAATTGATTACAAATTATATTAACTACTTACATAGGCGATAAAACGACAACAGGTTGCAGCAACATACACATGCACATTGTGCAACAGACTGAAGTTGTAGCACAAAGAGAGAGCGAGCGAGAGAGAGAGAGAGAGAGAGAGAGAGAGAGTAGAGCAGAGCTTTCCCGTCACAAGTCATAAACTCAAAGGGGGGACGGAATGTTGGTCTTCCATCCTTATTTCGGCATTCGGTACAAATGGGCCGAAATTTGTCAGCTCTACGCGCCGGCCGCAAGAAAATCACTTGGTACAAATTTCTGTCAGAGATTGACTGAACCCCAGCGCTAATGAGTTCGGTCACCTGAAAATTTCCAAGGATCCTACCGCGAATCGAAACCGGAATCTCCCGGTTTGTGGCGCAGTGCCTCGAGCAACTGTGGTACGGGACGGAATTTCGATGAAACAGCAGCACAGAACATCAGGAATGTTTTCAATACAGGAATTTGACAATTATATGATCTGCATTTAAATGTCAAAGGTCAGGTACAAACTACGTTACACTACATGTATAAATCTCAAGTGGCAGGCGAATTATGCGCAGCCCCGGCCTTCGCAGCTTTATACCCAGCCCAATTAGACTAACCGTAAGAAACGTCGGCATGTAAAACTCTAGGGCAACGTGATGCAAATTTGATTACCTGAGATGATAATTGGCACGGTAAGTCTTACGTTTCCAGGCTTCCACGGAACCTGTTGATCAAATGATGGAAGTCTTTACGGTTATAACACCGTGTAGTATAGTTGGATTACTCCGACATTTCGGACCAACGTAATGCCTCCATCTTCAAGGTGATGATTTTGTTAAGGTGGCTACTTCAGCATCCAGTTCCTGTGATCCACTTATCACCCTCAAATCCAGTTCTCATCTTCCAATAAACCGTTTTCCAAGAGATCCCCATCTCACTTTTATACTGCTTGCCTGTTTTTCCCATCCGAGGCGCGTCTTCCGTCCATCGCAAAGGGACTACATGCAGCAAGAGCCCTTCCTCAGAAGCTGCCATTTCTTCGGCTAGTCAGAAAATGCACATTTTACTGAACCCTAAGGTTCATTAGCGTGCTCACAAGGGCACTCCACTTCTCCAACCCCAGGTCAGGTAAATCAAGTTCCCCCCCCCCCCCCACAGCATATTTATTTTAGATCCACATTGATTTATCCTACCACCGGCGACTACATATTTAAAGTGGCCCATACCTTCAGGTATGACCACCAAACCCTTGCGCGCATTGTAGCAAAGAAAAAGCTATAAAAGAAGCATAAAATTCGGAACCTCTCTACAACAGCAGACAACATGAATTCTGATTACGCTAAAATGTCGGGTACACACGGCCCACGTCTAGAACGATTTGGGGGGCGGGGGCGGAGGGGTTAAAGCATCACGGATTCCTATACACAGACGTACGCATTTCGGGAAATTCAGCTCCACGCTGTAAACGTATTCCACACAAATCGGTTAAGTAGGATTCTGCGCCAGCGAAAGCAACATTTGGTCGACATGCGAAGGAATTTGTTATAAGCAGTCGAGATTTCATGTCTAAGATTCCAGCCGTCATGTAAATACAGTACACTATTCATTGGGAACACAAACCCAAGTTTACATAACTGTCCGCTTGACGCACGACGATGATGCAAATACACACACTGAAAACATTACTTCAACGCATCTTCCTCAACAACACTGTTCTGTAAGATCCTTTACTGATCAGCCCACGCTGTCCAGCCGAAACCATCCCATTCATCATCACAACTTTCTGCGCGGGCAGTGGTACACGATCCTACAAGGTCATTCTACGGAAAATTGTTTTCTCTTTACTATCCCAGGTTTGGTAATGACCTTATATACGGAGAAAAAAACATGATAAAGCAAGCAATTTGTACGTACTTCAAACGCCCCAAACAATACAAAGGACTTCTTTGCCGGCCGATGGCCGCACGCACGAACGCCCCAGTACTACGCAAATTGCAGAAATTAGCTACTGACGAAAAAAAAAAAAAGTCGTGAAATGTTGCAGTATTCATACTGTTGGCATGACAGAACAGAATAGCATACATGCACAGACTTGAACTAAGATCAGTTTCGCCATGGATCTGCAATATAAACTGCGGACAGGACATTATTGCGTGTATCATCAGTTCAAGTACTTCAAGTTAACAGCTGGTAGCATAACGCATACGTAACAGGTTCGAACCCACAGGTTAAATCGTGATTCATCGAGTCAACTTATCAAACATCGATTTAATGCAGTCGGATTAAACGTCTTCTTCGATATGTCGCAAACTGCATATATATTAAACCTTACATTCGCGACTTCGGAAGTGACCGTCTCTTGCTTGGAAACAAATAAAATAAGCTTAGGAACGGGTTAAGAAAATCTTAGTGGGCAACAACAGCAACAACGGCGGCGACGACAACGAATTCGGCTAGAAAGCACCGCTCGCGAGCAATATCACAAAAGTCACTATCAGTGTCGCGGTGCTAAATGGCGTCCTTCGTTATGTTACGCCTACCACTAGTTGTCTGAACGCCTGAACGTTATATCAACCACAATATTCCAGGCACAGCTCGCGCTTCCATGAACAATTAAAATGAATCACAGGCAGTAAAATAAAACTATGCCTAAATTCCATATACCAATAAACTTTAAGGTGACACATCCCCGTTACGTTATCAATTACAGATATATTTATTTTTCTATCTCACGTCTGATCCCAGTTTTAATTTCTCTTTTTAACCTTTTAAAGCCTAGCGGTAACTTTACATACGACCAGGTTTAACATTAAAAAATTCTACGTGGTGCCCACATTGCGTTTATGCGTTTTGTACGGATCTCAGAACAAACAGCAACTTCTGCCTTATAAAACATTAAGAGACTGGTTTTTATAACCGAAGTGGAGAGAGTTTACAGCGCGGTACGCACTGAGTCCTTATATAAAACAGATACGTTTCGTCTTTAAAGGGTTAATGTTCTAGTTAAAGGCCTCATGATGGCTTTTCCAAGCCGAAACATGTAGCCTCTTCTACCTTGTATTGTGAGTTGCGTATGATTACTTGGAAAAAGAAATACATCTGCACCAATGAATGTTCACAACATATCTGCTGGTCACTTAAAAACAAAAGTGTGGGACTGAAGCAGCCACCCATGCAATGAAGGCCTGAAGTTAAGTGTCTGAGTGACAGCACCCAGATGTCATAAGTTCGGCCACTGCGTTCCAAAGAGAAAGTAGACACAAAGTCACAGCTGCACCGACGTTAACGCAAATGGTCAGAAAAACAGCAAACTTGATGCTACTAGTACAACACCAAAAACTGGCAACTTCCGACGTTTAATATCCGAGCAAAAGACGAAACTAGGCCACGCCAAGCATAACAACGGTAACCCAAAAAGGCTCAACTCCGTATGTGGCGAACACAACGATCGATAATGAGGTGACTGAAGAATGGAAAAGGAAGTTAGGAGAACAATGCCTATATGATAAACTGTGCCATTAGGTGCACTGACTATGCTGAATACAGCTACCACGATAAGACAGGGCCTGGCATGTAAGTATTTGGAACTCGGGAGTTCTCCAATACACACATGGCATCATTAAAGAAATCCATGTCTACGCCGCATAACCACGATAACTGATACACGAACATTTCACATACAGCCTACAGTTACCATGAGCGCTAGAGTTAACAGAGTTTCAGCATATCCAAATGTCATTTCGGCCGTACACCTTCACCTGCGCAAGCTCTCACCCGACACTAATGAAAACCGACGTTTTTGATATTATAAAACTGAACTACGAAATTTTTCTTTTCGTCCTGTAAAATAACTAAACTAACGCAATTAAGTGGTAACATAACTAAAAATATGTCCTCCTTTTATGTTATTATCTGACAAGCAACTTTCTTTTAATGTTGTACATATTGTAGGGTAGCACATAATTGCTGCCTTTGTTTTTGGTGTTATCCGACACACACCTTTCTCTTTACTTTTGTACAGTAACAAATGTACTCTAAAATTTTCGGTTACAGTCATGTGCCTTCACTAAGATGCCCGTAGCGGTGTAACGACTGATAATGCAGCATACGTTGATACGGCATTTTTCTACTCAAAATGACTCATAAACTAACGTCCTGAATTCACAGACGTTTTGGACTCTTCCCATCGTACGTATTACATTTCAAAACATACGATGGAGAAAGTCGTGAAAGTCTGAGTTTAAATGTCACACACATCGTCAGAACACTACACAATAGTACAAAGCCTCAAGTCTGGAACACCTTATGCGGGACATTCCGCAGTTTTCCTACAGACATTTTAAAACAGCACTCTCAGAACACAAAAGGACAGGGAACATGACATTTGATTTAATAAATACATAAATAAATAAATACACACACACACCGTTAAGAAGAACAGCTGACAAGGTATGTGAAGTCCACATATAAATTTATGCCATTAGCGCTCCAATTTTCCGTGAAAATATTTTACGAACATGTTTACACCAAAATATAAATCTTTTTTTCAAGCAAAGTACAGTAACTACTGTCAAATATCGACAACCATCACCAACGTGCACTCATCCGAAGAGAGCTTATGACTCGCAGACCTCCAGAGAGACACGAATACAACCAAGACTGTCGTTTCGACACCGAATTTGGCCAAAGTACACAAAAATTAGATTTCATAAGTCGTTTACGCATGACCAGAGGTGGGGCGTTATCACTCGCACATCGTGCATTAAGGCGTAAAATACAAGGACAAAGAAATTAATTTCCATGATTTATCAACTGTGTTGCTCTTGGTTCACCATTTCCTGCGATCCACAAGACTACCAGAACGAGTCTGGAATGCAACTTCCAAAAGCAAAGAGTAAAATCAGTAACCACTAGCATCCGCATTTTTCGTTTCCCTCTCGTGACGTAAACACATCAACAGTCATATCATAAAAAATTCACATAGAACCCTTCGCAAGTGCTAAGGCAGTAAACCACGTTCTATGGTTTGCATTATTCAGGGCTTAACAAAATAAGAAGTCACGACTGATACACATTCTTGTATTAGCAACAGCTCGATGACTAATCACACACACACACATTTAGTCCACTTCACGGAACAATGAATTGCAATCAAGTGACAGTGCCTACTATAACACGCAAGGTCGCAGAAGTGCCAACAACGAACGATTTACTTGTTCTGCACTGGACGGCTTTCATATAAGGACCGCTCACTAATCCACCAAGGCTTCCACTATTCTCTGTCATTGCTTCTGTTGTGTGCAGTCCGTATTAACGTGACAGGCTGACAGCTGTT
The DNA here is from genome assembly GCA_013340265.1 of Coptotermes formosanus. Lineage (NCBI taxonomy): Eukaryota > Metazoa > Arthropoda > Insecta > Blattodea > Rhinotermitidae > Coptotermes > Coptotermes formosanus. The sequence continues at coordinate 1,139,578 of BLKM01000903.1, read as the reverse complement.
CCACAACAAATATGGCAAAATTTCTTTTCAAGAAGCTACAAAAAAATGCAATGCAGATGCAAGAACTTGCATACCAACGCCTGTTTATGTTATTTGTTCCGGAAGTTAACCCTCCAAAGACTGCTGGAAATTCTGAGAAAACATAACCTAAACATTGACTTTCCCGTCCAGAAACCGTAAGCGAGAGTTACTTAAAGATAAAAAGGCGTCAAAGGTCCCGGCGTACAGCCTTTCTACAAACAATGATCTCATGTTCAGACAGCAAATAACTTGGAAAAAAGAACTGAGGCGGGGCGGAAGTATCTTCATCTCTGCACATTCCACTGTTCGAAAGTTATATTTCGAGCGACCGCTATCGCCATTATAAAATACACGAAGGTTAATACAATGGGCGCAAGAGGATTACACCTTGGAATCCCCGTCTGACAGTCTAGTGCCACACAAACCGGCGATATTACCACAACAGCATTAAGTACACAGAACACCAGAATTAAACAGGCCTTATTCAGAACACGACAGGAACGTCCAAAGCAAGCTGAAAACCATAAACCATACCAACAAATACCAGAAAAACAACAGCAGGCGTACAAACCACCCGAATAAGTGCAACGAACCACAAAAATCCTACGAATGTAACACCAAATATACAGACAGGCAGATCAACATTATATGCAAATGGCAACGCTTAACATAACACATGACTGTGGCGTATTCTGATACAGTTCAATCGCACTGAATGGCGTAACTGCGATTTCGGGCACTACCTGGTCAAGAACAGAGAACCGCATATGGACGCGACATAAAAAAATTTGCAACCTTATCAAAACTTGTAATTTTTATTGTTTCATGGATATTTTACACGATTATCTGCATATGTTTTATGCAATTATCTCTTTTACCTTTACAATCAAATTAACTCTATCGCAGTTGTCGACAGTTCGTATGTACTTCATACTATTCATTCCGTGCGTTGTCCATAATTCGCAACACCCAGACCAACAAACCGCATAATACTGTTTCTTAGACATTTATATTATAATATCACACAAAATATTCCCACGTGTATCGATACCCAAAGCATCACGGTGCTATCCTTCCCTACGAACGCAGACTGCCTCCGCGACACTGCACACCAAGACCCAATTACACGGTACAATTACACTACAAGGAATTGCAACATTTTAAACATTTGACTCTTTTACGTCATGTCTACTGTGTGCAAAGTTTGCTAAATTCGTTTACTGCAACATTCCTTTGGTTGGCTCCCTCATGATGAACCCTTGGGGATCGGAACACGTAGGAATACTTGATGTTCCACAAATACCTGAGAAACAATATTGTATATTTTGTTGGTCTGAATATTGCGAGTTTATAAGCACGCTTCCTGAACGTGACACGATCGTGTCGAAACGCGAAGCGCATCAGTCATGTAACTATCACACTGTGTTGCACTGGAGACCGAAACGTACAGTCGATTCACGTACTGTGGTCACCAATACTGTCAGCAGAGTAACTTCCTTATTACGACAAGGAACAATCACCAGCGAAATATTTCACCGCTCGGGGCTCAACCTGCAACAAACCTTGCGGAATGGCTATAAAACAGGGCATCCTAATGGAACTGCCACTTGCCTGACGTACACGATGACGTACTTTCTGGAAGCATAAATATCAGCACTTGCTACGCGTACTTCTCAGCGCCTGACAATAAATAAAAATAAATTTATGCTTCTACTTAAAGCGCATATATACGTCGTGTGTGTATATATATATAAAATATGCGCACATCGTTGTACTTTCTTCGCAGACAGACATTATTAATGAAAGAGGACTTCAAACAAACTTGACGGTCTTGATTAACGAAGAAGTTGGATACATGCGGGGGGGAAGGGGGACCTATTAATCTGAATTTTCAGAAAATGTAAGAAATGCAAACAGCAACAAAAATATATTGTACAGGTGCTGTGGAAGAAAGTTCGCAGTAGACAACGTAACGTCCTTTTTGAGGTCAAATGCTCATGTAGCTACTCCCAGATAGATGAAGAGAGAGCAACAAAGAGGCCGCTGTGCCAAGATGGGAAATTTATTTCCTTGCATCTCAGTTTAACGTCACTGGAAAGTTTGCTACACGCAACGAAAAACAAAGGATGCACGCTCTACTTTACTTCAGAATTTCACGTAACACTTAAATCACAAGCCTACTGCAATCAACTGCACAGTGAGGAATGGTTCTGAACTGCTTGTCACGGAACGCCTTGCCCTATTTTTAAGTATCTCACTGTTGCTCACACGTTTACAACCAGCGAACCAAAAAACAAAATACCGCAGACCTGAACTGACAAGTAAAACATTCCAACAAGGTCGCGCGCGACAGGTGTCCACGACAGGTAGTGTGACGATTACTGCCTTATGGGATGTGACATCGTGTAGCCTAGTAAGGTACTGCAACGTTTCGGAGGAACGGCCGCCCTGATAATAGATACAGCATATTTCGCTGGAACGTCGCCACAAATATACACACTGTACGGCGTCACATTTCAAAGGAACAGCAGATCTCACTGCTGGCAGTGTGCGCTGCACAGCTGATCCCGTAAGCACAAGTGTCACTAAACATTTCGACTGTACTCCTGCGTTCGTAGGGAATGAAATTCCTTGCTTTACACTATCTACCGCGACTGAGTAATATCTACTCACCGTGAGCACAGTTGAAGGCCACAAACACAGATACGAATCCTGTAAGAGGAACACCAACTCAAAACTCGCCCAAAACAAGGTTTACGCAGTCACTTATTGACTCCAGAACGCTGCACTCTGTTGAAGCCAGGTAGTAATACGTCGTATTAACTACATCAGAAGGGGAAGGGGGAATTAAAATGTAGGCAGACAGAAAGAACTGGTAACACCGACTGTCATTGATTTGCCGTTGCTGTTGTTATTGTCGTCGTCGCCGTCGTCGTCTCGTTGTCCGCTGCTGCTTTTATGGCGGAAACCATGCCTTAACAAATACAAGTGGGACGGTTCATCCTTCACCGATAAGAAGACGGTAACAAGAAATCCAGAAATCGTGGGGAAAGGCGAGCTTCAACTAAGTCTCAAGTGCACAGAATCGACGCCCTTCAAAAGCAGTGCAGCACGTAAGCACACCTGATTCACACAGAATGACAGTGTCGAACCGGCGGGTTACTCTGTCTATCCATCCTGAGTGTTCAGCGACCGCAAAATGACGAAGAAGAAAACAAGCACAGCAAGCGTCCCGTTCACGTCACTAACACTAATAAACACAGGATGTATACCAACACTTCGCTTGCTGACTGTGGTAGAAGTCTACACTGCAAAATGGGCTATGGACAATAATTAACCTTTTAAAGCCTAGCGGTAACTTTACATACCACCAGGCTTAACATTAAAAAATTCTACGTGGTGCCCACATTGCGTTTATGTGTTTTGTACGGATCTCAGAACAAACAGCAACTTTTGCCTTATAAAACATTAAGAGACTGGTTTTTATAACCGAAGTGGAGAGTGTTTACAGCGCGGTACGCACTGAGTCCTTACATAAAACAGATACGCTTCGTCTTTGAAGGGTTAAGTACACACTACTGTAAGGCCGTGCAATCCATTTCACCATAAACTAGCATGTGAGTTCAACTATGTATACGGACAGGCAGACGAACTGGAGTTTCGAACTGCTAAAAGTCAATAAAATACGAGTACTTTGATATTAACATTTACGAGACGTCCCAAGTCTTGAATTCAATTACAAGTAAACTCACCAACGTGGCTACAACAAAAGAAATTACTCCACTAAACTGAAATGACGCTATTACTTTCGCCTGGACGGCCGCTCGCTAACTGCGACTGCGGGTTCGAATTTCGCAGAGTGCATGAATGTCTGTCTCTTCTGAGCGTTGTGTGCTGTCAGGTAGAGGTCTCTGCGTGGGGCTGATCACTCGCCCAGAGGAGTCCTACTGAGTGTCGTGTCTGAATGTGATAGTGAAGCCCCGATAATTAAAAGGCCCTAGCCCACTAGGGGCTGTTGGGCTATGAGTGGGGGGAGGGATTATATTCGGCGCTATATTCCGCTATTACTGCTACTGTCAATCGCCACGAGACGCACTTCAATACAGAATTAAGACTGCAATGAAAGCGAATGCCTGGTATTGCAAAGGAGAAAATTTCTATTCGCATTATGTGTAGCTCCCCGAGCAACTGAATTTTAGAGTAGTAGACTGACAGACAAGCAATGAAATACACTTGCGCCTGGCAAAGACGCGCGACAGTCCACGGCCCGTGAGAGGCAGAAGTGACATCGTGTTTAGAATGCAGAACCGACACGAAGGGGGCAGAATTCCAGTGTCAATCGTAATTTCCACTAAACACACATCACGTCGGGCAAACGAAGTGGCATCATTTTCAGGAAATCCTGGCGTCCTGTCTAACGACACTGTATCAAATGCAAAACGTATGAGTCGACTGAAGGGAAAAGCGGGGAGAAGATACTGCAAAAGATCGCATGGGAAGGGTGTGCTGGGGGGGTGGGGGGGGGGGGGACAGTCGCCGTCAATTTTAAAGCAATATCCGGTCAATTCTGGAGAAACAGACGAAGAAATACCGAATACTGTATAAGGATTGTCTGCTCTACGGCCGTGATGCGAGTATCACCTGTTCGAGGAAAAGATTTTTAATGAGAAGGGATGAAATTCTATCCCCAAATCACGCAGTACGACATCAAATATTTCAAATCGCAGTACACTTACAGATCTCCATTTCCATATAAATTTAGCGCACTGAATAAACTAGCAACAAGCAGCAACCCCAAATAACGGTGGACAAACTTTTTCTGCCAGCCCGAGTCCCAAACGCCCGCAACTACAACAGCTACCGAAAACCCGCGCAACAAACAGGCTTGAATTTTATCACTGTCGTAACTTGCTAGTGCCAAGCATGCACAAGACGATTCTACAGTCTGTGTGTTAAAAAGAGAAAATGCGAAAAACTCAGCGAGGCGTGTCGGAGATTCCGACACACTGTTTCAACACGGGGCGGGAAACAGGAAGTCTGATAAGAAAAGCTGACAAAACCAAGAACAGAACACAACTACTGATCAACGGGAAAGGAACACGGCAAACATCCGCCACACCACAGTGCGACAGCGAAGGGGGGGGGGGATGACGGCCAGAAGACACTGTGTTCACTACCCCCCACACAATAAACCTCCTTCCAAACTCCAAACACCTCGTTATTTTTCCATCGTCCAAGAAATCGAACATGAAGGAGAACCCTTACGTCAGATCCACGGAACATTCATCTAAAACAGATTTTTTAAATTAAGGCTAAGCAAGTAAATCCACCAAACTTGCATTTAATTGCATAGGCGAGGGGCTGCAAACAGGTGAGACATTCCAGCATACTTCGGTACGTTTAGAAGGTACATCGGGTTTCATTCACAGTCTTGTAATATGGACAACGTTACGTGTGGATGAACAGACATGCAGTATCAAAATGACACTGGATTTCCGATACACGCCTTAAGAACCCCTGAAAAATGATTCAACACACACACAGGTGGGTGTTTAACAAAATCCCCGAAACACGTTAACACAAAGAGAATATTCATAAAATAACATACCAAGTTTGTTAGGCAAGTAGAATTTGCATATGGCTGTTTTCGACCACTACCAATAAATGTATACTTCACACAAGCCATCCAGTGCAACAAATCGGATCGTGTTGTAACGGAAAATTCCTGGAGCTTCGCACAAAGCACACCACCACCAAACTCCGACACCCGCAAAACTGCCGGCATCGCGCAGTAGAAGGGCTGTATTTAACAGGCCTTTGTGATCACAGTAATTAACCTTACTCTTCAAAAGTATACGGGATTTCATGATCCACCGAACTGGCTAGTTGCTCGAAGAATACTGTAGTACCCGACGTATCAGTTGAACAGCTATGCTACAAGTTGTATTGCCGAGTAATTAGAATGAGTAGCGTATGTGCTGCGCACGTTATTCGGAAGCGGAAAACAAAGACCGAAACCATTATAATTGACACCAGGGGAATACACAGCGAGGGCTTTACTTGTCTCAGAATCAGGATATGATGCTTTGCGGGTATGAAGCCTCGCGTGATAAAGAACGCGACTAGGGTAACTATCACAATCGCACCACACTTCGCCGCACAACAAAAATGGGCACATCTGTCTATAATGCACATTTCACTCTATGGCGTTCTTATCAGAGAGGCACGGCTTTTCACAAGATTTCTGCTGCTGTTGGAAGAATGTAACAACTTTACTGAACATCAGGTGTGTTCGTGCACATACAAGATCTACGTATTAAGGACAGACAGACAAGCGGTAACCGAATCGAACGTTATGTTCGATTTCTCAGTCCAGGCTGAGATGAATACAACATGGGGCTGAAAACTTGGGGCCACTGAACACAATATTACAGTTGCTAGTCTCGAAGACTGCCGTTTCAAGGGCCAGCATTGAGAGTGTGATTTGGCGATACATTTTAAGAAATAAAAACGGTTGAAAAATAGTTGTTTTCGTAAATAAAATGTTTCCAAATTCGAACACGAAACTTTTAATCAGAATGGCAATGAACAACACATGATGGATAAATTAACAGATGCCTGCGTCACTTCGCATTTCTAGCAACGACTGTGTCAAGAGAAATTGACCGCGAAACGCACAGATGCATATAGCTACACAGACTGAATGATTATTTGTGCCGTGAAAGAAAGCATTTTACGCCGATAGCACGACTCCACCTGGCATATCGCATTAAGGCGAGTTTCCTACTCACCAGTCGTACTCGGTCGACAGTCAAAAAATAAAGCAAAGCCTTTACGCTTAAATTTTATCCCCTGACAGAAGCAGGAATAGGTCTATCAATGCATCTTTGTTCGGCAAAGTAACTTGGTAAATTCTGGCGCAGACAGATTAATATATCAAACATGAATCCCAAGAAGATAAGCAGCGGGCGAGACTTAAATTGCTCAGGACAGGGGCAACAGGCAGGATATTGACGTGAAATTAACGGACAGGATTTCCGTAACGACACGGAAGGACAAAATTAAATCAATGCACGAACCGCAAGGAAAGTATTTTTTTAAATACCTATCTCAAATATAATATGCGACGCATTAACCGTATATAAAGAAAAATCACAAAATTATCCCTGTAATCAATTTAGCTAACTAGGAGTGCGTGAAACAAAAGTTAAAGATAGGGAAAAATATGTAACAAGGGAAGTCCCGCATAACAAGCCTTGCAGAAAGTTTCGGCAAAAGAGGCACGTAGGAAAACCGCAGAGGGTATAAAACTGGGGGAGGGGGGGTGTTAATGAGGCTAACAACGGTAAGTAGGTGGGAGCCAAGTCTTCGAGCAAGCACAGCCAACGATGTTAATTTCTGGCCTGTCACGATGGAACTGAGTATGAAGAAGTTCATCCGGACATTCTCACTTCACACGTTGACAGACAGCAGTAAACACAAAATCCGAGGATAACGAAATGTAAACTTACCTTTACTTGTCAGCTTCGGAGCAAGATACGTAACAGGGACAGACTTAACAAACCCAGGTATCCCAATGTGTTATTACACTTGTGTAAAGTCGTCTTCAGACAACCAATCCGTACAGAAAAAAAGCAATCACAATATGTTTCTCGATCGGAACTATTCAAATGCTACACTCGTGATAATCTGTTGGTTTTCACACGCTGGTTAAACATCGACGTGTGGCGATTACAGAAACAGCTGCCACTTCAAATCATGTGCACACTCTAAAACATATAGGTCTGTCTATTATCACAAGGTATTCGTGAACTCACCAAACGTGATTGGAAAGCTGCCGTAAGTTTAAATGTTCCAAATGCTTCCTGAGACCAAAAGTCTACACAGAAATAGGTAAGTAAATGGATGGACAAACTACACACACACACACACGGACACACACACACACACACAGGCCTATAAGAAGGCTTCAGAACGAAGTAAAAAAATGAAACACTGTGGACAAAACTGCAGTATCGCAACTGTCTGCACACTTACAGAACCTTAACCAAAACTTTCAACGGAACCATTTTTCAGAGCTTTGTAATTTTTATTACATTCGCATGACAAACCTTTGGCGTGGAGAACTGGTTGCACATATGCTTATCAGAAAGAAATTCTATAATACACAATACACAACAAACACGAAAATCCACTTCAAACTGTGACGAACAATACAATAAAGCTCCCCGCGTACTTTTCTCAATGCGAAGAATTGGCAGCTAAGGAGATGAGAGGTGTGAATGCTTACTGCTTGCAATGTATTACCATTACGTCGGCTTTAGGCAGCGTCCCGGCGCGCAAGGCAACGACAGACACGAATCTGTGAAAACTGGAGCGTTTAGGATTCGTCGTTAGTAGGAAATCAACGCTGTGATCACAAAGCGCATTAGGCCACTACTATGGCACACACTTCAAGCCATTAAACTGGAGTATACTCACTCACCTGCCAATCAACAGCAGAAGGCAATTCATTTAAATGGAGGGACCAACGACTTCTTGAACACCTCACACGAACTAAACAGAATTCACAATGAGGCAGCAGTCAAACGCCGACCATAAGAACTACTGTTACATAAAAAGAAATGCAAAAATGCCAGCCTGAACTTTATGTCACATTTCTCGCAACAACGGACACGTTTTGGAACACGAACACAAAACTCTCGCTACGACAACTTAATAGATGTACAGCAGTTTCGCTGTATGAAAAACTTTATTGCAGGAAATAAATACGTTGTACAAATCCATGGATTTGGCATGAGATTTACTTGGGGGCCTACAGTCAAACAGTACACCTACGTTCAATATACGTGATAACAAATTAGCGTGCGAAATTTTATCTCTGTAATTTCCGTTTTAGTCGAACAGCTGTCACTTGAAAAGAATTTACTCAAAGCTAATGGACGTGACAGAATTTCCCTCCAGCAGTCCGTACAGCAGCCTTTGAAAACTGGAATATCGGGCAAGAAATTCAAAGTCAACCGCCGGAAAAAACCTTCAGCTCTTCCCCCTCTTGGTGCTACTATTACGCCCGTGCTTTCGGTAAAAGGAAGGACGGGCATATAACGCCTTCACGTAGGTGTCGGCTACAAGTGAAGTGGGCCGTGCCGTGTCTCAGGCCGACAGTCGCCGTCTTCTCACCTACAAGGACCCGGTTCAATCCCAAGCCAGCCCATGTGGGACATGGGGCGGACAACGTGGCAATGGGACCCGCTCTTCTCCGAGCACTTCAGTTTCATGCCGATCATGGTGGCCAAGAGGTCTAACGCGTGGTCTGCGGGCGCTCGCTTGTTAGGATTGCGGGTTCGAATCCCGTCGGAGGCATGGATGTCTGTCTCTTGCGATTGTTGTGTATGGTCAGGTATAAATCCCTGCGTCGAGCTGATCACTCGTCCAGAGGAGTCCTACCAAATGTGATCGTGAAGCCTCGATTATGAGGAAGCCCTGGCCCACTACTGGCTGTTGTGCCACGGGGAAAAAAAAAGTGACAAAGGGGCCAATATTAATAACACCCACAGCATGTAAACAGTAATTTCTGTGACATAAAAATGCATAATTTTCAGCAGCCTTATACGGAAAATAAATCTTCAATAGGTACTGAATAACAAATATTAAGAAATTTTGTTTAACCAACAAAATAATTCACCTGCGTCAAGTTCTAACAATTACTCTGCGCAACTTAATAACTGTCGCGCCGATACACCAGACAGAAAAGTAATTAGACTGCAGCAACTTCTGTCGAGTGACTGCTACAAGATTTATTTCTTCCAAAGCAAGAAACAAAGGCAGGTATCAGAGCTGGAGAACAAAAGACAGCAGCAGTTAGCAGCCTTCGAACGAAGGAGGAAAAGAAACAGAGAAATTGCTACGCATAACGGCCAAGGCGTTGACGCAACTCATTCCGTATCTGAACGCCGATAGATGTGTCTCGATGAACGTCACACGACGAACCGGAATAATGGTCCCAATTCTTTAAAACAAATCTGTTGTCACCAGTAAGGGTCTTAGTCCCGCCCGAAGTGATAAGAGTGAAGGAGTATTCCTCCGCAAGAGTTACAAATTGTTGCTTGGAAATGAGCAGGTGCTGTCAGCAGGAAGTTAAGCCAAATTCATCACTTTAATGTAACGACCGTCGAAACTTAACGCAAAGAGAAACATGCCTGAACTCTGTCACGTCTGAACAGAAGACTTAGTCCTTCGGGATCTGAAGACACGGGCTAACGTTGTGCAAAAGAAACTGCCGTACTTGTTAAGTAGTCAGATCCATGGCTAGCTGGCAGTTCGGAAGGCATCGTAGTGCCCTTTGTCCCAAGCGATCCCGCTACGAAAGGAATTCTCAAAACCGGGGTCGCGGAGCCATCTGATGGATTGTAAACTCCCAAAGCAATTTCGCTTCAAGTTTTATGTCTTAGACAACTGAAGTTTAGTAAAAAAATAATAATAATAATAATAATAATAAAACAAAATAAAACTACAAGAAGCATACCAGCTGTGCCTATATTTCAACCAACGTTTTCTTTTAATACTGCGCTACAAAAGTGAGACGATTATGTGGGGTGATCGGGATGTATCGCTATATTTATGTAGTACGAGCAACGTGAATTACGATTTTCGATGGCAGACTAAAAACTCTGAAAAACGCCAAACTGAGCAGAAACCTCGGCGCCTTAAACCGCGAAGGGCTTACACAACACCGCACGCTATGATTCAAGACTTCTACACTGTGCGTTTCAATCCTTCAATATGTGGCCTAAGGCTTATGTTCAATCAAGAATGAGGATCAAATTCAGGACACAATAGAAAAATTGTCCTGGTGTTTACAGAAGTCAACCAAAACGACCTGAAAGATACACACACATAACAATAACTTTCTAAACATTCACACCGTACGTGAGTTATTTGAAGCCAAAGCCCCAAACAACGTGCACATCGTTTCAAGCGAAACTCACAGCAACGAATCTAGATAAAACGTCTTACACACTAAACAAAACTACGATGCCCTAATGAGGTGTGCGATTCGGCTCCGACCTGCAGCGTGTTTCGCTCCTCACACGTTTCGCTTAAAGACCACGTCGATCGAGTTTAAAAACGCGTCTAGCGCGCCAATCCCCAAAACCTTAGCATTTCACAATATAATCATTACGCCAGGGGCATGAGAAATGAGGAACAAGTACAAGCGGCACAGCGTATCTGCCCAAAGGTCGAAGGTCATGTTTGTTCAATTTAATTGTGTATCATTTCGAATTATCTGATAGCCGCACACAAGTGAACCGGAAACATACGGCACCTGCAGCTGCACAGCGACACGTTCAGAGTTTACAGAAAAAGAAAAAAGTTACTAAAACTTGCGACCAAACAGAAAGCGAAAGCTTGCTACTGCAGCAGATAATCCAGCTTTACAATTAAAAACGGTCTACATTTCACGCGAAGTAGGCATTACGTCGGGTGAAATTATCTCTGTCCTGCATGGGAAGATGCATTCTACAAAACAAAGAAGCAATATTGTAGAAGAATTCACAACCGGGGCCTTCAAAAGAATGTAACCTATTCGCCTGCCCCAATCCCGATTCAAACAACAGTTAAGGGTATGTGGCAGAAAACCGCTGATGCCAGAGTTTAAACAGTTAACCACCATCCACACAAGGTATAAATCATGAAATCAATACAAATACTTTCGGCAACTGGATGTTTGCCTCGGTTCAGCAGTTAGACGAGCAGTCTAAACATACACACTGTACCAATCTGCGGAATTCCTTAGTGCCGATTAAGATTGCCACATTTCAGGCTTATAAAAAGATAACGAATTCCCCACAAATTTATAATGGTTTCATCAAACGAAGTTTGGACAAATGTTCGTGCGTCAAGCTATGACGGGTAGAAAATGAAAAGAAATGAGACAATGGCACTGACGTAAAACAGACAAAAACAAGATGGCGACGATGGTGGCCGAGAATGGTTAGCAAATGATCGTATTAATGTGACTCAATTCTAACTTAAGTATTACCAAATATGAAAGAAATGAACACAAATGATTTCACAAAAGAATGCAAACACAGCAACGGTAAAGAAAAAGTACACACTCAGTCATACAATACAATATTAAACTTCAGACCCACCAAAGTAAAGCTGACGTTTAGACTATCTAATTAACCTGCACATTACATCGACCTTTTCAGTCCAGCAGGTGGCATTCACGGGTTCCGAAACGCGTTACGTTCTGACAACCTTCTGCTCTCTCGCCAAACAAACGACACTGGAAGAATTCTGCAACGTGTTAGCTTAGTTCTTGGACTGGAGTGGCCCTGAAGAGCGGTATACATTGACATGAACCAATAACGACTGCGAGTTGACAGAATAAGACGTTTCATGTGTTCGCCCTGCAGCATGAAACATCAACCGCGCAATCCCGTTAATACGTAGTGGGCCTAACAACAAACAAGTGAACAAATATACCACCACCACTACCTTGCTCTTGGCAAGGCCAAAGTGACACAACAGACTGCCGTTACGCACGCTAACTTCACGCGGTTTAATGCTGAATTTGTATAGGGGGCCATTGACATCGAAGACGTCAGGTACGTGGCCAGGTACAGGTGGCCGATCGTGAAACTGAAAATATTAACTGCTCTCTAAAATTCTATTTAAGCAGCAGAACTACAAGTTGTACAAATAATATATCGCAACTACAACAATGAAAAATAATGCAAAGCACTGAATATCTGCTCATTGCTTCTGGCCAAACCCTCCTGCATACCACCGCGCCGTATTCTGGGACACACTGCAAACCTGCAGTCGGCGGGACTGGTTTCTCTATAATGGAGTTATCATTTAATAAAAACTAATCACGCGACGCTCTGTAATATTGAAAACTGGATACAGTCTCCGAGTAAAATACTACACGTTATAAGTTCGCACCCATGGGGCGCCTGTTAGGGGCGTACAAATGAAGAATGCCAATTACGAAGCAAATCTCAACAACGAAGTCCCATGAAGGATGGATGGCGAACAGACCGCAATTAAAAAAAATATGAAACTCAGGGCTCCACACAACATAACTGTGTGAATAATACTCTCCAACTACCGCAGGATACTTCATTTACAGCACACATCAGAACACGAGTTCACCCTGTACAGCTCACGATTTAGCACAAGACGTGGCAGCAAAATTGCGCTACCACCCACGTAAGAAAATCACAGAAACACAACACATGGCCATCACAGGCATCTTTTCTTTTTGTGGCGCAACAGCCCAATTCGGGCCTTGGCCGCCTCATTGTTGAGGTTTCTAGATCACACACAATTAGACACACACACACACTCGGTAGGACTCCTCTGGACGAGGGATGGGCTCGTGGCAGAGGTCGCAACCTACACAACACACAACAAACACACGAGACGAACATCCATGCCCCGGCCGGATTCGAACCCCCAATCCCAACAAGCGAACGTGCCCAGATCTATGCCTTGGGCCGCAAAGCCACCGGGATAGACTCGAAGGCCTCTACAGCCACAGTATCCAAAGACAAGTGGATGATCAGACAGCAGTAGCCATACCGCATCAAGCACAACAAATGCCATGTTCTGAGGTACCTTTACGCAATACAGCTGATCGCTGCATGACTTCTTAGGTTATTCGACTCCATGCAGAACAGTGACACTGCCGCTCATTGGTACATGAAGACAACAGAATGCACGGTTATCTGTAAGTGCCCCGCCTTCGGAAGCAGAAATGTTAATCACGGGCTGTATCAGCAACACGACTGTCAAACAACATGTAAGCAAAATCATGGTGGGGGGGGGGGGCACAGCCCAAGTAAATGGAACTTCACGACAATTTCGGGAAACAAAGCACACGAACAAAATCCTATATGTAAGAAAAATCCTAAGTAAACTACTCCACTGCTACATGCAATACAGCCATTTCGGAAACCGCACAGCGGACGACCGAGCAAAACGATGCATTATTTAGCCCTCTGCATGGGGTACTAAGCAGTCCTTTCGCAAACATAACGAGACAGTATTCATGAAATTAAATAAGAAAATTAATCTACGTATGACAGCACTGAGAAATGTATGTCACACAGTGTGCAGAACCGCAATACACGAACTGGAAAAACACCGAAACACTGCAGCAAAAGTTCCTCAGTGACGAATGAATAGGCCGTTACGAATGTACTTAGCTAATTTTTTCCTTCGAAATTCTCTGAAGAACCATAAATTCATAACCTACATTAAACATACTCCGTCAACGTCACTTTACGTTTGCAAAGTACAATGGCTTCAGAGAGAGAGAGAGAGAGAGAGAGAGAGAGAGAGAGAGAGAGAGAGACGGGCAGCCTCTGAGAGCAGGCGAAAGCAACATCTGCAGAAATACACGTGTGGCAGGTCTGTACTGACGAAGTGAGAAAACGTGCATAACGAATCACGTTCTGAAGCCGTCGCATAGCTGGGCGAAGTCCAAATGACATTGCATCACGCTCAGTGCAGCTCTTACTACGGCCTCCCTTCGCTGCACGTACGTTCTTATCAACACTGTCGATCCAAACAGATGGCTGGATGGTGACTAACGAAAGAAGTGACATCGTAAAGGTGCAAGTGAAGTTCCCGTACACCTTAAAGCAGGCTTACAAAGTTCAACGTCCACCGGAAAAAAAAGAAATTATCTTCTAGGCGCTGTGTGATCACACAAACATTATATAACACGTCAGGGCAAAACATAAGAGAAGCCAGCACAGCCAGTGCGACAGGAGACAAAAGGAACTACAAAATGGAATCGCCCACAGAAGTTTACTTATGTAGGAGCACTACAGTACAAGAATTTTAAAAAATCACACAAATTAAACGAAAATTTTTACACATTACGCTTTATAAATGCAACGTAATCCGAAATACAACAACCAATCGGATGGCATGACGATAAACAGAGAGGTACTGCACACCATTACGGTTGGTGACGTGCCGATTCATATCCGTGACATCGGGGGCACTGCGAAGTTAACGCACCGCCCAAAATACATTATCATTGAGGGCTGCAGCAGCCGAGTACCCATGAAACCAAACACGCGGTAGGTCCCAAACAAAAAGCCTGTTCACACTCCGAAGGCAGGAGGAATAAACTCCTATGTACATAAAAACGGTAAACCTAAATACGGGACCGTTCACGAATCTATACCCAATTCGGCTACATACAAGTCGGCCTACACAAACCTTAGATTCACCACATGCCACCTGTTCAAACACTGGAACCATCAGCAACGCAACGCACCCAGAATGCACACACGTACACAGAAACACCAATAATAAAAGTCTCAGCGCTGACCGACGACTTCTGTTCCGACCAAGGAAGGGAACAAAAGAACACACAAAAAACTTTCAACACAGTGCACGGAACACTGCAATCCCATGTAAACGGCTGTAGTAGGGTAGCTGAAAAAAAGAACAGCGGTTGGCCTTACAGAAAATCCTTTGGTCCGTGAAATAAAGTGCACAAAACCATTCACACCCCAGAGCCCTAGGCCACGGACGCACCAGGTCGCCATGACTAGTAACTGTACGTCCTAAGTACGTAACTCGATTCATGTCACCCTTCAGGCGCCGTGAATCTTGAGGTGGCGCCTAAGCACACTGGAACTGAAAATGCTATCGTGCAACACTGAAGGCTGTTTCGGATGCCACCAGTTATTCCATTTGACCACGAATTTAAAACTGCGTATACGTAAAACCACCTACTACAGATGGCAAAACTGGATAGAAATGGTAAACTGCAGATACATGAAACCAACTACTGGCAACAGCTTACGGCACTCTCACATTCTTCACTTGCACAAACATACTTGCACTGACTGGTTTGCCATGTGTTCGGTCAGCCCTACCGATGACACCTAACGTCCAGAACCTAGCCTCACTAAACGTACCGCACCCGTAATCACTCCCAAAATGTTTCTCAATGCACACCTACATCAACAGTCGCACAGAACTTCGAAAAAGAGAACAACCAACATACAGTACATCTCCATTATAGCAGTCCTGAGCGCCGCATCTATCATGCGATGTCCCTGCGGGCGCAGGCTTGCTGTGCGCTAAAGGTGCCGTGCTCGGAAAGGCGATAAAAGAAAATGTCCTCTATAATACACATTTATTCCAGATAATGGGCGGTTTGACAGCCAATACTCATACAGCTGCCTAACCTTCAATTCTGATGGACACATAAAATGAAACCAATATCACCTTCATGTCAAAAAGCCACACTACCTTCACCAAGCCAAATCTGGTGCAGTATATTACCTGAACCTACAGACACATTAAACTAATTCAGCCAACTCTGTCGTGTGAGCGTTGCTCTATTAGTTCGACCCACATACTGAGTGCTCACGTGAAAGACAGAACTGGTTTTCAAGTCAACTCCGTATCTTTACATTCTTCACTGAAGCACGTTCTGCGCCTAGACTAATGGCATCACTTGCTGGAGACTCCACCATGAAACCTGGGTAATCGCCAAGCTACATTACAATACAAAGGGACTCAGAATGTTAATGAATCTCTCGCCCTTAGGTTTCAGTGCGCTGAAATGCAGGACAATCGTAATCAGCGAAAATGGACCTTTAATTACGCACTTCGTGGCAAGTGAACCCATCTGTTGAAAACACAAAAATCAAATCGTATTACTCTGACCCTATTTCAAATCCAACAGGCCTAAACAAACCTCACTTTAATTACATACGTTACCACAGTCTACCAGTTAAAGACAGGCAATTCACACCGTCAAATATTTACTCCTACTCTTCACACGTATGTGTACGTTCTGCAGGCCCTGGCAGTGTGCAGAGGGATGCATAAGATACGCAACTGACAATACAGTAGCCCCTTTGGATCGGATGTGGGAAGGGGGGGAGGGGGGGGGGACAAAAGCAATTAACACGGACGGCGGTCTTCTGCAATTTTCAGAACGTGTAGTTTTGTTGGTTGACGCCAACGTTTCGGAGGAACCGGCTGCCGCCATCTTTAAGGTTTAAGTGAATGCGTTCAGACAGACGAGGTGATTTTGGGGATGATGTGGTTCAGTTTCAAACGATGAACCCGCAAGGCAACAAATTCCGCACGCCTAGCAAAGACCGAAAACTCAGAAAGCAAAGTACTGCTCACAGTGCCAGAGATGACAACCAACGAAAAGTTTTCACAGCAAACTTTATAGATACACCACTGAACAACCCACCACTATTAGCCTAATCGTTACAAAACTGTGTCATCACCGTTAGACACTAATACATACATATCTACACCTAACTACCTGCTAAAAATCACAATGCGTTCCGTTGTTTATACACGACGCTGTGTAGATAAAGAAGAACGCCACTTACATTAAGTAATTCTAATTACCACCTGTGACAAAGTTACGAACCTCTATACCGCAAGGCAGAAGAGGATCGGACTAAGTTAAGTGACGTGATAAAGTTATGTACTAACTTTTTATGCACTGTGTACTACTCAACAAGAATATGCCTGAACCGTTTATTCTGAGCGTGTTAATGAGAAACTACGGAGTCAGCGTGGAATAGGATGTACACAACTGATCACAACAACACGACAAAATTTAGAAGATTCTACCGCAGGTTACTGGTGCCATACCAAAATTAAACGGCACCCTGTATAGCGTTGAAGATGCCACAGTATGATAATTACGAAACGGAAGTGCCAGAAAACAAAACAGGCTGGCTTGTTCTCGGCTACGATTTTTACCGAATCATGGCAGATGCAGGGAGTTATCATTGTGACAACGTGGCGAAAAGATGTCACAAAACTACGTCGGTGAACATACGGCAAAGGCAAATAACAGGTGTCGGCACTGCAGTAAAGGGCAAATGTTTTCTATGGTAGCAATACCAACGTGGCACTCAGTGCCTGAAACAACAACAGGCCTTAGCTCCTCCAGTGAAATCTGTGAGTTCCAGAGCCGCCTGGTACGATGGTTGGGTGCAGTAAAGAAAAGAGCACAGTGGCCCAAGTCAACTAGGTTGCAATATACACCTGTCTCTTGCAGAAACAGCACAAAGGAATAATTTGTATTTCATTTTAGTACACATCAGTGGTCACAGAATTCATGTGGTTCGATCCGTCTACACAAACGAGGCACTATGAGTAATCGAGGCTTTGCAGTTTTCTAGTAGAATCTGAGACAGGAAATTTAGTACACATCAGTGGTCATTATATTCATGTGATTCAATCCGTCTTCACAAAGAAGGCAGTTCGGGTAATTGAGGCTTCGTAGTTTTCTAACAGAATCTGATACACGAAACTTCTGCATGAGAAGGTAAGTTAGGAAAGTTTATAACCCCATTTAGATATCTGAGTTTGTTCTTTGATGTTCTGACAGCCTTGACCAGAATAAGACAGTTCTACACCCCAGCTGTGTTCAAGTTAAGACCCGAATACTATTTCACATCTACAACCGAAGGTATCCATGATTTAGTCGAATTTCAGGATCGCTTATGTCCTACGTCAACACATGATTTTCCGTGACAAATTGCAGCAGGACACACAGACATTTAACGGCTGTCTCAACGCTACCAAATTGCCACAACATAAATCAAACACAATCTCTACCTCTCTCCCTCTGTCCCTCTCCCCCACCCCCTCTCTCTCATGTGACGCAACAGCCCAAATCGCGCCTAGGCCGCCTCCGTTTGGATGTTTCTATATCACACTCATTTAGCCACACCACAGTCGGTAGGACGCCTCTGGATGAACGATCAGTCTGTCGCAGAGACCTCTACCTGACAACACACAAACACTCACAAGAGACAAACATCCATGCCCCCAGTGGGATTCGAACCCACGATCCCAGCAATCGCTCGGCCGAAGGCCCACGCCTTAGACCGCGCGGCCACTGGGATCGGCATAAATCAAACACTGCTGAATAAAAATAAGCCCCGAAAAAGCTTGAAACAAACCACTCAATGAACGAACAGTTTGAAGATGGCACTTCTTTTTTCCTAAATAATACATCTTTTCAGAATTCGCACATTCGATAAATCACAGTCGTAAATAGGTCTTAGTATACGACAGGAACGCGGTGTATGAACTTCTGTTCTCAACCTGAAATCTAGGAATGTAATACAGTATCTCACAAACGAGACTCCTCCACAGACCATTGGACTAACATACTTCAATTAAATCTGACTTTTGCCTCGAACAGACTTGAAATTACATTCAATCTAACATCTCGTCCGAGGTGGCACACCAGTCGCAAGCCCTTAACACCGTGTCTAATGTCCGCAACACACGAACCAGGAACGAGCGGGGACAATTTTGGTGTCAGTTCGGAAAGTTTAGTCCTTCCTGCACAACGCTATCGGCATTTTACATGCATAAATTCATTAACAGTTTAATATCTTACCCGTTCGAAGCGCGGGCCTTAATGAATAAACTTCGGGTAAGATGAGTTTGAAGCATTCCTGTAACTCGTAACATGCCACTCTGCAATGTGCCGCCGCTAATTTACCAGCTTACAGAAAAACATTCAGCACATTTTAAATCCACCCATCTTCCAGCATTATTGTACTGGTAACACTATAGTCTTGTTGCAAATACATCCGAGTACCGAAAGGTAAAGTTACGTCATAGTTGAAGAGTCGGGTTTTTTATTTTATACTGTGTTGAGTGGTACACAGTGACCGACGTTTCGAATGAGCGTAGTGCTTTCATTTTACCGCCGGGCAGTCCTCAGACTGCTTCATGGTGATGACCTGAATCATTAACACCGCTGGGAAACCCTCAATCTCGTAACAACACAAGCCCTCGCTTAATAACTACTCATAGTTTTACAATAATAATAATAATTATTATTATTAAAATAAAATACAATTGGGTAGTCAGGATTTCCTACATAGCATAAAATAATTATCAAAATACGAATTATATATGCATAAATCAGTGCTGATGTGAAGATATTTTAAACTAAAAATGTTACAGCTTGAGTTCATTTTTAAACATAAATTCCCATGATAATCAACAGAGTACAAAAGTAAAAATATCTTAACAAGAACGGTAACATATGTACAGCTTCAATTAACGGATGAAAGAGGTGTGACTCCCCAAAATAACTAACCCGTGCAGAATGCCCTATGAAGTCGAAAAAACACTGCAAAATGGGTGATGATATTGGATTGATAACATGTGTGCATGGACGTTATCAACCACGGACTTCATATTCCGTTACGGGAAACGAACTAAATGTTACGAGCTGCGCTCGTTAGGGCTCCACTCGCCTTGCAACACAACACACATTCAACAACACTCGGAAGAACCAGGCGTACAGCGTATAAGTGTGACCCCGAGGTCTGTGTTCACACAATTCGGTATAATTATGACTACTGCAGTGAACCCCACGTAACTACACAGCAAACCGTCAGCTGACGAAAGAAACAGACAACTCAAGGCAGAGGAGCAGCACTTCAGTGCGACTGGCTATTATGCATTCCTTGCATACGTACAGCATAAAAACACGACTGCCTTTAATCTACAGTGACAAGTACAACACAACACCTATTTCCCAGTCTTTATTACATGTTCGGCGCGCGCTAAGCGTCCATCATCATGTAAAATACACATCTGTAAGTAAAAAAGCGTAAAGGCCCATGCATCCCCTTTTTACATTAGGATATAATAAAAATAAAAACACCAGGCTGGCCATGTCTGTCCGTCCGCAAACTTCAAACGGACAACCGCTGTACTAATTTGGATAAATCCGACACCGTAAAGTTTCACGCAGAGCCGTCCGGCCATTTCAATTTTTGTCCAGATCGGCCGGTTTTAAAGATCAATCTACATGAAGGCGTACCTGTGTTTCTACGCGCATGAGCATTCTCACTCCTGTTCTGCGAATGTGCACTTCGTATATCAATCACTCTTTAGAAACATACGCATGATAGGAATATAGTTGGCCAACAGGTCTCCTTAAAATTCCGCGTGCCAAATACGGAAATCTAGAGCTCTACAAAATATGTGCATATGACGTGTCATACCAACAGCACTACAGACACGCGTTTCAGTAACTGCGTTACTGAAACGCGGCTGTATACACATCATACACAAAAACTCTAATTAGGTCTAACATTGCTAACGTGGGCAACTAGTGCTCTACACACTGTTCCAGCCGCGTCCTAGTAACAGCGCTACAATCAGACCTTACAATGAAGGAATCTGCACATGCACTAAACTTAGATCTAACGATGGCCTCAAGGGAAGAGCTACAAACTATATTCCAGAAAGACTTCACAAAATGTACGTCACAGTTTATGAAAAATCAAATCTCTTACGTGTCAATGAATATATAGGATGAAACACTGTTCTGAGGCGCAAGCACCACGAATTTTAGCCATAAAAAATTGAGAACACTTTAACTGGCTAATGAAAGACACACACACACACACACACACACACACACCCACACGGCATTTCCATTCTCTCTCTTTCTCTGGGAAAGATGAAGCGAAAGAGAATGGGAATAGCCATGTTCAAACTGCCCGAATCTAGCTTGTAATTTAAGAATTTAAGCTAAAACAATTACCCACCTTATTCTTCCTCTTACACCAAAAAAAGCAGCCCGATTACACTGGTACGCAATTTTGTTTATCCCATCGCAGCGTCTGACCGTGGCCTAATTCTGAGGGACATTTACGGACGACCCCCACGTAAATTTAGGAAAACTGCCCTGTGCACGCCACTGAAGATATATGTGGGAAGTGGAGGTACAGCTCCACACTTTAGCTTCGGCACTAGACGGAGGTAATTGGTCCGATTCACTGCCCGGGGCTTTACCCCGCGAAAAGGCTCAAGGGTATGCAGTTAACAGCAGGCTGGGTGTGCCTCAGAGCCTAAATCAACGCTTTAGAGAAAAGCCCCTTGGTCCTGCACGAAAGTGAACAAAGATTCCTTGGTCCCCAAGCACGCAGCCTGCGGGCTGCTCTACAACGCATATGCTATTCCCGTTCATAGACGCCTAAATCAACCTGCTGCAACAATGAATAAATTTCGAGGTTAACAATACCGAACACAGGAAGGATTTTCACGATCATCAACACAGGCACTTTTCAAAACCTGTTCGAAGAAGTGACGTACGATAAGTTGCATTTGCATAACCAGCGCACATACATTATATGTATTCTTAGTCATAATGGCAGTGACACAGTCTTAGGCTTGACCACATTTAATTCTGTAGCTCTGGGTTGTAAAGTACCGTGCCAGGTTTATGATACTACCGCGACAGCTATCAAGTCTTCAGGGGTGCGACATCGTGTCCACCGGTAGGAACGTATCTGAATAATTTGCAACATCTAGTTAAAATTGTTACATACAATGATTCATGTCTGAGCATCCGCGCGGTATTACAAATCCGGGGCGGACACCCCATCACATCGGCCACTTTCACGCAGATAATTCTGCAGCGCATGCGAAATGTTCCAATATAATTTCGTTCACAACAAACGATCTCTCCTGTAAAGAGAAATTAAAATTCCATCATGAACAGGATAAATGTCGCAGCCCTGTTCCAAAAATGGTACAGAATGACTCGCGTGTTTTGCAAATTAAGTTCAGTTTCCCCCACCACCTTTAACACCATATGGACATACAAAAACTGCCACACCCATCTACCCACGCCAAATTATCACATCAGATTTTGTTTTCATACATACAGGCGCAAGTGTAACACACAGAAAGAACTGCGCAATTGCAGGTATGTCACGTACTGTGCTTTGGAACAGACAGCCCTTGGTTTACACTGATCCAGTGCAGTGTAGCTGAAACAGGAAGGAGCTGCACAGATACCGCAATAAACCTTCCGGGAATCAGCACCTCACACATATAAGCACCAGAAGCCTCATACTACAATATCTTCCGCCCACACTACATTTCGATTCCTGCTGCCCCGGAAGAAAGGGTGGTTACCATTTTCGAATTGCACGATGTCATCAATATAGTATTACGGAACTTACCAGGGTCTCCTTCAGTTGTTTGGCGCATATTGGTCCAAGCCATTGATGTATATTTATGAACCTCTTTGGTAAAAGTTTCATGGATGTTCGATTACTGTAGGCATCCAGTGGGTCAACAAGACCGATGGCCGAGGTTGGGGTAGCCGTCTCAAGCACAACCATGGTTAGCTGACACAAAAATGTTCAATCACGGCGCTCACACATTTCACTTCCTCTAAAAAAAATCTGCACTTAAAAAAATATCACTTATGACAAACCCTGAGGCAAACCTTCTTACCAAGACACACCCACAGACGAAATTTCTACCCTGACCATGGAAGGCACAATTTCTTTCTTTGGTATGAATTCACGAATACTGAAAACAACAGGCACATTACTTAAAAGAAATAAGGATAATTGTGCTCGTGTTAGAAGGCACTACCGTTCTTTGGTGTAACTATGATTTGGAATTCAATTTAAAATACATTTACAACAGTACGAAAGCAGTTTGGAACTCTACGAACACCGCGCCTCAGAAGCTGGTGAACAACAATTCAGCTGTCAATGTAAGTATCGTTTTTGCGGCGAATTATTCCGACATGCATGTATTACATTTTTCTATGGCATGCCCCCCGACAAGCCGCACGTAACAGTAAGAACCAGTGTACAGACTTATCGAATATTAGGATTCTCAACTCCATTATTGTTCCACTGCCGAGCAGATTGCAACTTCCTCCTAAAGAGGGGAACCAGGTTGTTATCTCCGACCACACGTTTCAACCCTCGCACCCTTACAATCTTTATATGGTCACAACTATGTCCATAGGCTTTCTTCACATCACAATTAACTATGCATTCTTTCGCACTTTTAAATACATTACAAACGCCCTCAAAAAGCAATGCGCCACATTCACAATATTAAAAAGCCCCACCCTCAACGTCACATTTCACCATCCAAGTCTTTTGTTCACGGAGCAAAAGCTCCAACAAATATACATTTCCAACAGCAGCTCGGTTAACAATGCAAAACAAGAGTCGCAGTGGTCACTTGCAGCGAAGTTGTTAAGCTCGAATCATCACATCCACATAGGTAAGTTGCTGACAGCGGACGGGCCGCCTTAGAGCGAGATGTTGGAAAGCTGGGCCGCTCCGCACAGGCTTCCAACCGGCTCACTGGTCGCGACTCGACTGGCAGCCAACCAGCACACAGACGTCGACTGAACTGCAGTTCACTCGCTGCTCACTCCGATTACAACGGACAGGTTTCCGCCCCGTCGAAGACAGGAACTCCGCGGCTCAGAATTTTCTACACGACATACACATGCACATCGACATTCCTTCGGAGTTTAAGCAAGGGAACCAGGTTGCTCTCAGGACGTCTAACGGTGTCTACCCAGCTTCGGAGGCTAGATACGTTCAGAGGGGGTATGACGGAAATGAGATGGCGGCCTAATCCGATCGTTTGCCTTACAAAACACAATTGATACCTAACTGCTATGCAAATCTCAAACTAACCACAATACAAAGGCGAAAGACAACAGGAAAATAATTTTACTGCCAACAATGTGACTGCTTATTTCTTCTGATTTCAAATTTAAGCTACAAACGCAACGCAATAATTTTCACACAGGACGGCCGGAACAAAACTTACAACACAATACAGACAGTTCACGTTCCACAGTGTCTCAGACAACGTAGTTTCGTTTTAACGCTGACAAACTCGTGACCAAAGATTCGATGAACCCTTCCCGGACTCAGATTAATGCCGTCTTCTCGGAAAATTGTATTGACGTTCCTTCACTCTGCGGTGGGATGTAAATGAACGCCCCCCCCCCCAAAGCTAAACGTGGAATTACTGTACTAACATAGCCGTACAGTTGTCCCTGTGCTTAAATGAGCATAAATACATGAGGACGCATCACTGATTGGGGGTATAGCTCCACGCATTCTCGCTGACGGCACTGGATGGCGTGAGACGAAGGACGCCACGACGCCCATCATAACGTGCTGTAAAGAAGAGCACTCTCTTTCCTATGCCGCGAATCGAACTCTGAGTGCTCCGCCGTCTAGACCGTAGACTGGTCACTACATCAACTCAGCTATTCTTTTAATTGATATGTATCCCAAGAAAAGAAGGATGAACTGAACTCAGTACCACCACCACTCCGGCTCACTCCAGAGCGGGGTGGAGGGGGGTGGGGTGGGGGGGGCCGAAATGAGAAGTGGACTTCAAAGCATTCTATTACGTGGCTGCACAGATCAGCCAATGTGATGCGTCGTCTTAACACTGGCCACACTTTATCGTCTAAGGTAACGTCATATCCACACTGCAGAACGCACAGTTATAAAGGACTCCACCTAATACAGCCAACCCCTTCTTTCCCTTCCATTGGAAAACTGTTCAAAATGTCCAACTATACCAAATGAAGGAACAAACGTAGCGAAACATTTATTTTGGTATGTTTACGCACGCATATGGCTCACGGGAACTGTTTGTTTACATTATGGTGACACAGTATTACACCTGCGCTACCGTATTACGCAGCTGAAATCGATTTCTGATTCTATTCCAGCCAAGATAAGAAGCATACACGCGAATTACTCCAAGGCAGCATATTTTCAAGGTTTCTAACATTTAAAGAAGTCATACTGAAGTACAAACGAGCGAGTTAGAACTTCCCGTTCGCGACACGACTGTTGCCACACACGCCGTGCTGTGGCAGCAACTTCTCCAACAGCAATGTGTGGCGGGTAACGGGAAATCAGAAGCCACTGAACTGATAATAAAATTATACAGAAAACGTAAACTAAATGAGGTTCTTTCTTTCTGCAACTAACAAAGGTCCATCCGTATTGTGATATTCGCCTCACAATTCGTTAAATGCTGGTGTCATACAACACCACGTCTAAACTGTTTCAGATTATGTCACCTCCATCTAGCGCCAAGGTTAAGAATGGTTGGAACTATACCTCTACTCCCCCATATGCCTTCATGTTGTAGACATGAACAATTCTGCCTTTACCTTTGGCATAGCCTTGCCACTGAAAATATTCCACACAAGTGTCTACATGGCGCCTGCATTCAATCAAATCTCAGTGATGATGTTACCAGGCAACTGGATCCTGAGGCGGTATTACCTACAACAAGCAGTCACCTAGATTAGAAATCAATGAGTCGTCCGCATAAACACACTTTAACCATTTAAAGCCCAGCGTTAACTGCGCGAACTACTGCCTCATTAACGAACTCTGCATACTGGCTTGCACACACCGTATTAATGTCTTGCCTATGATTCTCGGAACACAAATCTACTCGCGTTACTTCCCTACACACGATTCGGCACTCTCTGTCTTACATGGTCTGTGTTCTTGGTGAGAGAGGAACTCAATTTTTTTATATAACATACACGACAGTCTGTATGCCTGAATTAGACCGGCCCGCACACCGATCACCTCTGCTTCCTTCCTTATCCCACAGAGAGCTGCAGAAGTCAACATTTAAAATGAAGCACAATACAAAAGACACGCCATCGCCGTCAGCTTCATTGTAACCGGGGCTCAAAGCACACGCAGAAGTCGCAAGATGCTAAAGTATATCAAAACCGAAACATTTCTGCGTCTATTTCTCATATGGTCACAAAGAAGAAAACCCTGCAACTATGAATGGTAATACAGACAAATTCCCACCTGCATACTTCGCCATGTCTCGCATCGTAATGCGACATTTTTCAACAGCTCTAACTAGACACACAAATCAACACAATACGGACAGCAGTTCCCACACTGCCGCTTGGTACAACTGCCAACTCCAAAACTCCACGCCTATCATACTGGACAACCCACACAACCAACACGAACACGAGTTCTGAGAAGACTATAGCCTATGAACCCTATTTTCTGCTGCATATAATTCTAGACCTAACTATGGGAACATTACTGGCATTATTCCTGTTTTATTTAATTTTTGTTAAGAGCGAGCTACTTGTCTTCTCCAAAGCGCAAAGACTGGCTCTGTGGTCCACTCAGCCTCTTGAACAAAAGGCACCGGGATGAGAATGACATCTCACCTCCATCTATGCCTCGGCGAAGAAATGTGTGCACCTGTATCTCCACTCCTTGCTATGCCCTCACAGGGTGCCACGCACGGCCTCCACCATTATATTTTGGAAAAACACTACCTAAACGAAAGTGCAGTTTTTCATTGCCTATTACCACGCACAATTCAAGTTGTATGAAACAGGCTGTACAAGCGTTGCTCTCCCGATCTCAAGCTCGCGCGTCCACCATATTATTACCGGGTACCAAAAATTAACCAGTTCGGCATCAGAATGGCCTCCAACGTTAACCTTTTAAAGCCTAGCGGTAACTTTACATACCACCAGGTTTAACATAAAAAAATTCTACGTGGTGCCCACATTGCGTTTATGTGTTTTGTGTGGATCTCAGAACAAACAGCAACTTTTGGCTTATAAAACATTAAGAGATTGGTTTTTATAACCGAAGTGGAGAGTGTTTACAGCGCTGTACGCACTGAGTCCTTATATAAAACAGACACGCTTCGTCTTTAAAGGGTTAATACGTACCAAGTTTCGTGGACACAGGTCCACTGGTTCAGAAGCTGGAAGGCTAGAACACGCATAAATCACGGCGATTTCAAAAGCTTCTTTCGCTTTTCGGACGGAAAACAGGCTCAGAAGCACGGCCCTTACGTTTGCTCTGTTGGAATAGACAACTAAAAAAAAAACTTTACACGTGAATTTCAAACACTATTTCCGGGACGAAGTGCGTTACATCTCGTTTGGATTCGGAGAACGTACCTGCATTCCAACAGCTCAGACATGTCCTCAATTTAGGCACATTAAGGAAGACCCTGTACTAAAGTAACTTTGCTAATAGATCTTGTCCTTGGATGTTGTTATTATTATTATTATTATTATTATTATTATTATTATTATTATTATTATTTAAGAATACAGGTGTACCATGTTTAGCGAGTGCACTCCTGCTTTCGCAGGTAGGCCTACATTACATGCGAATGTCACAACAGGATTTATAAAAATCATCAAGACCTCCACCGTAAACACCGCCGACCAAGTCTATAACTATTCATACCGACATCCGTACCAGCTGTAGTACAAATAAACAGTAAATGCGGAACATTGCCAGAATGCTGCAGTCAAATTGGTCGTCCTGAATTACCTGAGGCGATTTTAATGATTTGTCCCCCATCCTTTCTAGAAGATCGCAGAGGTTTCGCTTTCCAATTTCGCTCTAATTTAATTACACAGACCTATACCGTGACGTTGTATGCAGCAACAACTTGTTATTGAAAACACGACTGAACTTCTACTTCTATGGAGGTGCTGACCGGTGTAAGTTGAAATGCAAAGGGTCGCTAGTACAAGAATCACAATGAGACCGAAGCTGCATGAATTCGCAGCTTCTTTATTGCATGTAACAGTTCCCTTAACGATACAAATGTCAATATCTACTGCCAATACGGTCAACAGATGCCCATCATCAGCTGGTACCACATTACCGCTAATAACACTCCGTCGAGGACAAAACAGAATCCACGTACTATTATATAACCCACAACGTTAGCAGCAGGACAACAGAGGCGGCTTATATCTCGTTCGAAAGCGACTAATTTCGAGTTACTGCAATAAATGGTGGCACCAAACACGTGAACGAAGCTGACTTATTTTCCACACTGAAAGTCATTAACAGAACTCAAAAAGGAAACATGGGCTTCAACGAAAACATTAAAATATCGCACTGACTGGATGTAACGTAATAGACGGTGGATTTGACGATGTACGGACAACTGCCAAGAGCAAACAACTATCGACAGACGCGGAATATACAGGCCTAAACCTAACACAAAGAGAGAAACACACAATATGACCCACTACACGGCTCACGCCGTAACGCCCTTCACTTGAATTCAGGAACGGTCCCATTCGAATCTCGGTCGGAACACCGGCTGTCCTGGTTATTTTCGTGCTTTTCCTCAGTCTTCTCCAAACAAATGCCAGGACATTCCCTCAATTAGGCCACGACCGCTAGCTTCTAAAGAATTTCCAAGTCACCAATCAGCAATCGCTCCACCATACGACGTTATATCACAGGATTTACAGCAGACTACTATTCAGATGTAAGAAAGCAAGTTGTGCAATATTTCGAACTCAAAAATTGAATTTTTTGCAAGATACTGTGAATCGGATATTCGCCTACCTAAGTCAACACCGTCTGCCGAACCACAGCGCACAGGTATGGAGTCAAATATGATCGTACAGCGGGGTGTGCAAACGTCGAACCAGGCACGTCAGAAGACTGTTCATTTGACGCTTTGCCACAGGCTACAGACACAATGAAACTAATCACACTCTATTTAACACCGCTCCTTCATGTATTAAAACCGAATACTTCACTGCGGCTGCAACAACTTTTATTCATTAAACAACAGAATTTTATTTCACAATGCAGTCCCTTCTAATAGTATTTTACGTCATCTAATACGTAAATTACCTACAGGTGAATCAGAACGCTTACACCTTGACTAATGAAGCTACAGTTTAAACACGCAGCAGAATGTGAGAAACGATATTACACGAAAGAAATACCAAAGCCTGAGTGAACCAAATACTGAAAACCCACAGGGGGTGACACACATGTACGAAAATTGCTACTTCATGAAACACGACATACATGCGCTACGCAGTTTGTGGAGGCTGTAACCGATCCTACGGCTGTGATCCATGTCTTTGGACAAATCCCCTCCTCCTTCAAGTCCCGCGTAACGTTCTGGTAAAGGAACGGATAGGCCGTAGGGCCACGCTGTACTGGTCCCAGCACGGCACAGCATATGGCTATAATTTTAATGTGGGCCATCCCGTTCTGCAGATATCAATAACGTGATGGAAGTTCAAATAACCACACAGCACAACACCAATTCAATATGTATATTTAGATGTTATGAAACACACACTACATGTTTCGGCCTTAGTTGGTCATCTTCAGGTGTGAACATAGTGAACCTTTAATCCAGGTTAAGACATTTTTGGCGTTGTAATACTTAATGTAAATGACATCGGTGAGATCTTGCACGATAGCATATAATTTAACCTCTATTAAACGTTCACTATGTTCACACCTGACGATGGCCAACTAAGGCCGAAACACGTAGAGTGTGTTTTATAACATCTAAATATACATACTGAATTGGTGTTGTGCTGTACGGTTATTTAAACTCCCATTACATTCTATGCCTACCAAATGCGTTGCAACAAAATTAGATTCCATGTTACGTACAGGAAACAAAACAAAAACCGTCTGATTATTCCACTCACGACTGACCATCCTTTCAGCGTGTGCAGGACAATAACATTAACATTACTAGGAGCTTTAAAGTTCCACAGCCAACGACAAATACACCTCTTTCCCATAAAAAGGAACACTACGTAGGCCATCACGAAACAAATATACGGGCACTGATCATCACTGTAACCATACAAGATCCTAATTACAGGAACCATTTCATCCAAGGGTATTTGGGGCAGTGATGTGTTGAATGCGTTGATGTCGCAGACATGAAAGTTAATGGCTGAAAAACACTGCAAGAACGTATGGGTGAATGTTTAACTTTCGTCAATATTCTACGTGATCCGCGTGTTTAGTGACCACGAGTAACGGTAAGTCAAACCCAGTTAATCCAAGCTGCGACGCACTTCACGTATGTAAATTACATTCACGACAACAGTATGGCCGTACGCATTTCCAATACCAGGACAACTGCAGAGAATTATAAATTCACTTGCATGATTTAAGAACAGATACAAGAAAGAAGAAACGGACAGCACAAGCTTCAAAAACAATCTGTACAATTCCAAATCCGACGACAAAAAAAATCTCACATTGCCCGCAATCCAACTACAGGCATACTGCGTAGGCTGCAAATACCACATGGGATTGATGGTCAATCAACAGCACTGTGCGTGCACAGAATAACGAGACATGATTATGTACACACAATTCCACAAACAGCTGTTTTTCGTTTTCATTCCTCTATAGCGCTTCCTCTCCCATATATTGCGAGGAAAAAAAAAGCAACTTTCTACAAATATGGCCTGACCATGGGGTGATCAACGCACTGTGTTCAACTCGGAGGCGTCCAGCATTTAATCTGTCGGTATTTCCACATACCACACAGCACACCACCGTTCTCTGTACTTTACAGCGCTGAACAGCTGACAGTAAGAGAACTAATCTCACGAAACAGCACGTAAGGATGTGGACTGAATTGAACTAAGTTCTTGTAACCGTAGGCGGGCTCTTGTGAATACGATTGTGGATTTCAGAGTTTCATAAACACAGGGGGGTCAGGCGGTATTCAAATTCCTTTAAAATTAGATTTCATCAATAAACTTCAAATTTCATCGCACCATATAAACCAGTCACGTCACGTCACGTCACGTCACTGGCACCAAAAAGACCACCACCCCATCCCCAGGCCACTACAGACTGTGCAAGAGGTGGCAAGTGGTGACGTATTCGACCGCAGCTTCCCGCAAACGCTCGCTATATTAAAAGTCATTGCACAACTTCAGCTGAATTCGCACATGTGTTTATGTAGCGATCGCAGTGGCCACGTGGTCTAAGGCGTGGGTATGCGGCCGCTCGTTTGCTGGGATTGCGGGTTCGAACACCGCCAGGGAAATAGATGTCTGTCTCTTGTGAGTGTCGTGTGTTGTACGGTAGATGTCTGTGCGTCGAGGTGATCACTGGTCCATAGGAGCCCTACCGACTGTGGTGTGTCTGAGTGTGATCGTGATGCCAAGATAATGAGGACGCCCTGGCCCACTAGGGGCTGCTTCGCCAGGGGAGAAAATATGTATGTACGTACGTACATATTTTCTTACATACATACATACATACATACATACATACATACATATGTGTGTGTGTATGTATGTATGTATGTATGTATGTATGTATGTATGTATGTATGTATGTAAGTATGTATGTATGTATGTATGTATGTATGTATGTATGTATGTATGTATGTATGTACGTACGTATGTACGTATGTATGTATGTATGTACGTATGTACGTACATACGTATGTACGTATGTACGTACATACGTATGTATGTATGTATGTATGTATGTATGTATGTATGTATGTGTACGCAGGCCTGTATCTAGTTACTGTACGTGGCAAACGCATTTAAATACTGCTTTAAAGTGGAAATTCATTCTGCTACTCTGAACTTTATACCATCCGACCAATCCAGAATGAAGCTCATTCATTCCAACACACCGGCACGCGGACGGACACACAAGAAAAGGATTCGGAAATATGTTTTGAGTCTTTCGTCAGCGAAAAAGCAATTGACGACACGACGGTCTTGCTGCAGCTCCTCTAATGGCAAACGGTTTCTTTTCTTTTAACCTCAACTTCCACAGAACACGAAATACTGAGCATATCCAACCTTCAATACGGAAGAAGAAACCCAACAGGCACTTCGAAATTCCCTAAGCCAGTCCTACGTGCCTGTCTTTTACAGGTACACCGATCTGTTGTCCATGACCACGTGAAATCGATGTTCTGCTCCGTTTCCTAACATCGGCCGCTTTCCAAACTTCGCCAGCTTGTTCCGCACACGCTCCTTTCTTGGTCTACGCCAGAACTGAACGTTCATACATTGTGAGCCTACAGTCACCATGAGAAGGCAAGGCAGTGGTAATGAGCTTACTTTTGCATCAGCATGTGAGGGCGGATGAAACTAAAACACTGCAGCTTTATTTCACTTCGTTTCAGCACTACTTGCAGTAAGTATATAAACTCAGCGACACGTAAATACACGACGTAAAAACTCTCTTCATTGACAAGCGCATCTCAGAAGCTAGCACGACATGCAAACAAAAAAGTTGGCTTGACATGCAAAAAAAAAAACACATTCAATCGTACGAACACAGCAGGCCTATTCGCATTAAAACGCCTGTTTAAAACACAGGGTAGCATAATACTGCTTTAGCTACGTAGCTGAGGTTCCCCTCGTTTTTTAACTTATCTGAAAAACTGCTGACATGTTACAAATCGGTAACTGCCGTCTACACAATTGTTTATTAATACTGCTATTTGACCTTTCGAATATATAGCAACATGCTGTGTAGTGTACTACATTGCCCGACACGGCACACGGCCCGCACTACATGTGGACCAGACCCCTTAGCATCACACAAGAACGAGACAAATGTCTGTATGCATACTGCGTACAGATCGTAAAGAACTACGGACATACCCGCAACTGCGCACCACCATATAAATTTCATATCACAATACTGTAATGTTTACGCTTATCAACTTATTACACATTTTAGAATTTTAACACTGTAAACATTTCAATATGGGCAGTGTAATACCTACACTAACGTGTTAGGCTCATATTCTATTTTTTCTAAAACTCCCTGACGATGGCACCCGGATGCCGAAACACGTTGGTGTTTAATGCTTGATATGAATTGTATATTATGCATTTCGGGATCATATCACAAGGCAGCCTGTTTCAGTGGTAATTTCACAATTACTTTAAAAGAACTTAAAAGTCAATGTCAGCGAAACCTTGCTCCGGGTCACCGCAAGTTCATTACTTGGACCACCAGCGTGAAATCCTTTCTGGACTCATATTGCAAATGAAAGTAATAACGACGGCGCACAGGTAGTAAAAATGTCAAGACTTGTGACATCAGCTCTTTGAACAAGCACAATACAGTAAAAAGGAAAACAGTCTGATCCAATGGTAAGAGTAAGATTTTTGTCATTATGCACATGTAACCAATTGTTTATCGCATCACACACGCATATATAGAGCATGAAATACCAGAACGCGATCAAGCAGTCAGCTGCGATAAGTGGGCAGTCCTGTGGATGATGTTTGAAGCCCGTATATTTTCTGATACTGCTTTTATGTATCGCTGGTTTCTTCGTTCGATTTTTAAGGACGGTAAAACTGCCTACCACTTATCGTCCAATGTAAGTTGCATGTTTTTGTACGCGTCTTGTATGCGCCAAAAGTCACACATTCCAACTACATTCCCAGCTTGCAAATCGAAGGGTCACTGAAAATGTCAGTCGGTTTACACCGGTGCCGAACTACTGCCACATCATCACTGTACTTATTCAAAATCAACGCACAGGGCTTACGAAATTAGACTCGCTCCATTTTGTATTTCGCTTCATGACAGTTCACAAATAACTTTGTGTTTCTCTTCAACGGCGGAGAAATAAAAACAGTAAACTAGAAGGTGAATATTAGACTAATGAATGGCAAAGACCAGAATAAAGGAAATACCGTACAACCGAATCACTTGTCTAATACAGATAAGGTATTAAAATCACATGGGTTATGGTACGACCTAGTAGCACGCATGTTGATAATTACGTTTACACCGAATTACAGGATGAGCGAATACACCCTGTGCGCCTGTGCAAGAACGCTGCTACACTGCACCGGAAGTGGGGTTCCATACATACAGAACTTTAGTTGGCATACGTGGCCTCTGTCACATGCCCGTGGAGGTAACCTCCAAAAATTACTGTGTCCGTAAGTACTGTATATTCACTACGACTTCCACTCCAAGCTCCATCCTACTCTCGACAGGTGCACACGGGACTCTTTATTCGCCCTGTCAGGCAGAGAACCACGCAGAAGACAAAGCACACGTGGCACTGGCGTGTAATTGTGTCTAAGGAACACTTGGTACTAAAGAAATGATTCTCAGCACATGCAGTGACAGACTGTCTTCAGGCTGCGATGAACCTCGGAGAAGCAAATGGATATGGTAAAACGCTACATGAAGCGATGCACGTTGTTACAGCTGCGTCAGTTCTCGGCGGATCGCACTACGGTTTACAGGTATGAAGATATGAATATAAATTAACACAGTGAACTACTGACGGAAAACTCCATGCAACATATGTGTATAAACACATACGGACAGACATGTTCATCCGTATCGACGTCGAAATATCCAGAGTATAATCACGGTAAAGGTTAGGTACTGCCTGTGTCTACAGGTAATTAGGTACTGCCTGTGTCTACAGGTAATTAGGTACTGCCTGTGTCTACAGGTAATTAGGCACGTCATGAAGGAACACGGGGCCAGTGGAGGTACAGATCTACTCATTCACAACCTGGTCACTATATGGACCTTTACGCCCCGGCCGTTTTACCCCCGGGGAAACAACCACCATTACCCAGCGGAGAAGTGTGGCAGGTCACCAGAGCCCGCGGCAAGAAATTTTTCTCATGCCGCTTCCAGGAATCGAACTCCGATCCGCGGTAGTCCAACCCGTAGCCTCGTCGTACGCCAACTACTGGGGAATGGAAACACTGGAGTGGAATATAGCAGACTGAAGATGCAAACAAGGAGTGACAAAGGCAAAACTGTCCGCCCATCTGGCTCTGTTTTCTGTACACTGCGCGCTAACGCCATAGAAATTCGCAATATTCTAAATGAGCCTTAGCCTATTGCGAACTATAGACTTTCATACATGCGCATACCAGAAAAATGGATAGGAAATCCCGAAAAAAGAGATATTCTGATAAACTTACAAAATATGCCCATGAAAATCATGTTACTTTTTTTTAAACGATCCGAGCGCTGAAATTTCCGAACAGAGCGCGCACTGAAGCGTAAGCCGGTGAGTGCCTCATACCCAAGGTGCACATGAAAGACAGCGTCTACTCTAGGGACCAAAATTGAATTACTCGGCACAATCAATTTCACTTCTCGCCCATGGAAACGATCGAACACTAGCGTCACCAAACAGCCTGCTAACACTATAATTGAGTCGGGCAAGGAGCGGAAGGACAAAACGAAATGTTATTGCTACAAGAATCAGTAGTGGAGCGACGGCAAAGTAAAAGATACAAGTGCGGGGCCTTTCATTGTAACTCCCTCAAATGTCACTCCTGCATTCACAATTCGGCGTGCAGAGCCTCAACCAGGAGTATCATTAAATAATGAGTAACATCAAAATTTATACTCTTCGACCATAAAATTAAAGGAGTAAGCACAACAAAGAAGTGATGCGAAAGCCATGTTGATTTGAGAAACGCATACAAAATCTTATGCGCCACACAACCTGAAGGGCGATCATTTGCAATGCCCGAGTGTGAATGCGGGAGCTTGCTATCAGAATTTGTGTTGAACAGAATATAAGGTACTGGCAGGATTAATCTGGTTCACGCAGGAAAGAGCCAGTGGCGGGCTCTTGGAGGTGAGGTAGTAAAACCTCCAGACCCACTGAAGGTGGAGAATCTGACTCGATGAACTGTTGGCGTCTCTGGGCGAAATCTCTTCCGATCAGTGACGCAGTCAGCAGGGTATAATGATCGCATGAACTGTGAACTTACGGCTCTAGAAGCCGACCACGCATCACCAGTCATCACAATTTCTCATGTTCTGCTACTGTACGTCCTAGTACCTGTGCTGTTGGATAGTGAGTCAGTGGAAATGTAGTCTGCACGGTTACGCGCAACACACAGCCCCACGCCAATCACTCCACAAAGCCTTCCGCACTCATGCTTCTGTCACCGACGCTATAATCTTCGCGACTGACAGCCTAGTTACGTTACACGTTTAGCACACAGACAGTATAATGAACATGTGCACACATAACGCATACGACAGTGCCATTCCTGTACCAACTTTTTGGCGAAACTACGCTTCGCAATTCAGTTCTTAACGGGATATAACGCTGTCATATGGTAAACACCTAAACAACCCTGAAGATCGTGGCAGCAAGATCCTCCGAAATGTGGGCAACAATTTACACGGACTGACACACCATCATAGCTCTGGGGGCCGAATCGTCATCAAACATCTGCGAGAATCCCAAACGTCACAAAATTCTTTCTACTCGCAGCCTCTGCACGCACTTTGAAATTCTGGAAATGCGTTTTTTCTGAAACTTATCTCCCGAAGTAATGTTACATGAGGGTGACATACCTACATATGATCACACAGAAAACAAAACAAGGCAGACTAAAACTTTCACCTGATTATGTCTGGTACATACAGCGACGTATATGCTAAATTAACGGGTGTCTGATGTTTACATTATGCAGTAAAGTGATTCAAAACTAAAGGGCATGTTATCACGAAGCCGGTAGTCTAATGCCGAATTCTAGCGGCAAAACGCCTGCCTCTTTCTATTACAAAGCCCATGCACTCATATAAGAGTTCCAAAGACCTATGCGTTTCAAAGTTCGTTTCACATTCGAAGTGAGGCACGGTCGATACCCGAACACACAAGCCACAGCCGCACACGGAATGTAAACACGCCGTACCGGTTACAGCTATTCAGAAGATCAGTCTACATAGTGAAAAACCGCCACGCCACTCACGACCAAAGCAAAAGAGTGTCCTTCCACTAGTTCGGGAACACATAATCAATAAGCAATAATTCAATTTTTGTTTAAATAGGTACCACGCACTCACTCACGCACGCACGCGCGCGCGCGCGATAAGATAAAATTACGCCCAGATCTAAAATCTGTGCATCCTGATTTAACAGTATCATCTGCCGTATGCTGTATTTGTATTCAAGTCTGCTTTTTTTTTTTCTAAAACTTTGCACATTTCAACAAATGATATGCATAAAATCATATCCGTTGAAAGAGTGATTCTATTCCGTTATCATGGCGAGGGTCTAGTGGACTTACAAAACCAGCCGAGATGAGACTTTTTGTCTCCGCCCTCGCTCCATGATTCAAGCGCGTGAATAAATTGGGGAGGGCGGGGGAGCAGAGGATTAGGCACACAAAATAAAAACTTTCTGTTACAGCGTCTCTTATTTTGTAAATCAATCTTTCGAATTTACCTCTCCACATCTCATTAGAGTGTAAAAAACAACTCAGGCTGGCACACAACTAATCATGGGATTGGGTCAGTAACCCTTCCATTTATTTTACGTGACGCGAAAAACAATATGGCACCGTACGACCAGGAAAAGATACGACCTGGTTCAACTCAGCGGTCTATAACCATTCGAGATTTACCAGGCAAAATTCTGCACGCACTTTGCATCTCCCGCACGCGTACTACATGCTGCGTCCGTTTCACTACCTTACTGAAAAGTGAAGAGTATATAGATGGCACACCAGAAAATGATCACCACGCGAAGGCGGGCGTGTCTAGTGCAGTGCGGGGGGTGTTGACTACAGAAGGACTAGATGACTGCTGTTGGTGGGAGCGAGAGACTGTTCTGCTACTGAACACAGACTGAAAGCATCACGCATTTCGAGTACATGTGGTCAGATAATATGAAATTACTAAAGTTACGAAATGTCCTCAAGGCCTAACACTTCTGGCTACTTCGGTCTGTAATTCCTCCCACCATTGGCGAATATCCAAAATGCGGTCAAAATACAATCACTACTCCCGTCTGTTTTTCGCGCAGATCACCATTTCCCGGTAACTGAACTTTGCCCTCGTGGGTACGTACTTTGACATTTACGAGAGAAAAGTTGTGGAGTTACGCAGTACGGACAGAACCACATTTGTCACGTGCTATCGGCTATACGACGTCGCAGGGAATACAAATACACAGCACATTCCGTCAGATTACAGTTATGTATCGTTTACAAAGGTACGCCTTTCCCTGAAAAAATCAGAGGCCTGCACAGATGGATCACAGTACATTAATCACGCCAGACAACGAAGTTAAGGAAGCCGGGTAGAAGGTACTATAACTGCAACTCACAAGAACGGATAATTACTTAACCCCAGGTGCAGAAGCGGGATCTCCCTCCATATGCTATTATAAAATGTGGCCTATAAAATGTTCACAAACCGTGCACAAGAGGCACAGGCACGGGGTAAAGGCAGGCCTACTTTAGTCGTGTTCTAAACACGGGACTCCAAATTCACAAGCAATAGGACGTGCTGCCTTTAAGTCAAATATTGTCAAATACTATTCGATTCGGGTGGGGGGGGGGGGGTTACGCACTGCCAGACCACGCCTTCTTTGCCAAGAAAAACATAGCAACTACAATATAATAGTCTTCCTTGACGTATCGCCAAAGTAACCCTTGTACTGCACACACACAGTACAAGAATACAATCCTGAGACCAGTGTTTCCCAATCAGGATTCCGCGATAAATTAGACGGTACATTTACTGCGCTCTGCGCTGTCAAACTTTTCTGGCCTCTAAACATTTTATACTCGCGGGCTCATCAGGATATGAAAAATTACTTTAGAGTTCTTCCACGGGAAAAGTTTTGGAAACTTTGCTCTTTGTAATGGGTAATCACAATTACAAATTGTCAGACTTCCCGTCGGTAGAAAAGGACGACCGCAAGTGACTTGTAATACCTACCGAGACACCGTAAATAATGTAGACAGCCTAAAGTTCAATGTTTGTAAATGCTTTTAACCACCCGGGCGTAGCGCCTCCTCATTAAACGATCGCAATTTTCCAACGGCAATGCAACACGGACTGTACAATTTGAAATGACGCTGTCAAGAACTTCGAGTGGCGATCGCTTTAAAATCCGCGCAATGACATGCAGTTCGTTAACAGGTTGAAATGCGCTCTGCTTCAGCCGACATTCATTAAAAGACTATCGATTTTAGGCTAACATAACCGCGACGTACAGCATGTAGCCGAGTTGCAGCTGTTAAAGACTGCATGCACAAGTTAACCGCATGCCTAGCGGGCAACCACGGTGTGAAACACACCTCTCTATAATCTCTCCCTCCTGGAACGGCAGAGTTTTCTGACTAATTACCAGAACTATGTACCGATACGCACTTGTCCCAACTGTTCAGTCTGAAGCACTCTGAATACTTTGATCGTCAACTGTTTCACTGACATGTTTTCCGCGATTATTTATTCTACAATAAATTGCTGGGTATAACCAAAAATCTACCCTTACCAAACCCGTACAAACGTACAACATGTTCCAATCAACCCTCTAAAGCGCTTAGTTTGCTTTACGTACCGCCAGGTATAGCCTAATAGTCAAGAATCCTACATTCTGCCCACACAGTGCACGTGCTTTGTATGAACCTCTGAACAGTCACTATTCCCTATACAGCATTGACTGGTTGTTATAAGCCACACGGAGGGTCCTTACTGCGCGGTACAAGCTCAATCCTTAAATATAATAATTACGAAACCTGAATTATCTTGGACATAAAGGGTTAAACACCGTGCCACTCAAAAAGGTCAATGAACGCGATTTCAGGCTTTCCACCGCGATGTAAATGAGACCTGGGCTCTTCTGGGATACTACGCAGCATAGAATGGTAATTCCGTGCCGACGTTTCAGGATAATCTATCGGTTCCAACTTCAAGCGTCAAGCAGTCCACGACTCTTCAAGATTGGACCGACAGGTTGTCCCGAAACGTCGGTACAGAATTACCATTTTGCGCTGCCTAAACAGCGCAGACCTCATGGTGACTGAAAATACAGTGCGCCTAATTTGATGGCTGGTAAATTACGCACTACACACGCATTAACCTAAAACAGCCCCTGCTTCCTCCCCCCACCTCTTCCACAAAAGCTTTGCTGTAACATTGTGCCTTCACCAGTGCCTACTCCTAGCCAAACACGTTCCACATACATGTCGACAGACAATTCCCTCTTCCAGCGCAGTGTGCAGCAGTGCACAGTTGACGCAATACACCACACGTCTGAGGTAGTTAGGCAGTGGAGACCAAATGTCAAACATCATGCGCTGCGCCTGCCAATCCGATGGCATAGTGACAACAACCCCAAACATTATGCGCTGCGCCTGTCAATCCGATGGCATAGTGACAACAACCCCAAACATTATGCGCTGCCCCTGTCAATCCGATGGCATAGTAACAACAACCCCAAACATTATGCGCTGCGCCTGTCAATCCGATGGCATAGTAACAACAACCCCAAACACATCACACAATATAGGAAATGACAGACTCTGTCCCAGTTCCTTTTAAGGAAAATGACACTGAACACTATAAACAGGCTTAATGTCGATTTCCAAGAATACAAGCAACTTCAGTGTTGATATTACAGAAGAGGGAAATATAAAAACACATACAGAAATATGATATACCATCGTCGTTATGCCTCCCACAGTCGGTAAGACATACATGGATCTGGTTACGGGCCTCCTTCCCACCGCCGTCCCACAACTTATGTTATACAGGCACAAATCGTAACAAATTACACAAGTCACACTACTTTACTTAGTACACTTATGCCCTTTTGTGAAGGGATTCGTGAGTTACTTGGCTACTGTAGGCAGGGACACGCGTCTCGGTCTTTCACTTTCAAAGTGGGGTCACAAACGGTCGCGGTTGGGGAAGAATCATCGCCGTCTACGAACGTGCGAACTGCTCAACTACTGCAAAACAAGAGAAAGCTACTACAGACCATGTGCATTGTTCTCTTCCATCTTTCCGATGGGAGAACGGACAAGACTGTATTCAAAACTTGCACAACTGAAAAGGCAGGAAAGAAAACACAATACCGTAACACTTCTTGGGTCATCGCATTACTTAGCCGAAGCTAAAAACACATACATAAATCACTTTGGGATAACAATTAATATGTTACACGCAGAATATTTCAGTTAGGAAATAGGCTAGATATCCGAGGCTGCACCCAAACCCTTCATTTAAAAACGCCACGTGTCATAAACATGACTACCACTGTGGCTATTGCTCTTTACATATCTGTCTACCTGCAGATTCAGTTTATCTTTACAAAATGGAAAATTATAGGCTGAATATAAACGCCGCTGACAGCACAGCCCATGCAATTTCCTCTCTAGTCCCCAAGAGTAACATTAAACGCAGCTACTGATTACATTCTTATTGAAAATACAGGTATATTCAGAAGTAGTTTTATCTGCACGTTACATTCGACTTCCACTTCGAGCAAACTGCAAGTATGTAAACACACCATGAAACCAGCCCATACGTCCTATAATAATTTCTCGACAAAATATATGAGGCACGGTTACCTCTATATGTTTCAACATACATGCCTAGCAACGTCAGGACTACTAACTGACAGTTACTCCATGATCCACTTACAAAATGCCCAGTACTACAGACAGTGACTATGTTATACTGTGCCTAAACAACAACAGTGCTCCGCGAAGTCGCCATGTTTAAAAAAGTTTACTGTGTCGGTATGATTATCGTCTATCCTCATACAAAATTTCACATGTCAATCTATAATTTCCCACCGGTTATCGCCATCACACCTCAAGGTAAATACAGACTGTGCAAAAATTCGGATTGTTTCAGAAGCCATAAAATGATCTTCACAAATTTAAGCAATTTTAAAAGACTATGCAAGGTTTCAGGATACCATGCCAACGCTACAGCTTTGGTGCTAGTGTCAACCCCACTTCACAAATTCGCACGAACACAATGTTGGCATTACTGACTGTCGCAAACTAAAAGTACAGAGGGCAGGTCTCACATGACGACAAGATGTTCATGCCAAGCTTCGTGGAAATATCTGAGACGTTAACAGGCGTCATACGAACACGGTAAATCCCATCACTGCTTGTGAAACAAAACACTAAAACCTGTGATTCCTCATTTAATCCTTCATGAAACACAACATGAACGGAAATAGGTGTAAAAGAATTCCTTTCTGCAGAAAAGTGTCAATATGCCAATGCACAGGAAAGCAGTACACGCATGTGGAAACATACAGAATTTCAATACATAATGCGCGTTACTACCAGCAAGTGGAGAATAGTCTTTTGAACAATGACAAATGTGACGACAAAACAAAACAATAGCTGAAACTCGGGCCGAAAGAGAGCGGCACTCCTGCTTTCCGTCAGGAAATCCCCAGTTTAAACACTGGCCCCGAGACCGGTTTGACTGAATACCTCCATGAGTTTCTTCAGTCCCTGCAGGCAAAAGCCGGGAGAGTGTCACAAAATTTGGCCACGACAGCTTCCTTCCACATCCCTTCCAGTTTAATATTCACTACGCCACTCCCATGTTACTGACAGCACCGTTAGATGCACCAGAAACCAACATCCGTTCTCATAAAACTCACCAGTACTTACACACAACTCCGTACTCTGCAGACTAGCACAGTAACGAAAACGAAGCACAAACGCATGATCACTCACAACACGGCAACCAAATGCTGATCGTTACTCAGAAGTATATACCTTTGGCCTTTACAGTGTTAATGCGATACCTCGTCCCCCAGAGAAGTTCTCAGAGAAAAAATATATTCCAGATCCAGTCAAAACATGTCCCTATCACTTTCCACTGGTCGACATATATCGGGTGTTTTGATCATAAAAACCTAGAGCCCAACTTATTCACAGCTCTAACCAGACAGAACCCCACGTGACAGACAGACCAATGCTTAATTTGCAATTAAAAATTGTTTTACCAACATATTCTGCCTCAGTGTGACTGATACTGTAGTATCGTTTAGTGTAAACACGGTACGCTGCTAGGACACAGCAACGGCGTTTGGGACATTCACCTATCTTTACCCCATGATCCTTACACTCGTTAAAAGACAAGGGAATATTGTCAGTCCACTGATAGTTGTTTCTATGCCGGTGACGTTATGTTACATCGATAGCTAGCTCCTTCCAGTCTACCCATAAAAATTAGAGGAGAGTTCTTGTTACAGTAGCGTGACTCAAATGGACGTCACAGACAACCACCAAGGACGACTAGAACGTGTAGTTATAAAAGTACGAGTATTCTCAAACCCTCACACCTACCCCATTACACACACACTTGCAGCTAGTGCTAATAACATGGTCATTACATCGTTACATGCTCCCAGCAGATCTTGGACCACCCACTCGTACATGGACATTTCCGTCACATACATCACAATGGCATACGGTACGCGAACACAAACACTAATCATTGCCAGAACTACAAGTTACCCGAAACTATATAAAATATGCACTAATTGAGGCTGATTGATGTACTGGCACAACACAACCCCTCCAACTCAACCCATGGGAACCGACATTAACAACCACATGGCTTGTCTTGCAGGTAAGTTTCCAAATGCAGTTGTCACACCTGACTGAGGACACTGTCCCACTACCCAGCGACAAGCTACAATTCTCTCAACACAAGTCACTTCTGCGCAAGCGTTCGGACATAACATCACGTCGTATGTGGAAGAACTCCATGGACAGGTCCTTCAGAAACTACGAAGTCGGCCAATTAACCGCTAGTCAAGACATTCGCTGCCATTTATAGGACTAGACGTTTCATTACCGCTTTCAGCTGAGTCCATTACTGGTTTTTGTTTCTTAACATCTAACGAAAAGTCAGTCGAAAATGAAAGTATTATTTGCCAGCAGAATACTTTTCTGCCGTCAAAACTGGCAATCAATTAGTAACCTTCCCATACCAAATTTGAACATCTGAAAGGTGTACGGGCCATTTGGGAAAAATCTTGTGCAACCTGGCATTTGTTTGAAACCGCTTAAAATCGGAGGTTGCCACAACGTTTAGGTTGTGTCACCCACACTTACTGCCACACAAGTACTGTGGAATGTTTACAGGGTATATAACATAATTCACTTATGGCCTTACGTAGACCGGGCCTTAATATGGAAAAATGTGTGAAAACTGGCCACTTCCCCGACAGATTTTAGTGGAAGCCTCCTAAATTAAATTTCGACAAACGGAAAATCAATTTATGGTC
Source organism: Coptotermes formosanus (assembly GCA_013340265.1). Classification (NCBI taxonomy): domain Eukaryota; kingdom Metazoa; phylum Arthropoda; class Insecta; order Blattodea; family Rhinotermitidae; genus Coptotermes; species Coptotermes formosanus. The sequence continues at coordinate 1,094,818 of BLKM01000903.1, read as the reverse complement.
TCATGTAAATCAGGCTGTAACTGTAAATTGTAAACTGTAAATTATGCGCCAATATGGCAAATAATTGAAAGTGCTACACAAGTTTCATTGGACGTCTCTGATGATAAATTCCAACAAAATACGTACAACGGTTTCCGGAATAAACAGAAAAGCCCATTTATGACCTCCTGTAAACCTGGTTTTATTACCACTCAAGATGCTTCCCATACGGAAATTAACGAAAATATACAAAATGTTTCAGGGGCTTAATAGAGGAAGCGCATTTACGGTCTTACGCACGCATTTATGGTTCGATAAAACTCGAAGTTTAGCCCCTCCAAAATAATTCTGATCGAAGTGTCTCCCATACAGTTTAAACCAGGGTTTATGGGTAAAACTTGCGTGCACATACCCACTTGTGTCGTTCTGTCAACTAGGATTAATGGATCAATATGGCTGAAAATCGGAAATTCCGATGACTGAAGTCTCTAATGTCAAACGGGAACTGGGCTCGAAGAGCTGACACTTGAACACATATGGTTTCAACACAAGGCGTTCTTCCCTTCAGGCCGGTTCGACGTAAGTCGCGCTAGGCGCCTAATAGCTTTGCGATGTCCGTCTGTGCGTCCGCTTGCATCGGCGCGGATCACAATGGACAGATTTCCGTGAACTTTCATACTGCGGCCTTACGAAAATCTGCCCAAAAGATGCACACTTGGACAAAAATATTGGGCCTTTTCCAGAAAACAAAAGTATATGTACACTGTCGACCGCAGTACGAAATATTTTGTAGCTCGCCAACAGTGAAAAGGGAAAATCCACTGTTGAATTCCAAGACAACAATGAACGGTTTTATGTTGTTGTAGCTACACGTAGGTCAACAATACATAGGGAACGTATTCTCGCGTTTCCATGGCAACAACGGTTACGCGAACGTGTCACAATGTTATATTATACGTACACTGCGTACCTTGTTCTTTGAAAAGAACGTCTCACAATGCATAATGAATACAAGACGCCAGGCGCTGCAGCATGAACACACAAACCGCCTACTTACAAAATCTCCATGAGCCACGTCAATTCCTCTGGAACGGATAGTCTCTCAGCGGGTCAATAAATTCCTCGTTTTTTTTACGAAACCTTCTCTCGGAACTTTGACTGTATAACAGCACACTGTAATAGCACAAAAACACTCTGTTGTACCTCGTTTCTACATTTCAGGGAGGTGCCATTTTCTAACGCATGTCTGTAACTAAAATTAATGACAGTTCATGTAAGTTGGCAATACAACGTATCTACCGCATATGGGACATTCTGAAGCGTGCATGCACATCACGAACAGCTGCTTCCCATTACAATTAATTACAGGCACAAATTAATTTAGTACTATAAGACTACAGATAGCCGACCATTTCATCAGTACAAACAGAGTTCCTTTCTACCAGTATACATTTTAAATCACAAATTAAGAGTCACCTTACGACGGACAGTTCAGTATAAAATAACAGTTTCTACAGAAAACCCCGCACTTAACAATTGTATACCCCGTATACCGTGCAAATTATTCTATTTTCAAGTCAAACCAACAAATGCCCAAACTTAATTGATCACTGTATTTATCGCCCCTACAAGTGTTTCGGTAAGCAAGTTACCATCTTCAGGGGGCTTACATCGAAAGTCACAAGCACTGATTACATCCAACACTATGCGGTTCCACATTCTCATGTCAAAGTCGAAAACAGTTGACTGTGCCTGAAGCCTTTATAAATAGCATGACTGAACTCACAGAGTGTAACGTGCATACAAGTTATTTGTAAAACACTTCGTTAAAACATGGGATTGTCTTTTAATGTGGAACGACATAGTGTCTGGATGTTATTAGTGCTTGTGACTTTCGATGTAAGCCCCCTGAAGATGGTAACTTACTTACCGAAACATATGTAGGGGTGACATAATCCGCACTTAACAGTCAGAATTCTCCACACATTCTTGCAACGGCGCTATAGCCCAGGACTGTTTTCTCTCTAGGAGGATACGTATTGTTCACACGAGTTCTCACGTACTGTCTTCAGTTGTACGAGCAGAACGTACAAGCTTCGCATGATCGTCAAACTGTTGTCAGTGACCGTAGGGAATTAAGAAGCACGGAGTTGGGGTGTGCTCTAATTACTTATGTCCACACGAAAAGTTCATGAAAATCGTTGAGGACTCTCCAAAACTGAAACGCGGTGCGCACAAAATAGTACTATGATATCACCAGTGTACTTTTATACTTTCAACGCATAAATTAGGGCATAAATACCAATTAATACTCAACTGCACTAAGTATGAGCACCAGACGATAGGCTGTGGCTGTCTTTACACGTTAAACGCGGAAATAAGGGCATAAAACCAATTAGAACTCAAGTGCACTAAGTATGAGCACCAGCCGATAGGCCGGTGCTATCTAATTCTACCTTGCCTGCGATATAGACATATGCTCTTTCTCAAAATCTCTGTTCAACAACTCGTGGTAAAAACTGGCGCCAGGAAAAAAATTAATATCCGTCTCTTCCCGCATAGAAAAATAAGCCACCATGAGTAAAGATCAAGCTGACCGATAAATTAAAAAACTGGCAGGAAGGAAGTGGTTCTCCTTCTCGCAACAATAGCCTATTTTAAACAGCTCAAAGCACACAACAGCCACAGGACCTTGGGGATTAACAACATAAGAATGCAAATAAAAGTACGCGACAGTTTCTCAACAACGAAACTTTACGTTACACGGATGCAAGTACATGGCACGACAGAAAAATAAAAGCTGTTTCAATTATGAGGGACTGGCGTCTCCCCGAGCACTGACGTACTCGCTTTAAATAAGCGTAATTTACGAAAACGTAGAAGCGTTTTACAAACACCCCTTGACCTTTCGAGGTCTAGATTATGAAGGTGCCAGCTATTAAGTGCTTAGAAATTAATATCCGTGCAGAAGGACGGCGAAGATCAGACACACCGACCGTGTGAAAAATGAAGAAGCATTATGAAGAGTCAAGGATGAGAGGAATGTCCTACATACAACAAAACGAAGGAAGGCTACCTGGACTGGTCACATCTTGCGCAGGAACTGTCTTCTAAAACACGATACTGAAGGACAGATAGAAGGAAGAAGTGGCGGGAAGACGAGGAAGATATAAGCAGCTACTGGATCAAGTTAAGGAACCTAGAAGATACTGGACACTAGACGAAGCACTAGATCGCACTCTGTCGAGAACTCACTTTCGAAGAGGTCATGGACCTGTCCTAAGACTATGGTACGAATGTTTCTTCGAAGCCAAACCCAAATTGTTGAACGCAACACAACGACAACCAGCTTAAACCCCGAAGACAAGCAGAGTACCGTCGATAACACCTATCTTCGTACAGTAAGGTGAGCTTAGATTGCAACTTATTATAAGAATACAGTTTTTACTGATGATACTCTCATTACCTTTGGGTATTGATATCATAAGGGGATGTCACTTAAAAATATTAACACCCAAAATCAACGAACCCCCCTCCCCCCACCCAAATTTCAACACAAATTACCGTTGTCATAACATGTCTGTCTCCTTGGAGTGTCTTTAAACTGAAATGTAGTAAACAGGAAAGGAAACCACAAGCAAACGTATCTGCGTGTCATATCCCGCACAAACTGGATACCTACCCTACAGTAAACCACTTTCCTGTTGTGGTTACTCCACAGGAAGTGAGCGAAGTTTTATGGAAACAGAAAATATACCACCAGAATAAAGCAGTCAGACGAAACTGCGAAAATCCATTACATATGTCATTCAGAACGGAATGCGAGGAGTGAGACTTAACGAGAAAGGTAGCTCACTCACGGGTCTTCACATGCACAATTACTCTATACGATTCAAAATTTAACACCACCAATATCGTTAAAGGGCCTTGTGTTAGGAGCACCAGGCCTCCGACGATGTTTCCACTATCTGTGATATGAATGCTCTTTCCGCTCCAACTTCCATACAGGCTAAAATATAAATTTAAGAACAAACAGGGTAACGGCATGATTTCCGAAGGCCCAAGCAAGCTTGCAAAAGTGACGCTACAAAGAGATGATAAAAAGAAACGTATAACTAAGCAAATTCTTGAGTAAAACCTCGACAGAAGTATAAATATAGACTCTCCTCTACTTACGAACATTCAACTTAGAGCTTTCAGACATGCTGTCAAACACGTCCGTATTCAAGTTGGCTAGCAAGGCGATGAGACAGGTGTTACGTCAACAGTAACCACGATGAACACCACAATCGGCAGATAAAGCGTTCTGGAGGAGACAAGAAGACTGTAATCATTACGCGTGCTTTTGGCATGGACAGTTTGAATGCCCCTTAACGTGTTTGGTGTCGAGTGGGTACAGCCGGACTTACGAACGTTAAGGCTTTGCACGTATGCTGCAAAATTTCATCCATGTACACAACATGTATAACATTTATCTAGCTTACTATCACAACCGACAGGCTCGCTTTTTAGATCTCTGTATCTGTTCCCCTAGGATTACAATTAATTCAGCAAGTTACCATTTCTTAGAACACCAAAACAGCATTCTACAACAACAATACCACGATAAAACGAACCATGCTGATCACAGGTTAGAAATCTCATGACATATAACGTAAAACATTTGAAGGCAAAGGCGCGTCAACCTTTAATTTCATCACAGAGCGAACACAAACTTTCTCTAGAAGCGCATAAAAATATTACCACGAGTGCTGTTAGAAATGGGTTGTGAAGTTTACAAAACTCATGGGAGTGTTTATTTTATAAAGTTCTGCAGATGACAACGACGGCAATAAACACATGGTAAACAGACTGTGCACAGACACGGCCACAGAGTGTCGACAACAGCAGGAAAACAACCGCTTGCTAACTCGGCAGCTTCATTATTATACTAAACAATCAGCAGCGAAAGGTTTACATGAACTGCGGTCGCCATCATTTTTCCAGATGTAATTCGCTGCAGGACAACAAACAACTAACTGTACTACTCATCAGAGGATAATAAACTTGTCACGGAAGCCTAGTAGTTTAGTTCGAGGAGAGAACAAAGACTGTCAATCAATATTAATATATATTTTACTGTCAAAGACAATTTATTATGTTCAACAATGCTACAGATTTCGGTCCACACGACCATCTACAGGCATGAGTACACGTAATTTAAAACCAAGAGAAATGCCTGGATGTGGTCACATAGACAGAAATAGCTAGCACCGTTGAATATTGTAAATTGTTGTCTTTGACGGTAAAGTATACATTAACATTGATTTACCAAAGCACAGCGGGATTAATAGCATCAAAATTTATCAAAGCTCAACAAGATCAATATATCAAAATAAAACCGTTAGCGCCAATGCCAAATTTCACGTCTACAATGTAACTTACAGGACGGTATGAAGAAGATGGTAACAACGAAGATAAGACGTTAAACCCAATGCAGTAAAGCAAGGCAAACCCAAAACCTGACATAGAGGTTCCCCTACTGCACTTCAATAACACACCCCACTGGCTTCTTTAAATACTGTTATTCTAAATAGGCCATCTGTCCTTGTAACAATTCCATGATATGGTGAACGGCTTGTCTACATGTCTGAAATTGCAGGTTCTTCATACATTTCACTTTCGTCGCATTTCCGAAGTCTGAAAAAGAGAACAGTATAAACTAGTACAACACACTGGAACTCAAAACCTAGGCTCATGATCCTAAGATATGAAGAGTACAGGTTGAATACATATTGTACACAAATGAGAGATACCAGCAGGACGTTAACTGCGTCTACAGGCGCAGGCATATTTTCATTTAAACTCATAATTGATGTCCTTTCCGAGATAATTAACTTTATCCCCTGGTTACGGTTCAAAATGTTATGAGTACATTAGAGACAGCGCAGAACTGCAGCAAAGTGTACAGCAGGCGAGCGAGCGAGCAGAGACACAGGGAGAGAGGGACATAGAGACTTTCCACTGCAGATCGTAACGTTAACAACTGCAGAACCCTCCATCAAATTAAAATGATGGCACAAACTACCGACAGACTTCATACATATGTATGCAGCACACAGGTAACCAAACATGCCGACATACTAGTAAGGCAGTCTGTACATGCACACCAACTATACAGTATGTATGCAGTACTTCAATACGCAACAATAAAGTACCGTACACGTATTTAACGTCAAAATCGTGGCCTCGTACTAAACTTTTAAAGAACAAATTGGTTAATGCCATATAGGGCAATGTCGATCCCAGTTTACTCTGGGTAAAAGGAAGGACACGCAGGATCAACGCCTTCACGTAGGTGTCGGCTACAACTGACGCGGACTGCGCCGTGTCTCAGGTCGATATTCGCCGTCGTCTCACCTACGATGCCCCGGTTCAATCCCACGCCAGCCCACGTGGGATATGGGGCGGACAAAGTGGCAATAGGACAGGCTCTTCTCCGAGCACCTCAGTTTCATGCTGACCCCAGTGGCGGCGCGGTCTGCGCCCGCTCGCTTGCTGGGATTGCGCGTTCCACTGAATCCGGGGTCATGGATGTCTGTCTGTTGCGAGTATTATGTGTTGTCACGTAGAGATCTCTGCGTGGGGCTGATCACTCGTCCAGAGGAGTCCTATCGTGTGGTGTGTCTGAGTGCGAAGCCTCGATGATGAGGAGGCCCTGGCCCACTAGGGGCTGTCGCACAATGGGAAAAAATATACAGTCCTATAGGGTAATAATGCAGCTTCATGTCATTAGAAGACGGGCAATTTACGCATAACGTAATGTAGGAGCACGTTCGCGTAATCATTTTTGCTGTGGTAAAAGCAATAAGTAGGCCTATTAAATATTATGAGAGAGAGAGAGAGAGAGAGAGAGAGTGTGTGTGTGTGTGTGTGTGTGTGTGTGTGTGTGTGTGTGTGTGTGTGTGTAATCTTGCACTTTTTCTGCGCCGTATTATATTGTCACCTGTGGTCTGAACGGCTCTGCCGTACCCTTCCACATTATTCCACACACAGCATGAAATTTTTTAAAACAGTTATTGAACAGAAAATTTGTGTTTTGATTTTCTCTACAACGTTTGCTTGAAACGTTTCTCATTCTAAGAAGAATTCAACGAAATATTATCGTACGGGTACGTAGGTCTCCATGTAAAGTACGCGTTATTCTTGTCAGAGTTTAGCAGAAGCTGAATTTTCTGAACAGATTATCGAAAAATACCCAAATACCAGACGCAGAGACAAACAGACAGACAGACAGACGGGACAGACGAAGCTAAAAGCTGCTTTTCGCAATTTTGTGAAAGCACGTAAACTATAATAACTATTTCAAGGAATCCCATTTTGATAGTTCAGCTATTATACCCAACACGAAGTGGTGGCAAAATGTGCACTAGCTTCGCAATTTCACCGCTGCTCAGAGCATTCCTTTGCTAGCAAGCTGGTTACGACACAAACTTGTGCAGTGACGGAAAAACAGCGCCCGTTATCCCCTAACAATCACCAGTGCGCAAGCGCGGACATTTAGGATATGTAATTCCATCTGTCTGCCCCTGGCAGGATTCGTCCCTTGTATTCTAATCGAGTTCAGCAGTTAGAATTCATCTGCAAACTACATAGTATAAATTTCAGACACAGAAACAAAATATACCATCCTAGACATACTGGCTATTCAATGGCTTCTGCGAGTAAATACACTATTTCGGGCGAACACGTCCTCTGAGAAGTGCTACATCGCACGGTGGGCACTGTACACTTCTAAGACTCACAACAATCATGCTTCCTCACACATAGGCCAGTAGCATTAGGTTAATTCCTACATACCCCTTGTGCTATAGAAATAGCGTACCGGTATGCACGATACCAAATTCAGTCTACATAACAACGCTGATCTAGCACTGCTGCAGCACTGCATACGGGCATACAAAGGCGGTTCGAACGGCATGAAGAAATCCATATACCATGGCCGAAACATGTCGCAGCGGTGCAGCCTCCGTTACTATTGCGCATATACGACAGGAACACTAACACTAAATACGAATCTGCTACGATATGAAACGGACTGTTTGAAGGAACATTGGTACCAAGTCAATTCAGTATCGGAAACGCAATAACTCACTGTGTGTTACGTAAACTCGATTCAATGACTGTAAGCCTATAACGTAAGCTAGCAACACGGTAAGTTATAATTAGTCATAACAGGACACCGAACTGTCACCCGTACTGACAGATGGTATTAAAAACAACCCTTCTCCTAAAAGCCACGACAGACTATGATTCAATAACGTGCACCAGCCGCTATGAATTGCGTAGCTTCCAAGAAATAATTCATCTTAGCAAGAAAACGGGTGTGGCATGTCTTCTCATAACGTGCACTTTCCGTTAAAACTTAACTCACTCAGGAAAATTCAACAGCATTCATGACGACCTGAAACGCGAAACGCAGCCCAAAAATAGCAAGTCAGAACGAAATGCAAAGATGATCATTATATACATTTCCTGCAAGGAACATGATAAGGTTCGTTAAGGAGTGCAGTAACAGCACGAATTGGATTATACATTTGTCTGGATTCATTTGCTGTAATGGCAGTGGAGGGGAACGCTAGAAGCAGTCCACGGGAAAGACATTACTTTGTGTGTCTAATGAACTGTATTAGTGTTGCATCTCTCAACCTTGTCTAACTGGAAAAGCAATCACTGACAAAGACAGATCTCCACATGGAAAAATCCGCAGGAAATATATACGCGATCGGTGATCGGGGAAGCGGGAGAGGGGGTGGCGAGTTAAAACCAAGCATTATATACACTCAAATTTCACTACTAACTAGTTGCACAATGTTTATATTTATTACACAATGCTCCTACATGTGTCGGCCATATATTTAGGCCATCTTCAGGGAGCTACAAGATTGACAGACGTGTCCAACGTATATAGCAACAAGTTGACATATGCGCTAAACAACAACAAGCACTATACATACTGCCGTAGGCCTAGCACGTTGTGGAGGCCTAATGACATCACTGATTCACAGTGCTCGATTACAGTGCTGCTGTACTTTCTAAGTTCGGACTTCATTGTATTAAGAGCATGCCCACAAGCATACAAAGGCGGTTGGAAACACGACGCAGCAGACGAGATACAGAATTGTCCTCTATGATGTAACGTTGCGTAATTTGGCACGCACAAACCTTTGATTCTCTACAAATGGACGAACATAATATAACATCCTTAAATCTGACCTACACAGGCTCGCAGTGAATGACCTATGCATCCTAGACGTAGGTCACTGGTTCGCAAAGCACCTGCACTTCAACGTCTAAGCAACACTGCAAGATCTGAGTCTTATGCCATCACTGACATTAAAAGAATATCACTATGGAAGAAACGCCAACATATAATCGACGTGGTCAACGGATTGCGAGATAAACGCCAAATAAAAAATTATGCTCAATTTAATTTTTCTTTTTTGCTGACTGGGACGTGACGCCAATTACTCCAGTTTGTGGCGGAACACCGCGGATCTAGAACGCGGTGCAACACAAACGATGAGATAAACTTAAATGAATGCCTTCCCCATGACCCAGAAGAAACTACATGCCCACCAGCAGCACAGGCACACCTGACGACACTGCAATATACAGTTCCTGCCTGCCGTTCAGAAGCCAGTATGAAAATAGACTGAATTCAACGTTCCGATTCCGGCTATCAGAATTAGGCCGCGCAGTTCAAGGTGACTTGCCAAGTGTTCAACTTTCATTACATTTTGTACGACACAAGCCGTAAATGACTGTGAGAAGGTAAGCAATATACGCACAGCAAAAAACTTCTGGCGCATTAGTTTCACGTTTTGAGGCATCAGTGCATATGAAACTGAAACTCTCGTAAGAAAACGTGTTCTGTGCATTAAATTTGTTTCATTACACATTCCACTGCGTAAATATTTACAGACTTATGGTCGCGAAATGAGTGCAAACGACTGCAGGTAGGGCCATTCAACTTAAGTGTCCGTTTTATGTTCGACTTTAACCAAGCCCCAATTTCTGCACACATATTAGTAATAAAATTTTCCAATAACGAATTTCATGCAAATTCGTTCAGAGGTTCCAGTTTATGATTTTGCGGACAGACAACAGGGCCATTTTAGGCGCTTTTCACAAAACTGCGAAAAGCGACTATCAAGCTTCGTTATGTCCGTCCGCAGGAAACAACTCGCCTCCCACTGGACGGATTTTCATGAAATTCGGTATATGGGTATGTTTCGAAAAACTGTCGAGAAAATTCAAGTTTCATTATAACATGACAACAATAACGGGTAATTTACGTTACGACCAATACACATGTATGGCCATATGCCGTTCAACTCCCCTTATAAAGAAGAATGTTTCAGACAAAGGTCGCAGAAAAAATTAAAACACACATTGTTTTTCAGTAAGGTTTTTCCGAAAATCGTGCCGTTTATGAGATAATGTGTAAAAATATGTTAGAGCCAGATGGGCCACAGACGTCAATATAAGACGGCGCGTGCCCACTGCATGCAGGACACCTACGGCTCGGGATGCGTAATACTTATTGCTTTTCCACGGCAACAGTGGTTACGCGAACGTGCCTCAATGTTATGTTATGTTATGTTATGTTATGTTATGTTATATCTTATTTTTATATTTTCGAGAAGTATTCTAATATCAAATTTCGTGAAAATGCGTCCAGTTGAAGCCGAGTTGTTCCACGCGGGCAGGCGGACGGACGGACGGACATGAAGCTAACATTCACTTTTCGCAATATTGCGAACGCGCCTGAAGTGGCACTATTTTCCACACCATAATCAACTGCAAAGGGCCCTGGAAATAGAGCAGCAAGGGCTACTGGTTCCAGATCTCCATTTACATACCAAAACGAATAAATATTTGTAGGGTACAGCAAAGACGAGTCTATTTGCAGGCACAAACGATTCAAAGGGACCCGTTACAAAGTGAAACACGAAATACGGATTGTGATGTGAAGAACTGCGAAACGACGAAATATCGAGACAGGAGGCACAAGGCCAACAAGCCACGAATTAATCACACGTTAAAACCCAAAGGAACCAAGCCTCAGGAGGACGACGGGGTATATGACATGGCAATGTGACCTGTACAGACAGTTCGACCATAAAGCTTAACATCTACCTTTGCTTGAACTAAAAGTTACGAGCTAAACTACATATGGGCATACATTTCAAATGCTGACAAAATGAGACCATATGCAATTTAAATACGCGGAGAACTTCTTACGTAACTCAAGGCCAGACTATTTCAATACTTATTTCGACGAACACACCTCACGACAACAGTTAACACTAAAATCCACGAACTAACGAAATGCATATTTAAATCAACCTCTAAAAAAGAAAAAAACGACTGTGGTAATCAGAGCAACAGTCAGCGACTCGCATAACGCGAGAAAGCCGAATTCTTGCACCTGCAGCAAGACAATACAGCCGAATCGCTAGACTGTAAGAACCAGAATGAACTCGTTATAGTACGTGCCTCTGCAGCCATGTTTCAGGGTCGTCAGCACAACTGAAATACACAAACTGCAACCGAGCAAAGGATTCTTCTACAAGTTCTTCTGGCAGCGAAACATGATTACGCTGACAGGCCAGCCATTCTGCAGTCATTATGCTGCCAGGCACAATCTTTCCCACAGCAACTCTTACCACACACATATTTATCGTAACACACTATGTGTCAGCAGAGAGGTCGGCGAACAGCAAGGTGCATTCTATATACACAGGAGAGCCACAAACTGACATTCGCGATTAAACAGTTAACCACGGAACAAAACGTACAACAGGGATTTCAGCGTACCACAGGCTGACAAGCCAAGTGTGAAAGCAACGCACAAAACTGAGGGCAGCGTTTGCTCCACAGAGGAAATCCGGCAAATAAACGACACGCATTCCAAATTTTCTGGCACAAATATAAGTTTTAGGATCGTCTGCACTGCACTGATAGAACCGGTACGCCATAATAATTGGGAAGAAACTGACTACCCTATCCCCAATCATAGTACAAGAGAAACACTACTTCCAACGGTAGGAACATTATGCAGATATTTCCGTTACAACCCCATGTGCATGACAATACTTTCCAGGACACCAAAAGAGAACTACCAACTGGGCGAGTACTTTTATTTACACACGTACCGTATAGCTATGTTTTATTCACTGCTTCTGGCATAAACTGAGGCCAACTTCAGATTCTATATCAAGGCTCAGCATCCCCAAATACACACACAAATGAATACAATCGTAATTCCAGCAAAACAGCAACTCCTCCAGGTCGATGATCTACATTTCCACTAAAGCGCATCGTTAGGATAGAGCATGAGAGTGCTTGAACGTTTTCGAGTAACAAAGCATCCCACGTTAAGGGCAGTACTGTGGAGGAATATACGCTGCAGTGAGTTACGAAAACACTCGAAAGAAAAGACGCCAACAACCCCAACAAAATTACCAAACCAACTGTAATGCCGGCGTAGCTGCGACCCAACCCAGCACATACAAACATACACTGCCATAGGGTAAGAATATTCTCACTGAATTTCGGTACACATTTCCAACATCGGAAAAATTCGTCACACAAAAGTTGCAGACAGGCCTATTTCAGCTACAGCTAGAATTTTCAACGTGTTTTGGGGTTGCAGGTTGTTAAGTAGGGCTAATGACACCTCCATTTATTTATTTATTTATTTATTTATTCTGAACAAGTTTTCGGTCCAATAAACTTTTCTGAAAACATAACTCGGCTTCAGTTCCACATACAAAGGGATTACACCGTACGTATACAGGCCACGTAAGAAGTCTGCAGGACCCCAAGCGCCCAGTTACTTCAGAGATTTCCCGTGTGACTCGGTTACACTTACTCCGAGATTCCACACCGATTCCCCTACAGCAAGGGCAATACACCCACAAACAAGCTGGTAAATGCCGCGTGTGTTGCCTCGGGATCGGGCAAAGCCTCAGCAACCACACGCCCTAACCTCATGCTTCCCTTTTATGGGCCTGACTAAGCAATACATGTCATTAGCCACATCAAAATGTCAACTTCCCATGTAGCCCACTTTAAGTCAACTCTACCATCATGCTTTGAAATATGTAATAATTTAACGTAATGTAATGTAAAACGCAATGCAATAGTGATTTGGAGAATGAAATCAAGAAATAATGAACTCTGATGTTCCCTCACAAATCTACGCATACATCAGTTCCTTCCATCCGTCAAATTCCTCCAGGAATTGGATAGGCCGGATACCTTTGTACGATGCAATCCTGTCATTCAAATTTGCACCCCCCACCCCCACCCCAAAAAAAGCAAAATTTAATATTACCCAGTGACGCAGAGTCATATCCCAGACGGACGGAGCCCTAAAAAAAATCAGGACTGTTATCTACCAGGACCTAACAAGACATGGAGGAAGCAGCACCCTACGAAAATCTGCTACCCGCATACCCAACTTCACGGTATTATATCCCCGACAACCGTAAACTTCAACAAGTGGTTGATGGACATTTGAAGGGAAATTTCTTCCAAAATGTTACCTTCCATACCATGAATTCCATAAATTGCAGGCACTAATAATTTTCCTCACCCACAAAATGCTCACTGAACATGGGACATGAAGATAAAACATATACACATATAAACGTAAAGACGAGAGACGTACATGAAGGGGCGGGGGGGGGGGGTGGGGGGCATAACAGCCTTTTTGACACAGCTTGGAAATACCACAAAAAAATACAACAAGCAAGGGGCTGAGAACACGTACTGCCAGGTCCACGGCAGGTGCAGACACACTGCAACACAACGCAGCGTTCAGCAACACCAACATAAGTTGAGATACCAATCAACTGTGACTCATACTGCAGCCTCACACAGACAAAGCACCGTAACACTCAACTGGAAAGGCGTCAGCACGCGGGACGTACGCCAGTGAAATGGGAGGGGAGGGGGTTGAAGTGTTTACATTTACAAATACATATTTACAAGACCGGATGTAATTGTGGTCCATTTTGGAACAATTACATAATTTAAATTGTATTCTGCAAGGCATTACATCACATTAACCTGTCTTAATATTAACAAATATAAACTTACACAGAAACAAGTAACTGCAGCCCATCTCGAGCACTTTCACTACGCCCATGCCATTCTTCGAGGCATTACAACACACAGAAATGCGTTGCTATGCTACGAAGGCGTGCTGCTCCTTGCACTCTGAAACCGCTTACAAGACAGAGACGATGCGGTGTTTCACTGAGTTAGGATTTCCACTGTTCATCCCCTTGTACTGTCATGAGCATCTGGACAATCATCTCGTGTAAACGCCCCTTAATGAAAAACACGTCCAGTGGCTAACGGACAGACAACAGGCTCACAAACAACTAGCTGCCTATGAATATGGCTGGCTGTATGTTAAAAATGTGCGATAGTTTTTGAATAAAAGCGAAATGCGAAACGAGTCGGTTGGCTTCACAAGGACAAACTATGCACTGCCCACAACCGGAGAGCAAAAATCAGCCCTTCACGTACTGAACAGCACAGACACTCAATTATTTTTACTCCACACTTTAATCCAATTCTCGTTTCTCCATGGTGATCCTATAACAAATAAAACCTGTGATAGCTACTGCCGCTGAATACTGAAAACAATTTCACCGGACACTATGCAATTCAGCCGGGTACAACATGCAGACTGCCAGAAACAACTAATGGAAAATCTTATAGCTTTTGGCCAGACAATTAATGAACTTCCGTGTAGCTCATCACCATAACGCCAACACACTTTACCCGAATAACAGTGAAATGGAGTATACGCGAGTCCTAAGATACAATGACAGAAAACTAACAAACGACGTTGCGCCCGCTACAAATTCACGAGGTTTTAAATACAGCGGCAGCACGGTATGTTCACCGTACTTGGAATACAACAATATCAACGAGCAGTCTACTGCACAGTGAAACCTAATTCAGTACAAACAATTGCTTCATTATGACTGCCACAGTTTTCACCTGACTGTAAAATTCGTGGTTTAAGCATAAGTACGGACAAACTCAAGGAACAGAACTCCAGAGCGCCTACAGTCTTATAATTTTCTCCCACTGAGTAGGGGACCCTACTTGAGCATGACAATGTGTATTGGCTGTCTATAATGTTTTTCACTTCTTATATTACATGTGACATGTATTGTAGACATCTTGAAAGGAACTGGCATACCGGTGAAAGGACAGACTGACAGCTTTCCTGAGCACACGCTTCAGCCGGGGGTAAGGGTATCAGATTATTGGGACAAGTTTCGTCAACATCCCCGAATGTTTCACAAAAGCGTTAAGTAGGAGTAAACCTCACATGCATTTGTGCTGTCACCTTTATGCTTCACGAAGCTACGTAACACCGCGCAATGAAATACCTTCCGTTTGTTTTAAATAAAAAGTTAAGTACAGTACTATTTGCTTTAAACTCTTCCAGATTCGTTCACTTCTGTAGCAACTTCAAAATCCGAGAGATAATATTGCTGTGTTATAACATTCATGCACATTCGAATCTTCTGGGATGTTATGTCATAATGAGGAGCGTAGGTCTTCTTCTGTTAGAGGTCAAGCAGTCCAAGAAAAGTGTGAAGGCTGCAGCCTGAAGTATAAGATGACAGAAGTCGAACAATCTGTATTACTGGATCTGAAGCTGCACGCGGAGCAATTACGGTGGCAAAGCCAAAGCCGTCTTCAGAAACCGCACTGTAAAGAAGACGGCTTGCTACACTGGGCCAACAAACGTTATTATATGCCCCTCCCACACGTCCGGACAACCGCTGTAAATAACACATAAAATAAACAATAGCCTCCCCCAAGCGCTTGCTCTTCCCAGGCGGCCAAACGCGCGCAATGCCTTCTCCCGCTTGAAAACTGGTATCACTGAGTTCGAATCCCATTCAGGGCCTGGACAAAACGCTACTGCACCGTATTCTCGGTCTGTGATTGCGTTGTGTCCTGTCGATACAGAGCTGTGACGGGTCGATCCGTCATTTAGGCAGGCCTATAAAATGTCTAGAAACAAGATTCAACAACTCGTAAAACGTACGGCCCTTGGTCACACAGGCCTGTAGAGTCAGACAGACAAGCCCTTCTTTCCCTGCTAGAACACTGTTTTCTTCAACATGCCGAAATCAGTCACCATGCGACTGGAGAAAGCGGTTCGAATCTCGACCTAGGTGCGCCTCACACAAAAATACCCGTACTTTTCAACATCCACACAAATACAGCTCAGTACCTTGATAAATACTATGACCGATTCCGTCGCATTCCTTTCCACTTCACCATTCACATTAGTGTTTTCATTTCACCTTCTTTCCTTCCTGTAGCGCAACAGCCCAACTCGGGCCTGGGCCGCCTCACTGTAGAGGTTTCTAGATCACTCACAATTACACACACACACACCAACACATACACACACACAGCCGGTAGGACTCCTCTGAAGGAGTGATCAGCTCGTCGCAGAGGCCTCTACCTGATAACACACAACACTCACGACAGACATGCATTCCCCAGGCGGGATTCGAATCCACAATCCCAGCAACCGAACGGCCGCCGACCCACGCCTTAGGCCGCGCAGCAACTGGGATTTTCATTTCACTTAGCGCTTCAAAACTTCCACTGCTGCATTCTGAAATGCGTACGAAACAGCAAACCATGTGTTAGAGATACAATTGCTGGTGCAACGAACGGTAGAAAGTACTCGTGCATGAATCCCAAACTGTCCACCGTATGTACTTCACGTCCAAGTGGAGTCCACGCCGAAGAGGCGTTTACACATACCAGACGTGCAGCAGTGCGAATACGGCACATTATCACTGATTACCTACAGACCCGCCGTAAAACACGCTCCTGTGTACAACGACAAAACTAATACGCACTTTAGTCTCGGCACCACGGGACATTAGAAATGTAAATGACAGCGGAGAGGTGGGGTTGGGGATTTAAAAACAGCTGTAAATGCGGAATGTTCGTAATGTGACAGTGATGACACCAGGAGTTACACACACAACAAAAAAGTCGCAACAATGGCACCGAATTAAGCATATAGCGAGGTCGTCGAAGTTTCAAAAAGTTATCTGCGCGGATCGGAAAACAGGTCTAACTGTAACATAATAACAGGTGTAACACCTGATGCGGCCCTTTTTAAACCAGTAGTGATGCCAGTAACAACTCTGCGGTACACACGAACACATGGAAAACACGTCCACGGCGGATTCGAAACGTGCCCACAACGAACAGTATCGATGTCCACAGCCGCTATACAAAGTAAAGAATCCTTCAACATGACGCCTGTTCCGTTAGCGACTGCACTACAAAAGCACTCGGCAGAGGCTTAAATCTCACAACTATCAAAAGACTGCAAGAAGCAGACACTTGGAGTGATTCTAAATTACAAATGTCGGCCGTAGGATCCTGTTTAAACATACACACTTTAGCTGATCGCTCGCATGCGGTATGAAGGGCCCAACGGATACAGAAAGTCCCCGTCAGACTCCGCCCCGGGAGGATTTCATGATAGATTACACAGTTTCCTACATGACAGAACAAACAATATACGGGCGCCTCCTCCTCCTCTTCCTCCCTCAGGCAGCACGAGTCGAGACTAAGTAAATTAACCAGAACTACTTCCGCGCAAACTCAGCCATATCGTTTACTGCCTTGCACACTCGGACCACTGACATCTGCTGTATGGTACAACCACCCATTCAACGTCAAACGCCAGAAAATTATATGGCTTCAGATATTGGGTGTCATTAAGAATAAAAACGAGTGTTCCTAACTACCAGCGACGAAGCCACATCTTAACGCGTACAGCACAGTTTGACACGAATCTGCAAGAGCGTTCACGAAACGCACACAATGAGCGAAAAGTCCCTACGCAACTGTCAGACGGGAAGTCACAGGGACAGCAAGTGTTTGAAATGACCGCACGGCCACGGAAACAAGCTTCTGCTCACAGCGCCGGGAATCCTTCCCGGGGGTAAAGCGGTCAGGGCGTGCCGTTGACCGCCCACCCCCATCTTGCGCCGAGGTTCAGAATGTGCACGACACCTCTACTCCCCACTCGATGTCTTCACTACAGGTTATGAGTTGACCTTTACCGTGCCAACCACTAAACCAAGACATTCCGTGAGGGGGAGAGGGGGGCAACAAACACACCAAATGCCAGGGGATGCAGACCTTCTAACAACCAAACACAATTCCACACGAGTAATCTGCTCTAACCCACGATCGACTCAACACCCGTCACAACGTTATACGCTGGCTCGTAGACCACGAGACAGCCGCCTATGGAAAGTCAACACAGGCTGCTCCATCACACAACGGACGTCAAACGATGACAGAACAATGCCGACGGCAATAAACTGTGTGCCTAACCACAAGCTGTCAGTCCAATACGGTCGTTAATTTTAAGTGACCATTTTTTCATATCAATATTTTAGGTAACGCAAGCATCTTATACCGTTCAGAGAACGCTGCTAATGTGTTAAATCGCTGAACATATCGCTCTCTGAGGAAATCAAGATTATGGAGACCATTACATCCACGAATGACAAAGCCGTTAGCGTTTATCAACCGCCGACTTTCGACTCTTGGACTTGGACCAGGAAGTCGGAGCAGCAAGAGTAAGGAATTTACACAAACACGAGTTTTATAATAAGTACTCTTTGCCAAGGTGACGGGGTACGCATACAAAACACTGGTCGTAAGAGACCTGAGGTTTTCACACCGGGTCCGGCTCCAGTTCAGTGTCGGGAACCTCTGAACATAATAATCCGTCTTCTGGTTCCATAAATGAAAGAAAATTCTTTGACCAGCCAAGCAGCTACACTTGTGAACTGTTCAAGCCGGACAGACTAACACGACATAAAGTGAACTAATATACTAAGCACGAAATGGCCCCCTTTCAAGCAAACAGTAAGTGTACAGGCAATGGAAAATGATTCAGAATGTAATGCGTGTGGCCCGGTTTTCTGAGAAACAGTCAATTAAGAACTCGTATAAATAATTTATAAACCTTAACCACTGGGTATATCAATAAACTCACGGCAACAGTAAAATGCGCGATTCTTAACAATCTTGTACGATACATTTCTTATTCAGAACTGTCTGAAACAAGATGCTTCATTACTACTGCTTTCCACACTTACTTCATAATACGACACTGGGAGGCTTCGAGTAAACCAGCAAGGACTGCACCTAATGGAACACATTAGCTTATGTCTACGCTGATGTCAATTCACTGGGCGAAAATATAAACTTCCACAAAGAAAATCACAGAAGATTTATGAGCCGCTAGCAAGGACATCAGTCTAGATTTTAATTCTGTGGGAACTAAATACACATTAATGTCTCGTCAACGGGTCGCAGTATCAGCCACAACATAAACCCATCTACTGAGCATTTGACAATGTGGCGACGTGCAAATGTTTGGCAAGGACACTACAAAACCAAAGCTACGTGCCTGAAGAAACTACGAATAAGTTAAACACGAGGAACGCCTACTACCAGTCGGTCCAGAATCTTTGGTCTGCCACTCTACTATCTAAAGGCACAGACATTAAAACACAGAGAGCTACAATTCTTTCCATTGTTTTATATGCGTGTGAAACTTGGTCTCTCACACGAAGGACTTAGACTGAGAATGTTAGAGAATGGAACGGTATGGAAAATATTTTGACCTAAGGGAAGTAACAAGAGCCAGGAGAAAGCTACATAACGAGAAACTTCATGATTTGTTATCCCAGCCTATACTAGTAGATGGATGAAACGGGCAGGGCATGTGGCTCATATGAAAGAGAAGAGTAGCGCATACATGACTTTAACGGGCAAACCTGAAGGAAACAGACCACTTCGAAGGCCTACGCATTCGGAGGATAATACTAAAGTGGGTCGTACATAAATGGGATGGGAGGATGCGGACTAGATTCGTCTGGCACAGGACAGGGACAAGTGGCGGGCTGATACAAAACATGATGATGAACTTAACGATACCGTCAAATCCGGGAAATTTCTTGGCCAGTTACAGAAATATTGGCTTCTCAAGAAAGACTCTGCTGCATGCAATTCGTTAATTGTTAATAATCCCGGTCAATTAACTTGCTCGGGCGGAAATGCATCTGCTTTCGAATTAAGGGGATCATGTCCAATCCCGGTGCATGGAATAATTCCAGACTATTTAACGAATATATTAAAACTACAAAAGTTGCACGGCGTTGAAGAACAACAAGAAATGAAGGACAAAAAGAGCCTTCAACTTTCCCATCTCCCTCCTTACATTCTCCTTCTTTAGGGTTTAACTATCCTCCTGCTTTTCTTGCTTCAAAGTAGGAGGCGGTTGTGGCCTGTGACAAGATACTATTGCTGGCATTAGCCTGGAAAAACTTTAAGACAGCGAAAACCCTAAATCAGGGTAGACAATAAACCAAAACTGCTACGGGGCTCTGCTGCCTCCCCTACATAAGTGTACGGACAGTCTATGCTGCACCAACCCGCTCAAGTATTAATCCACTTCGCCAATTGCCTCTGTCGTGCATTCAAGCGACAATGCACATTCCAATCTCTGTGGAAGAATGAAAGCAGAATGCTTCAACAGCCCACATCACCCTACTCACAATTCAAGTCAGTCTAAATTCCATGAGTCTACATAAACCTCGTGGCAAATCCACGCTTACTTTTGTGTCTGAATGGAATACTGTTACTGCATGTTACACTCCAACCACGCGTTATAAAAAAATCCCATCTGGATGTCTGGCTGCAAATCGACCTCCACTCTTCAACAGCCATTCATATCGCACTGGTCCAACGGAACACAACACGGCCCCCTGCCGACTCTCCTTGTCAGACTTAGCTGTAATAACACGACACTGATCTGATTAAGCTCCGGCACGGATCGCGTTATTACAAATCACCCCCCTTCCCCCCCAATTTAATTTGCAATGTGGCTTTTTTATTTTGGAAAACAGAGAGGTAACCCTATGGGGAATCGCTTTGTGCTGATACAATTGGAATGACAGACTTTTGAGAATGAGATGAAATAACAGTCAATCTAACGACAGCAGAGAACAAATACTGTCACCGTGTTCTCATTAAGCAAACGCCAGCCCCACATGACAAACTACTGCGCTTCTTAATAATAACTGTATTTCGATTTCCAACATGACAAATAGAATGTGTCAAAACACGAGGACAGAACAGCTAGCTGATGCTCATACAATAGGGTGTGACGGATTACACAAATACCAAGCCTCAGAACCAACGGCGTCGTATTCTAGCTCGCATTTTACTCCTTCGAGAAGGCTAGGTGTGCAAGAAGTTAATACCGGCACTAACAATAATCACCATCATTTTAATAGGCAAATGAGATTACGTTGGAGGGACAGCGGGTATGAGGAGGGAGGGGTGGACTGGCTTCAGCAAGCTCAGAACAGGAACAAGAGGCATATCTTAGCGGGCAGCGTAATCACTAACTGCTTTAGTGGAACATTAGTAAACTCAGCACAGTTTATGTCGACAACTTCGACTACAGTGAAAGGTTCAGTCCAACACAAGATGGTATTAAATCGAATGCACTGACCAATACAAAAAGCGAGACTGTACAGATGTCAAATTTCACGCCCCCATAAAAATATGAATAACGCGGCACCCAACAGGACTGCCAGGAATTTCAGAAATGAAAGTTGTTAATACTTCATAGCGAATAAATGCACAGGATGCCTCCCAGGCGATCAAACGCGTTTTAATATGTTTATATTCTTACAGCAGCAACGTGTATGTCCCCAGATGAGTTACGATAGCTGTTGACACAAAAAGGGAGAAGGTCTGGAGCCACGTCCGGGCATGCGCTTCTCGCATACAAAAGCACTAGTAAAATTTATTTGGATTTGTTTCCTATTAATTGCACTTTTCCACATATTAAATTCTATACGTGTGATAACTTAGAATTACGCTCTATAAAGCACGATACAACAGAAAATTCTGCTTGCACATAGACCTATATAAAAAACATAAATTAATGTAACCGAAGAATGCGGATCGCTGCTTACTACTTAAGTATGACGCCTTCAAATCACGTAAACGTGCAGATCGGTGCTGTTACTAGCTTACGGCTAGAGTCTGAAGACCTTAATTCCTCAAACAAGAGCGCTGATCGCTGCCAGTCACCTGCCTAATGTTGATGCCTGGTGCCCAGAATTCATCAAGCATTCAGAACGTCTCATCTCGTATAACTGACATGAAATGGTTTGGTCTCAGGTTGCAAAAAGAGAAGCCGAAATTAAGACAGCTTGGAATAAGGTAAATAAACGGTTTCAGACAGCCGAAGAGACATGACCCTCCAGCTATATAGCTGTGAGTGCGGCAAGCGCCCAAAAGTGAAAAACCTTAGGCCCGTAACTGCGTACACAAAGCTTCTGACGTTTATGCATTTCTTGTCACGGACTGCATCTACACAAGACTCCAACGTAAACCTTTTGTCAACACAGACTTAACTTTCGAACGTCATAAACGCATAAAATTACTTGACCGCTTTAAGTAACCGTCAACCTACAAGGAAGATCCTGCAGGCTGAAGTCAGTCGTACTGCGCTCCGATCGCGCACATCCCTCCCTGTATTAACTTCTCTCCTCGTGAAACAAACTCCTCCAAATCTCTCACGTGATATGATTAATGCAACAGATTAAACGTACCAATTTCAAGTTTCCACGGCGAT
Source organism: Coptotermes formosanus (assembly GCA_013340265.1). Taxonomy (NCBI): domain Eukaryota; kingdom Metazoa; phylum Arthropoda; class Insecta; order Blattodea; family Rhinotermitidae; genus Coptotermes; species Coptotermes formosanus. Next base: position 1,072,041 of record BLKM01000903.1, on the reverse strand, counting down.
GAGTATGCAGGTTGCACATCAATCTTACAAGGACGCAGTACATAGTGAACAATACATCCATAAGCTCACAAACTCCGAGGCACCAGAAAAGTCTGATTTACAGAATAGTAAACCTGTTTGGTATTTCCAAACTGTCCTGATGACAGCATGCATTAGAACGCCCTTGCCCGCTGTATAATTTCATATTCACGCTGAGTAAAATGCAAGCCAAACAGACACTGAATAAGATTTTAAAACGACAATTCTGAGACATTTAAGAATCGGCAATACGTCCAAATAAAAAGCAAGCATAACTGACGAACGATACCAAGTTCTATACAATTCTTTTACATATGCTTTCAATCAGATGCTTACATGACTTCCTTCGAAAGTTCTTAAAAGTGTGTGCGCGTGAAAATTGGGTTATGCCAAAATCATAAATCATAAAAATCAATAACCGTCACAGCCACAGATTTTAAACAGCATACAACTATACCTGCAAACGAAACGTAGACGTGTATCTCTTTACGACAACGAGACGAACGACCACCAGCTGTTTGCACATTACAACGTTTCACAGCGCCACTAAAACTAACACTTGCAACACACACACAGTTATAAAAAAGTGAAAATGAAACACAAGGACAGCATTGCATGTCTACCTAAGGAAGAGTTCACACGTTCCGTACATGATAATTAGTGCGGAGCATGCCGCTGTTTTTAAGAAGACGTGGGTTTAGCCACGGTCTGTTAAAATGCCACAGCAGTGAAGTAATATTATTCTTCGTGTTCTGTGTCACACTTCCGGTTGAGACAGTATCAATCTGAAGTAATTATGCCACAATCCCACTGCAGGTTCAAGAACCCAGCACGGTCACACGCTGTAGTTTCAGCCTATCCTTGGACTTACCAAGCGCGAAGCTACCCTCAAGAAAGGGCCTCTCAGAATCATACCAAGGACTGGTTAAAAAAAAAAGATAGAAATAAAACGTACGATATGTTGAAGTATATCTGCACGGACCTGCGGACCGCACAGAAATAAAATGAATTATTGAACTCAAAACTTAGACTATGGAACGTAGCAGCGAGTTTACACCGTTAACAATACTATGCAGAACTTAAGAGACGGTTTCAGATCACGTCCTTTTACTCCGTACTAAAGTTTTCTTTAGTGTAAGACGCTCCACTATATTACAGGGATTACAATGACGAATAGAAACGTTAAACGCATTTGTTCATATGGCACAGTTATATCCACTTCGCAAAATAACTCCAACAGAAGTCTGCAAAAACAAACAATGGTATCGGCAGAAAACTAGGACTTCATACAAGTGACTGAAATATCTCATAGCACTAACCATGACCTGCCATTCATCGTCTTCCCTCAAAACAAACCCCAGAACGTTCTCGCAGGAAATAAAAATAGAGTTTTGAGTCGACGGCTGCCTAGCGACAAGAGGCGCCTTACGCTGGAATGACCGAACACACGAAGTATGTTCACCAGTTTTTGACAGCTGAAGTTCGGTGATTGTGAATGCGCTATTGCCAGCAAATACAAAGTCATTCTGATACAAGCAAGAAGGAAAAGCAGCTTGCGTAACAGCAGCATGCACATACACGACAATCAGATTTCGAAGACTCTGCACGTGGAAAAAACCAATAAAAATTTCGAGGTTTAAATACATGATGTCTGTGAGAGGCAAGGGCACTACACGGGACTGCCGCATGCTTAGTACTAAGTTGCGTGTCAGTTCGTAAGTAGGAATAATGGCCGGAAAGCTAGAATACATGTCAGATCGCATTGATAAAGGTAGAAATACCTCCCGTGTTGCTCTGGCTCAGGAGAGGGCAGGTGACGGGGGCTTGTAAACGCGGTAACGAACCTTCGCAAGGGTGCACCCGGGGGGGGGGGGGCTGCAGCACCCCAAACCCCCAAAACCGAAATTTAAAAAAAAATTTTTGTAGACACTATGTCCAAAATTCCACGTTATTTCCCCTTAAGCCGAAATCAGCCACTGAAATCAGCTGATGACTAGTACATTAGAATTTTGAAAAATAAATTAAGAAAATAAAAGAACATGAATATAGAACACTGTGACTGAATCATGGAACATGCAGTTACATTCGTATGTATACAAACACAGCTGCAGTGTTATCCTGTACTTACGTGATTTTTATAGCATAAGTTTTAAAATCAAACATAAATTATATATATTCTCAGGCTCCCCCCCCCCCCACCCGAAAGGAACTATTCTGGCTGCGCACCTGAACATTCGGGATCAACAAAATGCGCGGAATGTCCTGTCTAGCTGAGGGCCTCTTACCTNACCCGAAAGGAACAATTCTGGCTGCGCACCTGAACATTCGGGATCAACAAAATGCGCGGAATGTCCTGTCTAGCTGAGGGCCTCTTACCTTCTCATAAAGGACTCTGCTCCGTGGAGTTATTCGTCCCTTCACCATGTCGAGAATGGTTCTGGGGCCCAACCTGATATGTGAAAGACGCCGGAAGCACGGTACCAAAAAAGGAGCAGAACGCAAAGATCACTCCGCACCCCCACATAAGAAAGGAATAAGCACGTTTCGAGCCTCGCCAAACGACCTAATGAGACCTTACTGGGGCAGCAAAGGTTTTCCTTCAGCTTCCTCTACATTACACTTGTGATGGGTACCCGGGGCTCTTCCACAGGCGACAAAGTGGCCGGGCGTAAAGACGAGCACTAACATCTGAAGCCGAGACCAAAAGTGGAGCTACACCTCCACTCCCCCAAGCCCTTCATGGAGCCCACTGGGACTTCACCTTGACCTTCTTGCACTGCACCACTAATATGCTCACGAATCTGGACGTCCATACTGTAGGTAAAGATCCGAAATACAACATTAAACGCGAACCGTAACTGTTTCCATAATTTGCCTATGACCGCATTTTTTTTTAAAAATCCTCTCAGCTTCTATAGGGCACATAGTACGAAATCTGAGTTGCGCTGCACACGTTATTAATCACTAACAAGCACAGGAACAAAATACTCACGTAACAAGCAGCGCTACTTCAACATCAGCTTACCTGTAACAAAAGAGAGATGTGTATCATTACAACTGAAAATTCTAACAAGTCTTTTCAATATTTTCAGCCTGAAAGCCTGTTGATCAACCTCATCAAGAATTCACACTCGCTGAAATGACGAAAATTCCACCGGTGGCATCCTTGTTTCTCTATACCTGTGTCAATCAATACAAATAAACCTCCATTATTAGCCCCTAAATCTAACCATGCCACGCCCAGCTTTAGAAAGAATAATACAAAAAACAGCATTGCTCCACGCTAATTGTAAACGTCAAGTAGATCGCATAAAATCAGAAACCGAGAGCTCTAAGGCAAAGGATACCTCGTGAATTTAAATCGTGGTTTAAGCCATGAAGAACGGCAGCTGAACACCACTCTCACTTCAGAACCACAAACGCATGTCATGTGAGGACATGTCCGAGAGGTTTCGAATGCGTGTACATTCCAGAAAAAATGTGTCCAGGGAAAAGTAACATTAGACAGTGAAACTAGGTGCAACAGCATAAAACTTTCTTATCAATTATGTGGGAAGCGAATTATATGTTTCAGCTTTCCTTCACTTCGTTTCAAAACATTTCTTTTGAATCACCATGGGCATCAGTCTGCAGCGTAAGAGAATTAGATTAGTGCAACAAAATGCAAGACCGTTATTTGGCGGGGGTGAGGGTCATGCTGCGATAGACAGCTTACACGAAACTAACGAGCTTGCTGCAATGTTTAACAATAAATCCCAACGTTAAATAAACATTCTCAGTCACAAAATCTGGCTGCAATCTTACCGTCCCTATTTTGTAACAATGGGACAACTCACAGAACGTGGATTTTATAGGAAAAGTAAGATGGCTAGGTTTTACATACGACAAATGTTTTGAGAGGTAGGATATCCCCGCACCTATCTTGGTTCTTCTTGAAGAAGTAGTTGCCACCTTTCTACGCGTCATAGAGAACCATTAGTTGAATGATTTACTACACATAATACTAATTAGCTCAAGGTGGCAGTCAGGTCCTTCTTGCGAAACAGTGGCGATATGTAAACATTATAATGTCTAAACAAAACGCCTATAACCTTTTAAAGCCCAGCGGTAACTTTACGTACCGCCAGGTTTAAGATTAAAAAATTCTACGTGGTGCCCACATTGCGTTTATGTGTTTTGTACGGATCTCAGAACAAACAGCAACTTTTGCCTTACACATCATCAACTGAATGGTTTTTGTAACCGCGATTGACAGTGCTCACACCGCGGTACGAACTGGGTCTTATATGAAACAGATACGCTTCGTCTTTAAAGGGTTAATGAGGAATGTTCCGCCGACTGTGCCAATACTGTGCATGGGATGTCGTGCCAAAGCACTGCCTTCAACATGAAACCATCTGCTCGAAAGAAATACGGATAACGCGTTCCTGACTTCACGAAGTGCCCCAACAGAACAAAAAGAAGCGTAACGAAATCGCCTAGAATTTGAGCAACAGCCCACCAGAGTCCATACTCAACATATCTCCCCGCCTCCTACCCACAAAATGCTCAGCAAAATAACTTTCATTGTACAAATAGATGTACAGCAACGTAGCAATTCTAACACAATCGAAAGTCGTTCACAGAAACAGATTAAAAATGGAAAGTTGAGAAAGGAATCAATTATACGTCGTTTTCTCATCCGACAATCTGAGACTTGAACAAAAAGTAGACTATTTCTTACACCAATGCATTCTCAAAGCAAATGTTGACAATAAGAAAGAGAAATTACAATACAAGAAAGGAAGCAATTGTTCCCAGCACGGAGTTCAGTAACCTGTGGATCTCGTAACACAACGTACCTGCACCGGAAGTTCGTATTAAGACGAACACTTACACAACTACGACGACCGAACCTGTCTGTACCAGCAACCATCCCAAGCGTTTCGGTCTAACACTCCACTGCATCGCTTACTGCCACGATAAAAACAGAATTTCTCTAGTCAGTAGAATGAGGGACTCGTGAAAAAAATCACTTAATCCATTCATAACAATGCCTTCTGCCCATTACAACTGGTGAATCCAATCTAAACAGAAACACGCACGGTCCGCTAGTTTTAAGCTTTCGACTCCCGGAACTCGTTAAAGCACCCCAGCATTGTGAATTAACCACACCTTCACCGACATCTTAAAAAAAACACACACATCTCAGCGACATTTACCTTAATAAACTTTAAAAACGAACGCTGTAATCACAGTGAAATGCACAGTAGACAGTCAGGGATACAGCCACCAAAATTTATGCGATCAATGGCCAAAGACGGACTTGGATCCTTAACACAGTCGACAAGACCATCGGCCAATAGTGTGCAGGTACCACCTGTGTTCACTGCAGACCATGCACGGGGCATCATTGGCGGCCAGCCAGTTCATTTGATACAGTGTGAATACCGCGCCTATACAGAATAAACGCATAATTACACGACGCGTTACGGACCGATGTTCCTTATGCGGGCTGACGAAGGCAATCGTGAAGTTTAAACGTTTGCGGGAAACATCACGGAGGCCAGAAACTTTAAAAACGAAAGGTTCTACATATCTCTCTGGCCTTGGCGTTATTACACATTATACATACACGTATATGTCGCAGTTCACACAGGAAGGAATGTTTTTCCTTTTACTTCTTTACAAATTCACATCAAAAATAGGCTACTATAAACAAACACTGTACAAATTAATTAGATCTACACTTTGGATCTGCTACGTTCCAGCCGCTTATATGATCGCCATTTTAAGAAAAGCAACTTGTGGACGAAACGTAAAATGGTGATAAAAATAAAAAATTAGGCTGACAATACATATACAGTATTTAATCGAACTAACTGCACATGTAACCACACATAACTATTTGTTACTGTAATACTACTACCACATGTTTCGGCCCCTATAGGCCACCTCCGCGGTGGTCATTTACAAAGGAATATATTTATAATAAATGCTGCCAAAGATGTGCATATTTGGCAGCATTCACCACAAACATATTCCTTTGTAAATTACTTCCCTGAAGATGACCTATAGGGGCCGAAACATGTACGAAATCACAATAACAGATAATCCTTTATGGTCACACGAGCATATAGTTGGATTAAATGCTGTACACTCAATCTATTGCATGGAATATTGTTAACGAGAAATGCTAGTGTAGATGCACTAAAGCAAATTCCCAGAAGGGGCTCATAAAGGAAGCAAATGGACAGATAGGCACGTTTCTTCATACGATACTTTCGCATACTTTGTACAAATAACGTGTAAAAGCCAGAATACGAGTGAGGTCGAACCCCACCCCAAAGCCAAAGCCGATTTACAACATTTCAAGAAGCAACAGTTCACGTGGGCTACTTCCTATAAACCGTAAATATAATATTAAAAGGACTGTCTCACAAACTAGAAGATTTATTATAGGATACTCGTACTTATAGGTATCACTGCATGTTTCGGCTCTTGTGAACGATAACACAAAAAAGCTCGATCAACTGCCAATGGCATTAGTGAAAACCACGTATTACTGGATTAGTAAATATCCTACTAAAATTAATATTAAAGTTGTAAATATTTAGTGGTTACGAGAACACAACTGAAGGAATGCATCTTACGGCACTGCGGAGTATGAAGTTTAAAAACCTACAGAGTCTATGTGCTGGTCGGCCGAGTAATGGGCCAACTGGGCGGAACAACGTTGTATGTGGGGTTGAAATAATTTCCATTCTGCAAGGTTCGTTATAACAGAGTCGTTGTATTCAGATACAATTCTGCAGGAATAATTAACGCGCTGTGTACGGGCCGAAGTGAAGGGCTTCCCACGAAGTGAAGTGAAGTGAAGTGAAGTGAAGTGAGATGTCCGCCTGCGATATACTGTAGCCGGAGCTAAGAGACTAGTGATGGATTAATCTACCACGAGCTGTTCTCCGTAATACAATCAGCAGTCCACCTAACCTCCTTGCATTGTCCCATCTGATAATGACCCACAGTACCCGAAATATGTACTGAACACTTGCAGACCCACCTATTTGGCACAAAACCTGTATTTTAATGAAAGTATCAAGAAAAGGAGCAGGATGCGGCACTTGAAAAAGTGAACGTGACAATAATCAAACAATGCCGCCTATCACAGAGGGCTTCTGAAGAAACCTGCTGAATAAATACGTAAATCCGAAAAAAATACGTTGCAAAAATAAGAATGTGGGGCTACAAACCTCAGGGTAAACCAGATAATTTTAGTTATAATTCACTACACAACCCGAATGCGTGATTAACTGCCGGTGCACCAGTAAACTGAATGTAACTTATCACCTTCAAGATAATCAAGTGTGGTGTTTCGTTTTAATACGGAAACTAAAATGACGAAGTTCCTTACAGTCTATAAACACACCTCTCCAGCTGGATGCAAAAATGGAAGAAAAAAAATATCGAAATCTACATTCTAGGAAATAAAAGCATGTCTGCCGACGAGTGACAGCTAACAACTGGAAGTGTTTTATTTTCCAGCCAGGTCGTCAAATAATTGTCATCAAAAGACTACATTCGGTGAATGCTTTGTACAATTCATTTCATTATCGTCCCACCTTTCTGCCCACAATCGCAAAATGCAGTTACTAAAAACACACGAATCCTAACACTATTCGCCGTTTTATATGGGTACGAAAACAGCCCTGTTCAATACAGAGTGGGGTTAGTCCCCAACTTACAAAGTACTCACTAAAAATATCTGAACATTTGAGGAAGTAAAATGATGAAGGGAACTGCGAATACATGAGGAGCTTAAACACGTGCGCTCCTCGCCAGAAACTGTCAGGGTGATCAACTAAGTAGGTTCGGATGCGTAAAGCAAGTAGCATGCACCGACAAGATGACATGGTTGGGGGCCGAGATAATATGATGCCTTAGTCTTTCGGTCATCTCTAATCTGGCTCTCGAAGCCCAGAAACCTAACTTCACACAACACTATCCCACACAATTTCTATTCCGGCCGTTTCTCGCGTTCATAGTCCGTGTACAGAGAGACATGCACAAGTGCTGCCGCCTTAAAGGCTTCAACAGGTTTACCCGCCGGAAAACAGCCTCCGGTACCAGCTGTATATGATTCTGATGGACTGGTCATCCAGCACAAGGAATCTTTAGCGGACACATCTTCATGCACCATGCAACACTGTAAACGTTCACTTACGTAACCCACATGCACGGCTACACCGACAAGATTAAAAGTGGCAGTACATAATAATTGCAACGAGTTCAACAAACTGAAGAAAAAGCACATTCCAAAAGCATCCCTTACCTTACTATATGCATCATGTGTGTACACACCAAACGAACGGTTCTAGTGTTTTGCAGCGATCATAATGCCTTGCCGAGGACCAGCAGTATCAGTCCTGCGGACTTGCTTTCCACAACCCTGATTTAAAGGTTTGACCCGTTTCGGTCAAGGTAAAAGAAAACATTAAAAGAACCGATGAAGACACTGACCCAGAAATTGTACGTGCGCAATGAGAGTTTTCAGAGAAGTCTAAAATCATTCATTTTTATAACTACTGTGTCACCGAATAAGAAAAACTGCTGAATCTATTATACAGTATACTTAAATCGCAAGTCACGCACCTAAATCTAGAATCCAGATCGAAATAACATAAGCTACTGTAAGATTTTACTGTTGTTTCAAGCAGTATGCACAGAACTGTACCAGAAACAGGCACAACAATTCTCACGCTTCTGTCGCCGAACGAGCAGCCAGCGTAAAGGCAATCCACCCACTCAGCAGAAACAAAATCAAAAGACAACCGCACTAAAATTACATTCCAATAAACATTACTAAGCGTCGTTGTTTGTGATGGCTAGAGTAGCACCAGGAAACTTGTCAGCATATTTGCAGCAAATCACACATACTCGGTACGATTTCCACCTTCAGACTACCAATCAAGAAGGAAAAATAAAATAATGAATACAGGGAACTTCAACACGTGCTTATAGAAATGACCTTTCAGGTTCCGGCAAAAGTTGACGAAATTCTAAACTCAGCCTCCTAATGTATCACAAAGCCGCACACCGGGGTCAAAAGAGCAAACAGCGAAGACCATTACCGTGAAGCTGATTCGCATCGGCAACATCTCCTGTTACGTGAACAAAAAAAATTGGAGCTCCAGGTCAAAGCATTTCGCCAGCAATGTTGTTCGTAGCTGTAGAGACTACGCACAGAAAATTCTGGAAATCAACAACACAACTCCAATACTCAAATTATTGTACTTACGCTACTAGTATTATATTTTGAATCTTAAGATAATCCTGCAGAATTCCATACCATAATAAATATGGCTATGGCAAATGGCTGTCAGCAATAGGCTGTTCGCTCGAAACGCTCGTAGCCGCCCACCAGACCACACACAATCATAATCCACAAGTTCGCAATATTAGCACCAGCCTAAATATTGAGTTTCCTACTAAATTCGGCACACATGAACCGATATTCAAAACCCTTCAGCGACGTGTTCATTCGATCGGATTCCAATTGCACGCATTCACTTCTGTCCACAAGCTGATTCATACTGCCGCCACCGCCGCCATCAGCACCACCACCGCCGCCACCACCGCCGCCGCCGCCGCCGCCGCCGCCGCCACCACCACCACCACCACCACCACCACCACCACCGCCGCCGCCGCCGCCGCCGCCGCCACCACCACCACCACCACCACCGGCACAACGCGTGCGCTTCATTCTACCCTACAACGTTTGCTTTAAACATTCTCACTCCAATCAATATTTACCGAGTTAAGTTACAGACAGGCACAGAAATTCACATAAATCTACAGGTGAAGTGCCCGTTACTGCTGCACGATTCCAACCGTAGGTGAAACGATTCAACAGTTTTTCATAAAATCCTTCAGTATGGAGTTTCGCGAAGATCCGTCCAGCGGTTATCGAGATGCCACATGAGTACTGGCGGTGTGATTTTAATACGTAATCTGCGGGAATGTGAAGGCTCAAAACGAGAAGGACGGTTAACATAGCACAGCCGTCACGTGCGAGGAGCTCTCAAAATACCAGTAATGACTGGTACTTCTACGGACTGGTGGAGAAAGAATCAAACTCACTGTGCCTGGAGTGCGACAAACACCTAACAGAACCGGAGCGTACAATTCGAATATTCTTAACAACCAAAATGTGTGTCTCAAAAGGGAAAAGCTTCAAGATCCCTTGCGATTACAAAGAAAGACACCCACCACACTTCTTCGTTAGAAAAGGTTCGTAAATAATAGGATAAAGCTGTATCAGTGACGTAACTGTATGCCAGAAGAAAAGAAACCAGGATGCGTGAAAACCAGCTGCCTTTATCTTTACGTTAATGCTCGTCCATCCCAGGACCTGTGTAGAATCGCACCAGACACCAACCTTTAACAATGCCTTGACTACATTATAATTAAGCCACTAACAAATCATAGCATTAGTACCTTCATGAAATATATCCTCAGCTACAAACGCCTTTCCACACCTGTCTGCAGCCAACTGCACTACACAGTCTGCAGACAGCGATCATCATCAAAACAACAACACAAAGATCTCTGCAAACAGCGATCATCATCAAAACAACACAAAGGATCTCTGCAAACAGCGATCACCATCAAAACAACAACACAAAGGATCTCTGCAAACAGCGATCACCATCAAAACAACACAAAGGATCTCTGCAAACAGCGATCACCATCAAAACAACAACACAAAGGATCTCTGCAAACAGCGATCACCATCAAAACAACACAAAGGATCTCCGAAACAAACAGTATCGGCTCAGCCGCAAATACATCTCGTCATGGAGTCAAGAGTACAATGCACTTCTAATAAATCAACGTGAAAAGGCCAACACTCTCCGGTTCTCACTAATATTCAAGACGACAGGACAGAGGATTTCAAGGCAGCCGTGAGTATAAATCTTATTGACCCTTTCCAGGGGAACAAGCGATAGTAATGTAAAATATCCCAGTACAGTTTCCTCACAAGTCCTTCCCTACACGCCATTCACCTTTCGACGATACAGGCTACAACCGTAAACCCAGAGTCAAACCAGTGGAAAGAAGCTACCTTGAGGGGAGAATAAGACAAATCCAAATCCGCGTTACGTAGCTTTAATACTGCAGCGCACAAAGCGTGTCGACGCCGACAGACAGGTAAAATCTCAGATTAGGAGTGGCTACAAATCGACGAAAACCAGTATAAAGTTAAGAATGTATATACACGGCCATCCTCCTCCTTTCCACTGCCATCTACGCAAGACTATTTCTAAATCCGGGCCAGCGAAAATTCCACTCGTCGTTGCCAAAAGAGAAAAATCTTTCACCCTCATCTTCTGTCAGCTAGCGGTAATATCCGCAACTCTCTAAGTGAGACCTTATGTACAGTGCTTAGAAATTACTGCTGTTGACAAGCCCGTCATTTCGCGATGCTCGCTTAAAATGAAGGTAAATAATGGGATATAATGATGATGTAGTTTCGATATTAGAATGGTTCTTTACACAAAACCATTGCGCTGCCCCTCTTGCAAACATTCCGGTAACACAGGCTGAAATCGAGCAAAATCTATACCGCAATGGTTGCCATTTATATGTAAACACCACTTCTCCCTACACATCTCGTCACATGCAGCCTATTTAACCATGGTATTATGCAGGGATGCACACGTACATTCTTTTCAACCTGTTAACACACGTAAGGCAATTCAGTTCACTCGAAAGGCTGTGGTACAAACACACGGCCAAAACCGGAGGCTAGTAAATCCTAAGTCGTGGAAACAACCCACGTTACAAATAACAAAATACGGTTAAATAATGATGACGTGAAATATGGAAAACAGGAAAAGAAACGACATGGCCAGTGCCTACCAAAAGGGAACTACTCTAACAAAGAAAAAAGCCACTTCGTTCCAACTAAAAATGCCTTTAAAACAGAACACAATATTCCCGAAGACGATAAGGCAACAATGAGGATGTGCAAGATGAAAAATATGAAAGACAAAAACTAAATTTAGGACTAACATCTACAGAGTAAAAAACTACCTTCCAACAGCATAAATACACAATACTGGCGTTCAACTTTCAAACAATGGGCAAGCAAAAGCATAACAGATGTTAGTTGCTCAGGCACGACGGATATGAGCTAAAATGTACCGTGCTTTTAAGGCGTACATAGCTACCGTTTTACGTAAAAATTTCCTACGTAACTTCATAATCAACCACAACCATCCACAACTTCCACAAACTATAGCAAGAATAAAGAACTTACGAGGACGCATCAGTCAGTCTCAAAGTATCTCATCAATCAACACGCAGTGCTTGAAATAGCTACGTCGCGTCATCATCGCCAATCGGGGTACGAACCGTACATGTCAGGTGTCCCTTCTGGCCAAGAACAATAAGAACCCATCTTCCTACTCAAATGTCAACAGGAATGTGTCGTGCGATGTTACTTCCGCCCCTTGAATAACTCTACCTTTCACTAGCCTACACGGCGAATTCTACAAACCGATACCGACAGGTATCACAACCCGAATACCAACAATTTACTGCGACATGCAGGCGGGCGACAGATTACTTATTACTCGAATGCTGGATTCCTTAGGCGCGGGGACACCGCATCTTACACACTGATGGGAAGGGAAGAAGAGAACGTCATCGAGAATGAGTCGCCTAACTGTCGGATACGAGATCACCTCAATATACGTCGTCGTAAAGACAGCAGTTTCCACGTATCCTACGTACTTACATTCGTGACAAAATTATAGATCCGTCTGCGCTCAAAGTGGCGTATGCTACGACGAAATGGCGTTCGCAAAACCAAGAATACACGATATCATAAAATACACGTAATGGAACAAATAAAATATTAAACTTGGGGTGCAGAAAATTCGCAACCAGGGGCACGTCCTTATGCATAATACAGACTCAGTACCAGAGCTGCTCACCGTTGGCGGGTATCTACAGATTTCTAAGCCCTAGACCAGTTGCATGAAAACCTTGGGCCAGCATGTGATACGTCGGGCCAACAACAAACGAAGTTATTCGCAAAATTATTTAAAGCAATACATGCAAGCAGTTTAAATTAAAACCACTTACATTCAGGACCTAAAATTACTACAGTGCGCATTTTGTCGGCACTGTTTATGATACGTAATACTCCAGTGCTTCAATTCAGTAAGGTCACCCGGCTTCATTTACAGAACGCCAGTGTCAAGAAGTCTTCGGTGCTTCGCTGTGTTAACTTCACCATCTTCTGTTTTTTTCCACCACGGTTTTGGAGGGAATTAACACGCTTACGACTGTCGAGACCGTGATTCCACATATCACATGTTTCCGGACAATCGTTGTGTTATTATGAAAGTGGGTCTTATATTTTCGGCTGGTGTTTCGCAAAGTTCAAACAGTTTTGTGCAGCAGCCTTTGTCACTGTCAGCGCTGCGTGAGACGTTAAACAGATAATAATAATAACGTCTTGTTGTTACAACCTAGCAGAGTACAGAAAACAATATGCTTCACTGGAAAGAATACGCGAAAGTAACACAGTGCGTTGCGTGAGTGCAGCTGACTGTTACTAAACGATATTTCAGGTAAGTAATGCAGATGATGTGACGAACAAAACCCACCCAATGTTATTCACACAGTTCGTTTAAAATACAATTTGGGCGTCGGTGAAGACAAGAAACGCGGTTAACAGAAAGTCGTACGCTTCAGAAAACTGGTACAATATATGTAATTAAGGTGCAACAGTAACGTTACAATGCATTACCAAAAAGTGAGTGTGACGCACGGCAGGTCACAGGGGACAAAACAACCCTTCTCGACAGCCGTCTTGCTTTGTAGCAAACTTCACAATCAGACACTGCAGAGCGCGTTCATTACTTTTTTTTACACACAACGGGACGGGAAGTCTAAAATTATTTTTTTATTTAGCAAAATATCGTGAGGCGGTAAGAGACGCAGTTGCATATGCTGCAGTTCAAGAACACTCCACTTGTATACTTACTCCAGGTCCAAGAGACAACTTTGTAAAAAAAATCTAGAAACTCTCAAATATCGAAATGAGTTTAAGATAATTTTCAGAGGGTTTATACGCGAAGTGACTGGGACACGAAACAGCGCAAGTAACTGTCTGCATTAGTGGCATCGGCAATAAATCTGGCAGCCACCAAAAGCAGAGACTTGTACAAAAGAAGCAGTATCCGAAAACAGAAACAAGCTCTGAAAGTAAACAATGAGGCGCCAAAAAACAGCCGCAGTAACAGTGGCATCAGCTTATCATCAATGACCTGACGAACCCAATGGATCGTGAGATGACATGCCACTGCTTCATTCGACAAGGGTTACTGTACGAAAACGCTCAGAAACAGTAACTTGTAACCGCTACAAAACGCGTTACTTCCGTTACGTCAAAAGAAATGAAATCACTCATCGACGAGACTTCACGACTGTGAACACTGCCACCAAGCAATGGACACACGTCACGACCCCGGGAAAAGGAGCCCCCGCGGCAATTATAACACCTTCAACATGAATCCGATGCCAGTTTCCAAGACACACGTAAAAACGATATAACAGCACGTAGGCTATGGAGTTACGCATGAATTCCTGGCGGGAAAATATGACTTTTGTTTTCAACCAATCAGAACTCTGGATACAGATCACGTAATAGCGCTCAACCGACCTATCCCAGTGGCCGCGTGGTCTACAGCGTGGGTCTGCGGCCGCTCGCTTGCTGGGATTGAAGGTTCGAATCCCAGCCGTGGCATGAATGTCTCTTGTCAGTGTTGTGTGTTGTCAGATAGAGATCTATACGTCGGTCTAATCACTCGTCCAGAGGAGTCCTACCAAGTGTGGTGTGTCTGAATGTGATCGTGACGCCTCGATAATGAGGAGGCCCTGGCCCACTTGGGGCTGTTGGGACAAGGAAAAAAATAGCGCTCAATCTATCACAAACAAGCCCCAAGCTTACTTGCTTATTACAACTTACTTTAACGCCATATGACACCAATGTTCAGACTGTTCCAGTAACATTTTAAATGGGGAGGATATACCTGCAGTAAGCAAAGTTTCTACTGAGTTCGACTCCTTAACGTTCAAGAACTTAAATTTTTATACTGATTTGTTTCCAGTGCTCTAGGGACAATGCACAGCGAGTCGCAAGACTTTTAAGCAGCATACACACTTGTGCCGCTATTTTGAAAACTGCTAAATGGTCAAGGGTTCAGCCTAGACTTGGACTAGACGATGGCAAGGGAAACTAGCTGCCGACTCCTTACGTATGCACAGACACAAGGAACTTGGGGCGACAGAGCGACTGTAAGCTCTACAAGTGTTTTTTGTCTTACAATAAGCAACCACAAGATCCTGACAAACTTAGTCAATATATTTCACTACATTAAGGTTAATAATTTTTTTAGCTTTAAAGCTTGAAGTAAAGCTCTGTTGAAAACTATGACTCATCACTTGGCTTGCAGAGCGACCAGAGTATTGGGGTTTATAGACCAGACCTCCGGTAAAAAAAAAAACTAATCTTCACTGTCCCATACCACAACAATTTCACGGCTATTAGCCTACGTCATGTTCCCATTACAATGTTTCCATCATTATCTACCCTTCGGCTAATACTGATGCATCGCCGCCATGACTCCCTTTTCTGGCGTTACTGCCAAATGTTAGCCACTTCTGGCCGTTTTTAGGCACGTCTGCAAAATGCGAAAAGTGACTGTTAGCTTCTTGCACATGCCTGTTACTCTGTCCGCGCGGGCGGTGTCACTAAGCTACTGCTGAACGGATTTTCGTGAAATTTCATATTAGGGAGTTCACCAAGACCTGTCAAAAATATCCAAAGTTGGGGAAATCTAATAGTAACCTTACATGAAGACCTACTTAAATTTATGATCCCTCAACCAATTCTTGTCTTCAGAAAAGCTTCAGATAAGAACTGCACAAAAAATCAAAATAAATACGAAAAGCCAGGCAGCCAAAGATCACTTAACAAAATAGCCCGCAAAAAGAATGTCATCTGCACACAAAGTAGCAAGAACACATACAGTCGCATTTATTCCTTTACGCTTACTTATGTCAGACCCGATAAAACAACTTTGCCGTTACACTTATGGAAGAGTTAAATTAGGAACAGTTTCTTTCAAAAGTGGTACCTACAAATGGCATAACTGTGTTTCGTGCTAATTGAAATTGTGACAGAACAGACACATGAGTAAACCCTATTTGTATAAGACCATAAGACCGACTGTGGTAAATGTATGTATTCAATTAATCACCTCGATATTACTACGGCATGAACAGGGAATTATTCCATTTTGGATGGATTCTTGAATTCAGTAACCCATCAGCAGTTTAAGCACAGACAGACAGACATTTGAACAGGCCAAATATGACTACACCCACAAACTGTGAATGAAATACTGTTCGTAAGTGAAAAATCAAGAAGCATTTCGAGGGTAAAACTCCGAGGTTATGACCGACGCAGAAAAGAATCAACGATCACACTTCACTAATATATTTTTAAAAAACAGGAGCACCGTAATAGGGAGTAATGGCATTCCCTAACATCACAATAATGAACGGAAGAAGTGTAACCCACAAGTGGACTAAATGATATGACCAAACGAGAAGGATCCAGGATGTAACTCCCCGAACGTGCCTCTATGTTACATAACACCTGGGTTTCTGATCTTGTTTAATGTGTGAATAATGGCATACGCCACATTCCACGCGCAGCTACCTCTAATTTCCGCAGATGGAAGCCGCGTTTACAAGACACAGTTCAACACACTATAAAGAAGAAAATATTTAGGCCCTACCCACAAGGTATGCAACATCAAAACAAACGTACTGAAGGCCGAAACAATAAAATGTGAATTAAAAACCAGTATCACAAAAACTGCCAGAAGAATTAACTGCTCCACTGTCCCGGGAAGTAGACACATCATCGTTATTATATTTCAGTGTATAAAGAAGACCATCACCGGGGGGGGGGGGGGGGGGAGAAGAAAAAAAAAATAAAAGCAACCCTATACAACACACACACATTAATCGCGGATTTCATTCTCTGGTATGTAAGTGCAAAGGAGAACGCTTTAACTTGGCGTTTCGGGACACAGCCATTTACGCCACAGCTGAAACTCTATCATCACTCTGCAACAAGCAAACACCTATGCAGTGCTGCACAAATCCCTGGCGCCAGGTTGCCCAAGCGACTGAACTGTATACGGTGGCGCCTAATGATTGCGGGTCCTCAGTATGCAACCGGCTGCATCCACCATTGTGGAGTCTAGAAATCTGAGCTGGCTCACGGAGTTTTGAAAAAATATGTGGACCCCCTGCACCTATGTAGGCCTACGTCAAATGGGTTTGGGTGTCAGCACACCAACAGTTCCGGTCACCGAACGTCTAAGGCACGAAGTCAATGCCTGTCCAGTCATAGGCAGGAAGATAAATAAGAACTGTTTTGGGGTTTAAAAAAGAATATTCAATGTGCCAATAACAGTAATAACACATGACAACACATGAATATAATACACTAATGTAAATAGCGCATATGCGTTCGTTCATACAACAGCCATAATAAAATATTCGGTCCTGCAAACACACCCCACACAAGACGGAACACCCCGCAGTACTAAAGGCTTTGTCTCACACTCTCTTTCTTATTCTTCGTACGTTTCTCAATTGAATAACGTTTGAAAGGAAACGGGAGGGGGGAATCAGCGCAGGGTATCCCATCGGCATACGTGCGGCCTTTTCGGAAGTTGTTGGTACATGTACTGGCTGAAAAGTGTTATCATTATTATTGGTGGTGGTGGTGGTGGTGGTGGGGGTGGGGGTGGTGGTATCTCATCGTCTTTACGGCGTTCCGATGCTAGATCGGCTGGAAAAAGATACTGCGCGGTAGTTTAAAAACTCCGAACGACTGCACATGTACTGCATAGACTTTTGTGGTTGTATATACGCATGAGGATGCAGGTCCGAGGTTTTGTAGACTAGTCGAGAGAGACGTGGGGGGTGGAATTCCCATAGCTGATATTGTGACTGAAGATACCGTAAACTGCCTTTTTTTAAGCCCTAGTGGGCCTAGGGCACTCATTGTTGAGGTTTCTAGATCACACTCAAGACACGCCACATTCGATAGGACTCTCTCGAAGAGTGATCGGCCCGTCGCAGAGACCTCTACCTGACAACATACAACACTCACAAGAGACATGACATTCATGCGCCGGCGGGATTCGAACCCGCAATCCCAGCGACAGGCCGCGCGGCCACTGGGATCGGCAATACTGCTCTCTGCTTCGATATATTTTTTACTTCGCCTGCGAGAGCTTGGTACTTCTCACACATTTCGTTCCATATCACTTGCCGGTTCAGCGTGTCTGGAACAGCGATGTCTTTCAAGTATGTGGTGTGAATGTCGTATCTGGACGGTAACGAGAGATGGTCTTGTCTGTTAAAGTACTACGGTTCCAATACAGTCTGTAATTATCGCTTTCTAGAACAATGGCCGGAATGTATTTGTGGGATGGGGATTCGCCCTCAGTAAGGCTGTACTTAGTAGCAAGCGTTTGGTGCAAAATGATGATGATTATTATTATTATTGTTGTTGTTGTTGTTGTTGTTGCATCTGTGTCACAGACCTTCTCTCCCTAGTACCTCTCTTGACCCAACGGTGCTCCCCACCGCTCGGGTTTCAAGTTTCAGACTGCAGTACTTCCCGTATTAAGTGTAATGTTCCAAGCATAGCTGTCTTTTGCAGTTAATTATTATACTTATGTAAATACTTATTCCCAAACTACTTAGTCTACCGGCGTTAAATTTATTTGATGTAATCTCACAACTTCCTCAAGCTTCCATGCTTGTAACAGTTTAACTTAACCAGCCACGTTTCATGCAACAGGGTAGGTTAAGTACACGTGTAACATATGTTCTCATACAAAATGTGTACAGCTGTTATGTGCAATCCCCATGCAATGTCGCATGCCCAACTCTGACACACTCACTGCCAGAACACTCTTGGGAGGGGGGTCAGCAAAGCAGCAGAGTGGATCGAGCACGCCGCGGACCGAACAAGAACGAATGATAAAAGGTAACTTAATATGCCCTTGCAAGTTACACTGCGCTGCTGCATTACAGCAGAATTTGCGCGTTGCAACCAAGCGGTTCATCAACCTAGCACCATTAAGCTCGAAGCTAATACTTTTCATACGGCCACGAGATTAGGATAGCCTGCCGTAACTTCTTTCTTTCTTTCTTTCTTTCTTTCTTTCTTTCTTTCTTTCTTTCTTTCTTTCTTTCTGTGATTTACTTAGCAACGTTCTAAACAATTCATATTATAAAACGCTGGGTATTAAGATGACTGGTGTATAATGCAGGAGATGGCGGAAGGAAGTGGTCATGTCCTCGTTTGAGAGACTATAATGGAATCTGCCGACGGGGCTGAGGAACACCACAAAAACACTGTCATATATTCGGTGCCCCGGCCGGCGCTAGGAGCACTAACACGTAAGCCACCTTGCTGGATTCAGTACAGAAACAAAGGACCCAGACTTCTGGACGAACAACACTTCGAGACCCAGCTTTGCGACTGTCTGAGACTGACTAATCCATCTCGCACTTCTCCTGCATTTGCCCAGCTTCTGCGGTCGCAGAGCCGAGTACCGGGCTGCAAGTGGCACTACTTACGCTCCCTATTCAAAAGTCCGGGAGCCATGTTCCTAACGCTTGTTGCAGAAAGTCAGAAAATAATTAACGCAGGGTGCTTCCTCTGGTATAACGTTCGTACCAAGCTCCGTCGAAATCCACTGGTTGAGAGGTCGACGGAGTGACCCACCAACACGGCGACCTCGTAAGATCACTGTCGTTAATTAAAGAGGAATGATTAACATGCATTCGAAGACGTGCAAATGATATGTAACCTTTTTATGCATGTTACGTATAAAACTCTGTTTCGGCCGGAAAAAAGGTACTTCTCTGCTTACACACAAACTACCGGGACTAACAAATTAAACTACGAGAGCTCGGTGTCAGACCAGAGGCCAGTATTTGCGCCTAACACTCCACCACCTGACAGACACATTCGGTTGTTCTGAAACTCCGTGGGCAAATGCAAGAGGTAGAACACTATTGCAACAAGAATTATTCACAAAATATTGCAAAGGTATACACACAGAAGGTCTGAAAAAAAGAAATATGGTCACAAGGTACAAGACATTACTAAATGTAGTGATATCAACTAACGTTATGGAGTCCAAAATAGTCGAATGCCATAAATGAAAGGCTGAGAGGCCAACAATGAAGTATATAGGTTTATCCCTGTGAACTAGATTATGAAGATCGATGTTGGATGCAGTTCGTTCAGGACTGTGGTAGAATGTCACGATCTGATATTAAGGTGTTCAAAGTACCGGCTCTACCACCAGTGTGGGCTCTTACTTAATGCTATTAAACCCGTATAAACAAATGGAGTCCCGTAACAACCCAAATTTTGGAGGTAACACCAAACTGTCCACAATGAATGACGCAGTCTTGCTACAGACCACACTTTACAAGCGGTTCTTAATGTTAATCCTTCATTCACAATCATCCTTCATCGACACCAAAGGAATTGTTTGGAGAAATGGGTGGTATTTCTAAGGCAATGCGGAGTGCACGGGAAAAGATGCTAAACGAAAACACAGGAAATGCGCGCAGAAGGGACAGTTCCATCTGTACGTTCCCACTCGATAAATTATCTCAAAAATCGCTAAAGACTCTGGAAATAAATGTTTTACTTTAGTTTTGTCGCAACGTTTCCCTCACAACACTTTTTGCTCTGAATGTCGAGTTACACTCAGACATTCGCGAACAAACCGCATGAAGGTAATGCAGTCATTCCCTACTACGAAATTTCATGGTCCTTCAGCGGGTAGGATGTTATAAGCCGAGAGATACGAAGAAACCAATGCGAGCGTTACTGGAATATGGAGTGGCCAACGTTCCAAAAACTATAAATTCTCAAAATCACCATAAACTATATACACACACACACACACACCGGACAAATTACAATGAAACACCGGCACAAGTGTTTCAGCCCCAACTAACGTCGCTTCATACTCAACACAAGCAAAGGAAGTGTCCAGAAACCGGTTTTCTAGGCAGTCCTTTTAACCCAATATCCTTGACGCCTACGTCTCTATCCTCAATACAGCCTTGCAGAAAGACAGCAGACACTGCGATTCGAGTCACCGTGACTGTGAATGAGAAACATACGGACTTTCGTGTTGAATGATAGTCATTTTATAGCTTTAAGTTATAAATATTTGCGAACAAGTGCTAAAGAAATATACGGATGTAATTGAGATAAATGGACTGAAGAACGGAGAACATTTCATGACACGAAATACAAGGAGTATACAGCTCGACAAGTACTTAATAATACAGTTAAATCAAAGTTACGACAAGGAAAATAAACGCGTACAGAATGTTGGTACACAATGACCTGAAAAGATAGCCAGTTAGAACACCCGAGAAGGAAATGGAAGGATGCCAATATTGCGGTGACTATGTTGAGGATAAACAAGCACCAATTGTATCAAGGCTATGTATAAATCGGCAGACCAGTCTCAGGCTAACCTTAGTTAGGCGACCAAGTAGAGGGAGGGAATTGCGTCTACTACTTCTCGACTAGGGTGTGAAATTTTCCGTTATTTTCCTCGGTTGTAAGGCGAATGTCATGGCTCACGATCCCCCAAATCACGCAGGCACTCAGCCTACGCGACTGCACCACTCTGGGTTCAAATCCCCAGCTACTATACAAACAAAATCCAACCCCCCGCCCCCCCCCCCCCACTCCGCGCACTCACCGGACGTCATGCCCCAAGGAGCAGAAGTCTTAAGTACAACCACGCCAAGGCCCTCAGCCAAGACAGTAAATATGTTACTGTAAGCAAAATCGCCGCTATAGTTAGCAGGCACCCATGTCACAGGCCAGTGATGTGCCTAGTGCGCAGGAAGGGCCAAACGGACCAAGCGACTAACGTTTTGGTTGGTGGGTGCGTTATAAGCAGCACACTAAACACATTAATACACCTGTGTGGAAAAAAAATGCGGAGCTTTTTAATGACACCGCAGATGGTTGGCTAAACGTAAGTCACCTAGTTAGCTAGTTTATGCATCTAACGCGCAAGGAACACACGGACCGTCAGACCTTACAGACTACTCCTAAGCCCGCCCCGCCACCTGACACTGTCCCGAGCCAGTTCCATCCTCTTCCAGTTCTAGGATCCCCATACCATACTTCCTAACCTTATCTTCTCTTACTCTCGGCATTCACCTTAAGTCTCACAACCTTCACACCACTGCCACTATGTATCGAGTCCACCGTAGCTTTTACACTTCACAGACATAACAAGGCCAGGTGAAATGCACGTCAAGAAGTTCCGCCTCATGTCGTAACCTAGTAACTTTTTACTTTATATTATTTACTCCCAAAATATCTCGTGGGCACTTTCACTCCAGATATGTGTAATTTACGTTCTTCGTTAAAAGAATGTGGCCATGTTTGACATGCTTAAAAATTGGGGGGAAGGGTGGATTCGCTCTTCATTATATCCTGTTTCAAAATCACACAGAATAATGATTTTCTAAACTAAAAAATAATGAAATATATGAATCAACTCCCCTAATTTAATAGCGACCCTCATTTCCATTGCGCAGTGTTGTGCATTGGGCCGTTATTTTGTTATCCAGATGACGATATAATAGTCCAAACAAACAAAATCAGCCCGTATAAAATTTACAGCACTATTTAGTCTCTCTAATCACGGCCGTATTTTCAAAATAAATACCACTGCACACCCACACATAAAGGCCGCATTACTAATCATTAGCGCACGTACGCGAAAACAAACAATTACGTACCAACCGCCACACACAAAACTACGAAAAAATAAACATCTTGGACATGAGAAAGCAACGTTAAGACCGATACTACGGACTGTCAGAAGGAGCGATTTATATGAACTCACAAGTGCAAGAGTGAAAGCGAATTCGGTCAAGTCTAATGCATGTATCGCCCAGGGTAACACCGCTGCTCAATAACAATCGTCTTAAAAGCAGCAGCATCCTTGAGGCTTACACCCAGTAACGCTCGTTAACACTCCTAACACAGTAACAGTAACTGTTGTAACGCGGCACAAGCAAATCCCACGTTCTTCCAACGAGGACACAGTGCTCACAACCTACTCGCTTTGTGACGTCCTCGATTATACAAAGGGAAGGCCCCACCCAGAGGCTAAACCTACAGGCAGAAGGCAAAACGAATCATGCCACATGTACTGGTGCTAACACTCGGTACTGAGGATACGAACGGGTGATATGTGCATTACCCAACGCTGATTTATTTTCGTGGTTTGCTAAATGTCAAGAGACTCTCTTATGCAGTAAAGTAATTTGATACACATTCCAGGCGATGCACACTCCGTGCACAATACTATTACCGTCACAACAGAGCGCAATATCTACTCAAGACAGCAAGGAAAGTGCACTTACTTTCACTTCAGCAACCTCTCTGATTTCGTGCAATAACGGCGTGAGCGACGAACTAAGCAGCTGGCAGAGGCCCAAGTGAAACAATGAAGATATGCAAGAATGACACAAACAATACGAAATTTGGATACCGTCCGTCGGTAGTGGACCCACGTCAGTGGCCATATTACATAGCACAAGCGTACAGCTGCGATAAGACAAGTGCTTACACCATATATGAAGCCTTACAATGACGTGTTTGGATCTGGAAACCTAGGCACACATACGACAGAGCAACAACGCTCTTACTGGAATTCTGAACTGTAGAATCATCACATCAAAACAGGACACCATTAGAGTTCGGAAGACAGCTTCACCATTCTGGCCTCATCACACACAGTACGTCAACTGTCAAGTACTCATGTAGTAAGCGTGCACCAACACACCTTCGGCAGCCCAGCATTCAGAAAGCTCAAGACACTGCAACAGACATAACAGTCGCCCTTCTCACTCGCGCCCAAAATAGACTCTGTCGAAATACGACTCCAGATCCCAGGACACAATATTTACATCACGTCGTCCGCCACAAGCAGTGCTACAGTTTACACTGACCCGTCTTCAGCTGTATAATATTACATGCGACAGAATCGATCTTGGTAGCTACACTGAACTGAGAAAATGCCAAACGTACGGCGACTCTTACGGCACCTGCACAGCGACGTACAGGTGGTGAAGGCACAAAGGCTGCAACGCGTTTCCAAACACCTATCCCTATTATTTTAAAGCTGTTTATTCCGTGCATTGTTCTGACCACGACAGCCAATTTATTGAACCTACTAAATGCACCCTACTACTCACATATGAATGTTACGTGTATATAGCCCCGAAATGTTTTGGTACCAATGCACCATCTTCAGGAAGCATGTGATGCCAAGTTTAAAACCAGCTGTCAGTAACCAGGTGATATCACCAACGGAGCCTACCGAAATGCGGAACCATATAAAAAAAGTGGCCTGCGTAATGACGGCTGGTTTTAAACTTGGCATCACGTGCTCCCTGAAGACGGTGCGGCATTGGCACCGAAACATGTCGCCGCTACACATACGTTAACATTCATATGTGAGAAGCGTCCCTATTGCCTCATCGGTAACCTTAGGTGACACTGTGGTTCGCGAAGAAATGGAAACACGTAGAGCTGCGTAACCACCCTGTTTAGTTTTTTTTTTTTTGCACATATGCTACATACAAAGCAGAACTGAATATGGAAAATGAGTACCTGCTAGAGGCCTTCATACACACGCCATACGTGAACCAATAAATGGAAGAGTAACTGCTGTGCCAGTCGAGAGCATTCAATTAATCTTTACGCATAATAAAGGCAAATTGCATCATTAACAGAGAAACGGCAGGGACCCCATAAAAAATTTGTTCCAGAGAAGCCAGCACACACCACATGAAAAGAACCCAAATCCAGAACTGTTTAATATCCAATTAAAACAGATGCTGGCACGACTGCGCTATAAAGTGGCAATTAAAAAGCTTAACCTCTTTTAAGTGGAATTTACAATGCTACCAAGACCAGGGCCGCCACAAGAGTAGAGAACAAAGTTTAAAACGCAGGAGAAAACGCCGAAGCTTGTCGCAACTCCACAGTACTGACAGCACAGATAACTCCCATACAGTTGCAGGGTCCCTTGTGTAACCTTTACAAGCAAGAGCTCCAGTGATCCACTTGACTACTACTTCAACTTAAATGTACTTCGCATTCCTCACACACTGTTAACAGCCCTCTTGAATTAGTTCGTGAGAACAGATAATGTTGCAAAGACGTCCTGTACATTAAGTTTTGAATCAGCCGCATCGATCGAAGGTACGCTACAGTGCTTAGTAATAACACAAAGCAAGGGAGTCAAGCGGTAATGGTTTGCTGTTTTCGGGAGGTCGCCGGTTCGAACACCGTAAGACACTGCCGTCTAGGCAAAGAAACTACAAATGAGCCTCTTCATCATACTTATACAGTACAGCCCCCTTTGATCAAGTGAACAGCAGCTAGGCTGGACAAGACGCTTCCACATTTTATACAACCCGCAGACTCAATTCCGTTGCTGTCCCCAGTGGCATGGCTAGGTTATTTGACGCCTGCGGCTACTGAATATTCACAATAACCACCCCTACAAAAACTACGAACTTTAAAAAAAATCAAAATTGCATATTTTAATGTCTTCGTTCTTAGCCCAAAACAGATTTTTTATTTAAAATATTCATTTTGTCGCCCCTTGGGCTCTGCCACCCGAGACGACCATACCACTTCCCTCCCCTCCCCTCCCCCACCTCAAGCTACACCTACGCCTCATGGCTGTACATTACTCCTGAAACGCATCCAGCCCACACAGGTACGTATACACACAAACACGCGACTCATTTCTTTGAATTCAATTTTAATAGTATCCCCCACACCAACGCCCAAATTACAAGCAGTCAGCCCCTCCACGTTTTCCGACTCAAACTTATGAATATGTAACAGCACTCGTGCATGCTGCAAGACCTACTTCGTGGATCATTCCAGTAATACTTGAAGAACAGAAAAAGGCTGTCTTGTTATTACATGGAGAACTGAAAAACGTTGTCTTGTTATTAAATGGAGAACTGAAGAAGGCTGTTTTGTTATTAAATGGAGAACTGAAAAAGGCCGTCTTGTTATTAAATGGAGAACTGAAAAAGGCTGAATTGTTATTAAATGGAGAACTGAAAAACGTTGTCTTGTTATTAAACGGAGAAGTGAAAAAGGCCGTCTTGTTACTAAATGGAGAACTGAAAAACGTTGTCTTGTTATTAAACGGAGAAGTGAAAAAGGCCGTCTTGTTACTAAATGGAGAACTGAAAAACGTTGTCTTGTTATTAAATGGAGAAGTGAAAAAGGCCGTCTTGTTACTAAATGGAGAACTGAAAAAGGCTGTCTTGTTATTAAATGGAGAACTGAAAAAGGCTGTTTTGTTATTATTCTTAAGCGTGTTCGCATGGCTGCGGAACGCCCAATAAGAAACCCAGCCTGTATGCAATAAGAGAGCTCCTGAAATTTGATACTGACGGATTTTGCGAAAAACCGTGGAGCCATTTCACTGTTGGTTAAACTCAGACAAAAATAAAGGACACTTTACATTAAGATCCACGTGCGTTTCTGTGCTCATCTCCTTCGTAATTCGATATTTACAGGACCAAAAATGTTTCAAACAGACACACACAGCGAACCCGCCTAAAGTGCGACGTGTGCTTTACCAACTTCTATACTGCGAAACTGCAGGCGTAAAAGAAACGTGGCCTAGTAGAGCACTACATCAGTGCTTTTACGTGCCAGTATACCTTTCTTTCCCCAGCTTTTTCCCGCTTCACTTACAGCATCGAAACGCCTTAATTAAAGTTTCATCTCAGACAAGACTTATTTAAGCGAAAAGGGAATTGATGTCTGATATTTGCCTGGGAAGGCTAACAAATATGCTCTTTCACTTTCGTACACAAGGTCTAAAATACCACACGCTGGTATACACTTCCCCCATCTAGCACCGCCATTGTGAACCACAATCGTTTTCAGCAGTTTATTATACATCTGCTGCATTATCAACAGCAAGAATTCGTTTGTTTAAAACCGCACGTTAGGCCTAAACTTGTGCATACACAGGCTACAAACCAAATTTAACCGGGCCCCAATCAGATAACCTACAATGACAGTGAGAGACTGTCATGAAAACCTACTAGTTCTCCCCCCCCCCCCCCCCACATGTCAATTTGTTTAAACGACGACCGCGGAGCATCGATGACACCTGCAATGTCTAAAAGCACGTGTACGCACATATAATGCCGTCTCTGTGCAGTGTCCACTTTCAAACAACGGCCCATAAGACACCCGCAACAAATCAAAATTAAATGATGACTTTACTATATCACTGAGTGACAAAAGCCATATCACGTCCATGACGGACAGACAAGACTGAAACTCAACAGCATCTGCCTCAGCAATTTTAAAATGAAATTCTGGAAATCAGGCCGACACTGTAACCGGACGTTAGTGGCTTCCAGACCATCACTTCGTAACCAGGTCACGCAGTAAGCAGTTAACCTGCCCTCAACCGCATGATTCAAGATTTAATGTGATTACCTCTTCCGACATGCACTGTGCCGCGTAATTACTTGGGTGTACTCCATGTCGCCGACTTTGCTAAACCTTGCGGCTACGAAGCAGGTCTCTAAACACAATCTCAATGTAACAGGCACATGACAGGGCATTTTAATTCTGCGCTATCATAGAATACGAATTTATGAATCACAAATTTACAACACCTACTCATGTATTCATTTGTATATCTCCCTGCTTCTCACGTGCCCTCACCACAAACCTGCGAGAAATACCCCACACACCCTACCGTCATGGCGTGACCGTAATTAAGGACAAAACAACATAAACACATGTAATACATTTTCTGAAAGGGTGGAACAGTTCAAGTACTTGGGAACAACCCTAAGAAATCAAAATTCACTTCATGAAGGAATGAAGAGAAGACTGAACCAAGGGAATGCTTGCCATCAACAGCTACAAACGATTATGACCTTGAAACTGCATGCCGTTTCAAGCAGTTAAAGCAATTTTCAAATCCAAGCTGCCGTCCCCTGTGTCAAAAACGGCCCTTCATACTAGGCTGTGCCATACAGGAAGCCTAACGCTTAGACACTCAACAGAACCGGGAGACATAAAACTGCATCGATCGCCCACTCGTGAACGACTCAGTAATAAGCGCTGCAGGTACATTCCGTACGACGTTGTGCATTTAATTTGAGCAGTTTCAAAACCTCCTACACTTCTATTACGTAGAACCGTAAAACCTTTCAAGCAGATTAACAATTTTTAACTAAAAGCACGACGGTAAACGATTTGTACGTATCGGTGACGTACAAGCCCAATACACTCCTACAAAGCCTGGGAAGCGTAAGTGACAGTTAATGTGTACGTTAAGCCTTAAGTTATGTCTCGAGAGCCCATTTAAGGCAGCACGACAGTCGTAAAACGAATAACATCGCCGGCATCGTGTCACTGCTCTGTAATAACGCTTCGTTGCAGGTAATCCGAACTGCCACCATCTTCGTTTCCGACAGACATCAATAACGCTCTATTACGTTTACTTAGGCGATATCAGAAGACAGAAAGAGCGTCACGTCACGCGTTACTTTTTCAGATTGTTACCTCCACAGGTATTTGGTACATTGTGGGTGCTGAAACCCACACGCGCCCATTAGTTGGCGAGAATGTCCGGGACTGCTTGGTGTTAACCTTTTTAAAGCCTTGCGGTAACTTTACATACTACCTGGTTTAAAATTAAAAAATTCTATGTGGTGCCCACATTGCGTTTATGTGTTTTATAAGGATCTTAGAACAAACAGCGACTTTTGCCTTATAAAACATTAACAGGCTGGTTTTTATAACCAAACTGGCGTGTTTACAGCGCGGTACGCACTGAGCCCTTACAAAAAACAGATATGCTTCGTCTTTAAAGGGTTAATACGGACCGAATTTATAGCTTTAAGGCGGTCTGTGTACGTTCAATGTTGCGAGAATTTGGTACACTGCGAACAAGGCTGGCAACAGAGACCATCTGAACGTGTTTGACGTGGAACTGAACATACGCACTCTAAACAAATTCCAGGCACTGTACCCCGACATAAATTACGCTCCACATTGCGTGGGAAGGCCCTGTTAACTGCCGTATTAATTATATTTTACTCCCACTGCCACAATCCTCTTACAGTTCTTGTTTTAAATTTTAAAGCACGAGAAGCAGCTATGTCGACAGTGCGTTTATTTCTGTGCCTGAGTTTCGGTGCCAATAATAATCCGCTCTGACGTAGCGCAGCACCTTTACTTTACATCACAAGCACTGCGTGGCGCAACGCCGGGCAAGGTGGGGCGGCGTTACACAGGTAACGGCGTTCTGGGTGGACGAATCACTTCAAATTCCGTAAAGACTGGGGAGGTGGCCTTCCCCTCTCATAATGTCCAGCTGCCGACACAACAACAGAGATGGTCCACTAACGTAGCACAGCTGCGTTATTCACAGTATCAACTGCACTGTGACAGCATCGTCTAAATCCTTTGTTCATTTACGGATGCTTTTCAACTGCATCGGTTATATACCGTCACACGGTATAATTTCTGCGAACTGTTGGGCTGGGTAAGACCGAACTGCTGCCGCAGCAAAACTATGCAAGCAGCGGTCTAGAGAAAATGGAGAAAACTTAATTCACATCTTTCGTACCAGTCGTAGCAATTAAAATATATAAAAACAACTCGTCAAACATGCGTAAAGCAAGCACGGGAAAGGTGTAGATGCAAAAACTATATAACCGACGGTTTGTTGAAATTATACAAATAGCGCAACAGACGTACAGGGAATACATTCTCCTACCTGAAAGCAAATCTGTATTCTAACAAACACCACTGGCCACATCCCACCGTGACATTTTACGTTCGTCACTCTACATAGGGATAGCGCAATCCTACAGCGACTCGCTACGGGCCTTAGTCACTCGTGGTTCGAACCCCAGTGAGCACGAGATTTCCCGCTCCGCTACAGACCGACCCCGAGGCCCACAAAGCGTCCTGTACAATTCGCACCGGGGTCCCTTTCCCAGAGGTAAAGTGGCCAGGGCGTTGGGTTGACCACCCACCCACATTTAGGGCCGAGGTTTAAAAAAAAGATGGGTGGAGTTACACTCCCATCCTCCACCCGTACGTTCATGGCACGTTACACAGTCAGTTGAACTTCACCATTTGTACGCGTACACTACATATAAAACATACAATGCAGTTTTCTTTGTAAGCTGTTACAAAACATGGCCTGTTTGTTTGCAATAACCCACAAACACGTTACACCTAGCGACGTGATAATACGTACTGAGGCAGATCGCAAGTCATCTCGCAGTTCCCTATGAAATATTTTCCTAGCAACAAGTTATACATGCGAAACTACTAACTGCACCTATGATAAAGAAAATGCACCGACAATACGTAATAGCAGATCAGTAAACACGACAGGCAATAAATTCTAGAAGGTTTTGACGACGGTGTATAATGTTATGAAGTAATGGGTTTTTGGACTTCTTCCATCGTCCAAAGAATAATTGTAGTTACTGTATTCTTCGGACGATAGAAAAAGTCCAGAAACCCGTTACTTCACAACACGGGCAGTGCACGTATAAATGTAACACTCGGACGCGCTGGCGTAACCATTGTTGCCGTGGAAAAGCAAGACGTATTAAATATTACGAGTGTGTGCCTATAGCCTTAATTATTCAGCATGCAAAGCGCATGCGCCGTATTATATTGTCATGTGTCGTCTCTCAGGTTCTACCACATTTTTTCACATTATCTCACAAACTTTCGGAAAAAGTTATTGAACATAAAATGCGTGTTTGGTTTTCCCAACAACTTCTGTCTGAAACATTTCTCATTTTAAGAAGAACTGAGAGAGACATCGTCATAACTGTACATATGTCTTCACGTAAAGTACCCGCTATTCTTGTTGGATTTTAATCAAACTTGAATTTTTTCGACAGATTTTCGAAAAAAACTCAAATATCACATTTCATGGAGATCCGTCCAGTGGGACCCGCGCTGCTTCATGCGGACGCATACACACATATAAACAGACGAATGGACCGACCGACGTGACAAACAGTAACATTTCGGAATTTGGCGACCGCGACAAAAAAATGATACCCGAGATGCATCAATATCGATCTGTAATTCTTGTTAGCCTCCCGACTTAGAATGAAAAACGTGAAATAAAGACGGTATTGTAAACAGCCACTGTTGTATTTTTCTTTGTTGAATAGCTCTCTTGATATCCGAAAAAGGCCGAAACACGTAGGATTGCCACATGTTTGTATATTATTCTATCTAGTTACAGTGCAGTTGTTGGAATATATACGATGAAATGTATTACAAGTTCTTCCCACACATGTTTTGCAACTGCGAAGTGCAGCACGAGGACGTGGAAGTCTGAGTAAAACCTAAATTTTCATGGCAAATTACTTCAGGAATACAGATGCATACGCTGTTTTTATTTTCGAGTATCTGCTGAAATGATAAATGGAAAATACTGCAGCAACGGAAGAAAGACCATCAGAGGGGAAATAAAGGTCTTCATGACCACAAAGTAAATTATTTATCGATAAGCTGCAAGAGGAGACGCCCCGGAACAGTACGTCACGCGAACCATTCACAAACTCCCAAAAGGGCGGTGGTCTGACAGGTCTGCGGGCACGCGAGCGAAAATTTCGCAACGTTAACGTCCCTAATTTGATGGGAAAACACTAGGCGGTGATGAAAAAAGCACCTCGGACGATTCCGGTATGTTATCACCGGTGTAAAGTGAGGTCTCTTACTGGCTGTCATCGGAGTAAGCTAACCGAAGTTGGCCTGATTTCTAAGGCGAAGAAAGGAAAAAAAAAAAAAAAAGGACGATTAAAAAAGAAGAAAAACGGAAAAACACTGCATAGAAAACCACAACAAATTTTCGTAAGTCCGTCTTGGTATCACCCTCCCTTCAGCTTCCACAACAAACGTACATTTTGTATGCATTTATAATGTATTAAAAGTCCATCTTAACCTCCCAGATTTTGCTAATTTGGCCACGTCCTCAAACAGTTACTCTCCCGTGGGGTTTCAAACACCCGTCCTGTCGTGGGTTCAGTTACTCTCAAACAGTTATCCTCTGCTTTATGCAAACGCTTTCATCACACACCCGCCTCTCCGAGAGTTAAAAATTTCCAAACAACTGCCCTCTCACGAGTCCGGCTACGTCAAGCTGCCGCAATACCTTCGCACAACAATCACCCGACGCTGTCTCTGGGCCACAACCAAGGTCTGCCTCCACGAACACACACACACACAATTAAAGCCAGTAAACAATTAACACACAACGCATGCATTAACACCCACAAGCCAGTGCGGTAAATTAATTTGTGTTGCGCACAAAAAATAAAATAACAGGAAATGGTATGACCCAACAACAAAGCAACCTAACAGGAATACTGTACAGTATATAGAATTCCGAGATATGTAAGGTTATTCAAGACATGAGCAACTTCCAACATTCAGGAAGCATGAGAAGGCGCACGCACAAACCTCATGCTCCCACTGCAATCACAGCGACTACTACGCCTACATGTTTAGGGCCGATTCACATTACACGGTACGACACGACACGACACGACACGACAAAAACCGGCGTGCACTCACATCTACCGTCAGTTGACAGGCAAAATATTCTCTTCTCTCCATCCCAGCGACACTGCCTTTGTCGGTGACGGACTAATGTGAATTCGAGCATGTGAAAACCATAAAAGAATATTCTGTCGTGTAGTGTTGTATAGTGTGAATCGACCGTTATACGTCGAAGTCACATACGAAGGAAGAGACGTCCCAAATATTCGTCACAAGGCGAAGTTACATTTGACAGGCACGTTACCGGTAACCTGATGATGAAATACCACGAAGAGTAATATCCAACCATCTCTTGAGGGGTGGAGGGAGGGGCTCACCTCGTGTTTTATGCAAACTCCAGAAAACAGGCCCATATGATTATCTCGCCTCTACATTAACCCGCGCACTGCAACCTCATACAGACACACTAACCTCCAACCATCGAAAACTTCACCAGTGTCGCCTTCAATCACGACGACCAAACGTTCTATACGTCTTCTGCTTTACAATAACGTTATCAGACGCAACACCAACGGCCTCCAATGAAAACAGACCGCCACACATAGGCCTACTCGACCACAGCGAAAGTCATGTGGCGCAAAACTGAACTATTCAACAGACCGCACTCTTATGCATACTCACCACTGGGTGAGCAACAACACTTCCACGCACTGTACGTGCCAATGGGCTTGGTCGTATTATGTCTATCCATTATTCTTCGTAAACTGAATGCCGATACAAATGCGGGCCTACGCCTTTCAAGCGGTATTATTCCGCACATAATACATTAAATACATTGCACTAAGGAAAACATCTCTAAACGCATTTTGTACACTTACAATTCACGGCGGAATCCCAGTGGCCGCGCGGTCTAAGGCGTAGGTCTGCGGCCGAGGGCTTGGTGGGATCGTGGGTTCGAATCCCACCGGGGGTTGGATGTTTGTCTCTTGTGAGTGTTTGTGTTGTCAGGTAGAGGTCTCTGCGACGGGCTGATCCCTCGTCCAGAGGAGTCCTACCGACTCTGGTGTGTGTCTGAGTGTGATCAAGTGAAAATGAACAACCTCGGCACCTACTGTGAGGGGTACAAGAGGTAAGGAGTAAGACAATTCACGGCGGACGTAGTTTTCTTTCGTTACGAGGTTACGTCACCTCCTTAGTATAAATGGGAATTGGTTGCCAACATTTACAGCGGGATATCTACGCAATGACACATACAAGACAGCTACTTAGTCATACAAACACAGCACAGTTAACGCTTAATGGGCTGCACGTAGTTACCCCAGTGGCCGGAAGGTGAAACTTTGCCGTTAACACCCTATACGGCGCCTTGAGGTGACGCTTTAGCACAGCAACACTTTTACCTGTCACCAGATTTAGTACGACTTTTATCTGTTCTAAACGGATGAAACGGGAAATTAATCCATTACAGAGAAGCAGAACTCCCACATTTCCTTCATCAAATTAATCCATTAAAGACAAGCAAAACTCTCCTATTTCCTCCATTTATATTGTCATCACCCACCCAAACTTCAGTACCTTGTTCCACAGATTGAAGAAAGCCGTCTGTTGACGTGTCGTTCGTTTATAACTCTTGCAACTGCTGACAGTATGAAAATAGCTTCTCGAGACAGGAGAAGTGAGCCCAGTTTACACCACAAGCGATGGTACCGGTAAGACTGTATCAAAGAACATTACTCATCCCGTGAAAATGTCTGGAAACAAAGTTAGACAAACCGACGATTGGCGCTTGTGTATTATTACACCATCCCATCCTGCCAACGTACACGTCACAAAGACCAAATACGATGAACCAAATGCACACGAATGTCAGCAGCAGACATGCAGCAGGAGAGCCGCCACGACATCATTAGTGTATTTCACAAAGCTATCGTTCAACTACATGGAAATCGGACAAACGGTGGGAGACAAAGTTCTCGTACCGATGATTAAGATGACCACGATCTTCTGAAACGTGTAGTTTGGCATGCAGGCAGACGTTTCGGAACAATCTGCTACCCCCCAACACCACCCTGAAGACAACAAGATTCTTCGAAACATAACGCACTTATGAGAAGATCAACACCACCCTGAAGACAACAAGATTCTTCGAAACATAACGCACTTATGAAAAGATCAACAGAGTCTACATTGCGCTTATGTGTAGAATCACAGAGGCCTACAAGAAGTAACCTCAGGCACCAGAAAGGTATTGGATCATCTCGCATGTGACGCTAATCACTAGGCTGTCGGTTCCAGAAGTTTCGTAACAACACAGCGGTCTCATCTTCTAAGAAGGAGAAGTCCACGACGTTTCGTCACATCCAAGAAGATCACATGCAACTACACCGCTGCGAAAGCCCATAAACTCGCAAAGCACCCTGAAGACCAAAGACCGTTAAGCAGCAATACAATACATGTGGTTGCAGTTGTAGCTGTCTTCCAGCATCCTTCCTCGCTCGGCCTACAGGAGCGACAGAAGTCTATACGCCCTTCTGCACAGACATCAGAAACAAACGAATAACACAGTTCCTTCATATCCTGTAAGACACACGCATGGTGGCTAGGTACAGAAAAACTGAATTTCCTTCTTTTTGTATGCAAATCCAAGGTCCAAATTCATATTCAAATGTGAAGCCAACTTCCAGCGATACAAGCCACTACCACATCCAGTAAGACTAAAAACTAACTGCGGTAGATATATTACAGAACAAGCTAGACCCAAAGAGACAACAACTGATTCACCAACTGTGGGAAAGCAGACAATGGGCCAGAATGGTCCCACACACAGCACTCAAATTCGGTTGTCAGAACTCCGCCGAGTGGCTGTGTTCGGTACGATGTAGCTTCTATCCATCTCCCAACGACCTGCGGCTGCAAATTCATATAGAATCCTGCAGACAGTCGTACTTGGAAGTACACTTGATATAACGGGAAACACCACTGAGCGAGCAAGCCTGTGTACGTACGTTCTTGGGTTGAATGTCCACACAGGCCATCATGGCCAACGCAGCTGAAAGCAGGTCATTAATCGGCATCCCCTCTCTTCGCGGCCATCCCTAACAAGCCTGGAGGCGTGGAGTTAGCTATGCACTGTAGATAAACGTTGTGGGATCTAGGTAAGTAGGACATATGCTGCTACCAGCTCATCCATCAACACACCCAGTGCTCCTGGGCACCAACCAAAAAATTATAAAATAAAAACTAATCGACAAGCCCTTTGTCTTTTGGAACAAGGTAGACCTTAAAATGTAAGGAGTTTAGAAAGCATGATACAGTCGACAGAAACCGCGAATGACCTTACAACTGTTAGCTGAACTCTCTAGTAAGGCAATCAAGATACACGTTGAAGCGAAAGATGACACGCCAACCGACAAATCCAGTTCTTGGTTGCCTAGTTGAAAGTTACAGGCATCTCTCTTATATCCGTGTTAGAAGGAGTCGACAGATGCGAGGATGTTATGTATGTTGCACTGCAGGGAAACACAAAAACCACATTATACGTCCGATGGACACAGCGGATGCGGGATTCATGTACGCCGTGTAGTTTAGGACTTTAAACTACATGTGGCATCAGGCATAACGCAATGACGACCGTCTCCATGACAACTGCAATTTGGCGGAAATCGTCACACGCAGAATATCATGCTTTTACCACACGAACAGCGCATTTAAAGGCACATGCGAAGGACTAAATACCTGTCAAACCTAAACTTTATAATTTCTAAACACAAAAAAAAATTCGGTTCCATAATAGAAATTCAACATTCATTAATATTTCGGCGGAGACGCCGACAAAATAATGCATCGCAGGAAGCAAACACGCGCTTATGCACTGGACTATACAACTGTCCGTCGCGTCACACTGAGCCAGTCACTAGCGCCAGTATGATGACGGGTGCAGAACTTATACCTAGACGATGGTAACCGGTAACCTTCCGTCAGCCTTCACTCCAAGCCAAGGCGGCCGCCGGTACCTACTGGAAGATAGCGATCATCAACCCTTCTGGATATCACATACCGCAATACAAGAGAACTTCACTGTCAATCAGTAAGGAGCACAACGTTGAGAGCAGCAATCTTAAGGGCAGTCGTGGTGTTCCAACCAGTATAGCAGCGACATATACAACTAGCCTGCCTCCAAAACAGCACATCCCACTAGACGGGATGGTCCAATAACAGAAGTGCGATACGTTATTTAAGTAACATATTCTGAGAGATGTTATGTGACAGCATGTCACGCCATGTACCCCACCCTCTCTGCATAATCCTACCACACAGAGTAGGAACATTTCAATCGTAAATTGCATTTCTGAAACAATACGCGCCAACCACAAACACAAATCACCTACCGCCAAAAACATTTCAACGCTTCCCACATGGCAAACTGCTGTGGATTGTAAGCCCATTCATGGCGCTGCAGTGTGCACGGGTAACAAGGACACACACTCTTCATCCTTACACTGGACGGAGGCCGAATCAATGGATGCCAGTTTTTGTTCGTGCTCAGATTATGGCTCAATTCATAAAGCATCACCACCGCAAGAAATATTTGCACGTCACGCATGGTGGAAACAGAAAATGTCAAAACTAAATACGACATATATATATATATAAAATTTGAAAGAAACACAAAGCACAAGCTGCATAACAGAAACACAGAAACAGACACCGTAGTCCGGACCAGATCTTCACGTGGTTGGCACTATCAACAGTCTCAATAAGGGACTGGTACTACCGACCTTGCTTGTCTGTACCGGACGGCCAGATGCTGACAGCAGCCAATTCCCTCTACGCCTAATTAACATGCATACACAAATTCGCAAATATTTCTGTAATGTAGTTCGCATATCCCACACCCAAAATCAAAACCGTCTGCAGTGGTGACACTGTCATAACCATCATCATTGTCATCATCATCATATGCGACAATGTCGTTGCCAGTCCGCTGGTAAATACATACCCGTCTCCAAATTCATAATTTCCTTGTATCTGTCCGTTACGTGGCCTTTCTCTACCGTCCAACAGTTATATTTATTTATACTCCATCTCTATTATGTAGACACCGATATGTCTACTAATTTGAAAAGACACACTGATTAATGTTCACAGCTTCTATACGTGTGACTCCATTCCAGCCCAACGAAGGTGAACAGAATACATCTGGGTTAACATCAGACTCACTGGCAGACAGAATCGGAAATTTCTAAACAATAACTTCGAACAGTATTTAATAGCTTATTTACCAGGTATCGACATGTACGAACGTTTAAGGGTGCCATTTCGAAAACCCACTCTAATATGCAGTAACTTATATACTGTACAAACTATAGCGGGGAAACGGAAGACTTAGCTTGCCGTGCGTCTGGGCTCTGTTTTCAACTGACCTCCACGTCTATCAATCCACCGAAGCTTTACTTAATCGACCCTTCCAGCATAAGGTAAAACGGAAAAACCCGGCTTCTTTTCAGTAGTGGGGGATTCAATTACGGCCCAGTACTTCATACGTCTCAGTACAATTAAGTACAGCGTTTCGTGTCAAAAAGAAGCGCCACGCACACACTACACAATCTTATTGTAGTGAGAAACCACATCTACCCTCCCCGGTGTACTGACATATAAAAGTTCCACCCACCGGTTTAGAAAACTGATATTTGTCTGTACTAGCTGCACTAATGTATAGGCCGTTACATGCATCTCGTGCCATTCAGATCCTCCTCTTCTCTAACTTGAAAATGCTGTTATATGCCACAGAGACATTCCAGCAACGATCTTATGTAATTTGTGACTCCACAACGCCAAACATCGTCCCACAGCCAAACAGAACCGGTTGTTACTGATTTGGCATCACATATAAGTGTCTTAAAAAGTAAAAGTTAGTTTCAAGACACCTACACAGAAGCGCCTCCTGCATAAAAAAGAGCTTATAGGAAAGCAAAAATTTCGATTGGTTTCTACAACAGGAGTTCTTCGTAACAAGGCGTCCATCGAGAGCCCTTGAAGTTCAAAACATGTGACAAGGTCCACTAAAAACTATGCGAGGCCCTAAAGTAAGAACGCTATTAACAAATTGATTCGATTTGCCATTTGCACAAAGTAACCGCACAAAAGGCAGGTAGTGTTTATCAGTCCGATGCGATTTCAATTACATTAATGCGGAGTCTGAACCAAAAGTGTCGACCAAAATCAATACTGGTTCGTATAACTAGAATATTACCTGGACTTAGGAAACGTGAAGTTCAAGCTGAACTTCAATCCAGACGCACGGCAAGCTTAACGGCCTTAACAATTCCGCATATAATACATGTTTAACACAACTTACGCATGTTAGAGTATGTGTCTGAAATAACTTCTAACTCTCAACCATACTTCATTTCGAAGGAAGTGAAACACCAAGAAACCTATTCTAAGTTTTCTACAACATATTTCGCGGGACTCCTTAATTAAACATGTTTCCACAACAAGCATACTCTGTACTAAACTGCCCTGCACACTCATGAACAAAAGAAATTTTAGTTACGTTACACGTCTGTTAGAGGCAGCACATTAAATTGGACTGAACCAGTATGCTGCCATGTACCGTTCAGGCGGCGATAGGACTTGCCAAGGAGCTGCCGCTAAACTTGTAGCGCGATATCTGCAATTTCTAGAGAACAACTTCAAACAGTATTTAATAACCTGTTTATCTGGTGTCAACCATGTCTGAGAGTTAAAGGCGTCAATTTCGCACATCTACTCTACCATACGGTTAAGTTACATTATAGGCTATATCCCATTAGGATACGGCCGTTAACCTTCTTGTGCGTCGGGGTTCAGCTCTCAAAAGAACTCCCTGTATGGTAGTACACATCCAAAACCTCAATGATGTTCCATCACCAACCGCGTTTATAATCATTCGGGAATTAAGTATGTGCGCTGCTTCCAACCTATCTTATCTTGGCTTTATGCTTCATTGGTATAAATAACATACTCCACTGTGGTGCATTTATATGACAATAAATTAATCAAAATGCTGTTTTGCACGGACATAACCACCAACCTAATCACAGAAACAGTGGACTTAAACAACAGATGAACATTAAATCTCTACTGAATGTTCCGCAGTTATTTGTGGTGCACAAGCTACGCGAGGACAGCAAGCATTCGCCACTATCTCGTGTCACGCAGTGCACTGGAATTCTCATTCAAATATACTTCATCAGGGTATTTTACTACTTATTTGTCCTTTACTCTATGTAACACCAGGTTTAACACTCAAAAGTTCTACGTTCTGCCCACTGCGTGTGTTTATGTGTTTTTCAAGTATCTCAAACGACGAACCGACTTTTCCCCTATACACCATTAACTGACTGGTTTTCACAACCGAGATGAAGCATTTACTGTGGGGTAGGAACTGGATCTTTGAATAGAACGTGTTACGTTTTGTTCTTAAAGAGTTACAGAATGCAGAATAAGAAGCGCTATGTTAACCTCGGACAGGAGAGTTTTCAAAATCTTTAATACGACGTTCAGAATCGGGCGCCAACCAGGGATTTCATTCCTCCCCATACCAGTTCGATTAGCGATCCAAAGTCTGTCTACGTTACGACACGACTTCCAAACACTTGCTTGCAGTTAAAATCCCACTTTTCCTCGAACTTCCCGCCTCGCCGAAGCACCATAAATAACGTCTGAAACAAACCAACGCTTCAACCGAGTATGACAAACAACAAACTTATCCCGATACCACGGCTCAACCTGACATATCTGACCTTCTCTCAAAGCTAGCCCCCAACCCACCTGCTACCACTGAATACTGATGCCCAAGCGATGTACAGTCCTCTTCGTTAAAACCAGTCAGACGTCTCGCGATTGTTATGAACATTTACCTGCGTTTACATTCGAACAAGGCAGACATATGGGTGCCTCAGCTTAATGGGCACCTGGCATGAATAACCATAATTAACATACGAACACGTTTCGTTTCGTAGTCCTTCCCTCTCCTACCTACTTGTTTACAGTAGGTGTACAGTGTTTTTATTTGCACTTGATCACACTCAAGACACACACCACAGTCGGTAGGACTCATCTGGACGAGGGACAACACAAACAGTGTACAACAGAGAGACAACCATGCCCCCGGTGGGATTTGAACCCACGATCACAGCAAGCGCTCGGCCGCAGACCTACGTCTTAGACCGCGCGGCCACTGGGATCGGCACATACGAACACACATAATAAAATTAAGAACCGTTGGCACTGCGTCGACAGCTATGCGCATAAATCACTTCCAGTTTCAGACACAGTAAATATTAAGCGCTTGACTTTCGTCGCACGAGTGCCCCCCCCCCCCCCCCATCTTCACCGAGGAAACTCGCAAAGCTTGGAACTGTCATACGCGTAGTATTTTCTGCCACAAAAATTAATCGCCAGCAATTTTATTACCACATACCGACCACACTAAGTTCATTAGAACTACACAAAGTGTAAACCCATTTGCTGTCGTTACGTAAACCTTCTAGCAATTTTGTTTCAAGGCAACGGCCAATTAAGCTGTTCAAGTGCTGGAGAAACAAAGAAAGAAACAGACTATATGGATAGCTAAATTGATTTTAGTTTACCTTACACCGAACAAAAATCCACATGAAGACGCTGGTGGTTAACAAAAGCGAAGGAACGGACGTGAACACTACAACGCCTAAGCCAGAATAAAGTCACGGGACTCCATTTTCACTTCACGTACATTAATCACAATCACAAAGTTGGCACCTGTTTCTACAAGTTCCTGGCTGTTTCTAAGTTCTACAACAAATCACCGTCCATGTAACCGGTGCCTTATACATCGTCTTCTAGACGCACGTCACCTCGTCTTTGTATTGAGGCGTTATTTTTACGTCAAATAACCATAACAACGGGACATTATGTGCTACTGTTTAATTTCTGTGCTCAAACAAAATACCCAAACCTGTCAGAGCACGGAATGTCTGTCTCAACACCACATCTCTAAAGACACAGAACAGTATCTGCTATGCCGTGGAAGTAGCCCGAACGAGAGGCACCGGAAATCAATCGTGACTGAAGGATGTCACTGCAGGTGTCCACAAACATTGAATGAACGACTTTCAGTTTCGCCAAATCGGCGCAAGGGCGTAAATGAACTTCCACCTGCACTCTACACATGTACTGTCAGATTTCAATGAAATTCCGTACAACAGATTTGCTTATGATGGTGCTGAATAGGCAACAGTCACGTGAAAAACCAGTATGGGGAACGCCACACATTTGCGTGCAGATAAAATTACATTTACATACGCACCGTGAAACCGAACGACATTCTGAAGATAAAGAACGCCTTGGTAAAGTCTGTGTACTACGTAATGGCGTACACCACTTTTAATCTTCTTCAACGACTCGTCTGGCAAATTATCATTTTAATTTTAATGATACAATTAGAGTTCGGTGTTGATAAAAATTTCGAAGCCGTACAATTTTTAAAACGTGTACAAATTATTATATTTTTTATCCCATGACTTTATCGCTTATAAAAATAAAACAAGATACCGCGTGCCAAAGAAACCGACATCTCAAGGTAACCAGTTTCG
The DNA here is from genome assembly GCA_013340265.1 of Coptotermes formosanus. Lineage (NCBI taxonomy): Eukaryota > Metazoa > Arthropoda > Insecta > Blattodea > Rhinotermitidae > Coptotermes > Coptotermes formosanus. The sequence goes on along the minus strand of BLKM01000903.1, from coordinate 1,029,636 downwards.
TCAGTGTCAGTTACACATTAAATGCCTCCGTCACCACGACGTCCCACAGCAGGGTATACTCGCAATGACAAGCACTCACTGGAGCGTCCAATAGCTGTACTCACGATAATCTCACGCACACACACCTCCCCTGACCCACATTCCATGATCTAACTGACATTCAGGATGGACACAACATTACACCGATACTTCAGTCCCTTATTCCTAACAGTCTCTCATACACGTCATACCAACATACGTCGTACTTTGAACTTCCACGCATACATTTTCTTGAAAATCAGTTCAACGATTCAGGTACATGCGTGCAGACGTGGGAACGCTATTACGCGCATTTCTACCAACTGCCGTTGCCAACTCAGCAAAAAATAAAATACGCGTACTATGGAACCCACAACTTGCCATGTCGTCAACTTCTCGATTTGTATGCATCCATTTATTTCTGGGTGTTTTTATATTATTGCCACTGCATGTGTGACTAAGTCAGATTCAATACAGACATCGCTGCAATTCAGCCTCAATGACAGAAACGTACTTCCCACCTCTGCAGAGCCAACAGTTTGGTCGCTCGTGGGATGTCAAGGTCAACGAGAAATACGCATACGCCTCTGGATTTCTATGTGGGTGATCGAAGGACAAGCCAGTAAGTTTGGGCGATGTACTGAATAGCAACAGATACCCACTCTCGGCGTGCGACCGTCACAAACACATTAGTCATGGCAGCAATAAATCTTCGCCACACGCATACTTGCCATCAGAAAACTGAACAAGCTCACGAGCAGAGAGTAAGTAGCATGCTACAACTGCAACAAGTGATGGATGAATCTCTTGCGTCTGAACTGTCATGCAAAACACGAGGTACTTCGTTCCTCGCAGCATTTCGCTACTACGACACACAAAATATCCCGCATTCGAGATGTATATACACGAATGACAACACACGGAGCCGAGTTGATACGTCGGCCCTTTACTTATTCGAAACAAAGGAATAGGGGGGGGGGAAAAGGCCTGATATTAAACATCTCCAACCATCTCGAACCTCGTAATGACAGTTTAATATCAGTCTTCACTTTATTTTAATGAACGCTACATGCTTGGCTTCTCTGAAACTTTGTAGAAAAAAACGAAATAATTAAATGATGGAAACGGGAAGCGCTAGGAATAAAAAAACATACGACAGTGCTCAGTTCCACAAACGGCCGGTAGAGTGCAAAGAGCTACGTATGGTCGCGACATCTACCGTACAACAAACCAACTACTTCATACGCCCCGCAAACCCCCGCGCGCGCGCGCGCACTTAGAGCTAAGAATCTTGCGTCCTATGATGATTATTATTATTATTATTATTATGGAGGTAATTAAGAAATAATGAGATGCGTTGGGAATAAGCATGCATGGGGGATAAATTCAGCACTATTATCAATCACATCCTTCCACTATCTGACAGAAAGTTCAAGTTTTGTTTCCTCAAATGTAGCGTTTACAGTGGACTGGTATGGACTGCCAGCTAAGCAACTTTTATCATCTACGCCCAACAAAGTAAAGTTCACCCTATAACCTATAACATGGGTGCTAGTCGGGGGCGGGTGGTTAACGCCATGCCCCGACCGCTTTTCCCCCGGGAAGAATCCGGTACCTGTTATACAGGACGCTTAGTGGGGCCCCAGGGACGGTCTTGGTGGGGGCAGAAAATCTCGCCCCTCCAGGATTCAATCCCCGGACCGTCCCGGCCGTAGCGAATCGCTACATCGACTGCGGTATCCCGGCCCACACAAACCCCCAAAGAGAAATACAAAACTGGCACATATTTATGACTAGGTGCTTTGCTGGCTCAGGTCAAACATTACACACCTGCTGCTGGGGTGGCGCGGCCCTAGCTAGGTTCAACTTCGAATGTCCAGGTAGAACAACACCCCTTCCAAAAACAATTAGTTTGTAGTGAGTGCAAACATACCTTCAGCCACTGTGCACCTTTTTAGAAACAGAGAGAAAACACCCCCTGCTGTATCCCCCAGGCTTCCCCTCTCACCAGCACACCACTTCCCACTGGCACTTTTGGCAGAATATGAACCAGTACTAACTGAAATAAAGTTCGCTCACCATTTCCCTGCCTAAATATCCAATACCGTAAATCATCTAAAGGGAATCACTTGCCTCAGAGGGCAAAACATGAAAATGGTCAAGCATATTAACCCTTTAAAGACGAAGCGTATCTGTTTTATATAAGGACTCAGTGCGTACCGCGCTGTAAACACTCTCCACTTCGGTTATAAAAACCAATCTCTTAACGTTTTATAAGGCAAAAGTTGCTGTTTGTTCTGAGATCCTCACAAAACACACAAACGCAATGTGGGCACCATGTAGAATTTTTGAATCTTAAACCTGGTGATACGTAAAGTTACCGCTAGGCTTTAAAAGGTTAACCTATGCAGTATTCAACGTATGTGGACCAAAAGCATTCACACTGCCACCCTTTACTGTCGATATACATTCCAGACTTTACTAAAATCTGTTCAAGAATTACTGAATAAAATACGCATATATTTACCGCTCACTTAACAGCAAATTATCATGACTCCACTTCAGTGACTCCAGAACAGAAATCAACTGACACCGAAGTGATCTACAAGCATACAATTGACATCATAATTCAAAAAAATTCATAACTACTTTGTAGTTTTCCATATGTGGCTTCTTTCTGCCTTCCATGAATTAAAATTATATATGCCCAGTAGATTAGGCATAGACATCCATATATGCCTCCTCCTTCTAATATAATCATAAATAAATATTAATGTTTCCTAGACATATGACCAGGTTCCACAGCAAAACAAAGATGCATACACTTCTCCATCTGGACATCTACTAAGGCATGTCACATACTTATAAAATATTGGTTACTACATTAGCCATTGAAAGGGCTGTTTTCAGGGCCTGCAATCTAATATGATATCCAGAACCCCTCAGGCTCCATGTAAAACTGCATTTCTCTCAATATGGACTCAATTATGTACATTCCACTGTTTAGATAATTAACATGTACATGGACAGTGCCACTGGCTTATGACATATTTTTACTGAATACAGTAGCGCAGCCTAAACTTAATGCCGTGTAATTTTTACATGCAACTGACTAAAAACAGACGCGGTACATTCACGTTCAGTCTCTCAAACCAGTACTGTAACCAAATCCTGGGTAAAATGATCACCTCCTGTGTAGGAGCACCGATAAACAGAACAAAGATTCGAATTAAGACATTATTACCAGTGACAGTGACATGTAGTTTGCTTGTTGTTTAAATCCGAGGAAAAACCTCTGGCATGAGATCACCTATCGTGGGAGACACAGGAGCACCCACAAATACTACAAGAATTTGAACTGAGATACTACGACCATTACATTTAGTAGCATTCACCTGATCCACAATTTAAATGGGATGGGACACATCTGGGGCAGGGAAATACTGCAAGCATAAAAAATTTTAAAACAAACACTGTCCAAGATACAAATTTCTCTTATTACTGAGAAGACAGATAGTGCAAATTTTCACTGCAACTGGTAACTGCCCAAGGGCCTCCTTACCTGCATCATTTTACCCGAACTAAACTAGACGTCTGGCTTTTTATAACACGTTCATCATGTGGCTCACAGTTTCTCCAGCACCCCTACTTTATTTTTAAATCAAAAGCCTTTATGAAGAAATAATAAAATGATTTCACACCCTCACACATGACTCTGTCCTTCACAGATAAAAACATCTGTCCCAGTCATCTATTTAAAAAACAAAGTGCCTCAAGATGTCCACGAAACATGTGCAGATGTATCTATCAGGGACACAGACAAGTCAACCTCAAAGCTTCTCTAAACTGATTCAGCACTTAGGTGTCTACCACATTACTTGCTACCCAGCTACACAGCTATCCTGTGACAGGTGTAAGCAGGTCCTTAGGGCTCCAGGAGGTTGAGGTGCATAGAATTTCTAGACAGTCAGCACATGATGGTGTGAAGATTCTCAGCCCTATGCACTGGTTGCATTTAACCCCCAGGATATATCCCTGGCTGAGCCAACCCAGGGCCACAGTGCAACCAGAAAGACCGGGTCACTGAAAAATCCCAATGACTCCATCAGGAATCAAACCTGCGACCTTCTGGCTTCTAGTGCAGTGCCTCAACCAACTGCGCCACTGCAGCAATAATACACACACAACAAACCGGATTTGATGCCCCCCTGAGTAAGTGCATCCTCACTAAGAAGACTGGAAACTCTACATCCAAACAGTACTACCAATGAACAGAAGATGGAAAACATGAATTATACCACTCACATACCTGTACATCAAAGTTGGGGGGCAGGATGCTGGGCGAGTCCATTCCTCCACCAGCCTGCTGCTGTTGTTGAGGAGGCAGCATTCCAGGTCCACCAGGTACACCAGCATTACCTGCATAACCTGCAACAGCTGTTGCCTGGTCAAACTGCGCCATGGCACTCCCACTTGGATCCATTGCCATTACATGCTCAAAGTGCTGATTGACACTGTCCAAGTTCAGATGGTGGTTTTGCATGTGATGGGTAGCTTGCTGCTGTTGGTGCAGATGATGCTGTGGATGGTTTGGATGGTGTGGGATGGAATGGTGATTAATGTGTGGATGGTGGTGGGAATGATGATGATGGTTCTCCACGCCTTCTGATGACGGTGGTTTCCCTCCACCCATGACAACAACATTACTACCAGTGCCATTATTCTTGTTGATATCTTCTTCTGCTGGTGAAGGCTGTCTGCTTCCAGGAGTTCGACTGCAAGAAAGCAAGCAGATTACAGTGAACTGTTACGAACTCTCCTGAATCAAAACTGTTTGTGACCATGATACCGAAATATCAACAGGCACATCCAATCCTTATTTCAACAACCATTCCAAAGGATCTAGGCCATCATCATCTGATTGGAAATGAATGAGGAATAACAAACCAAGAACAAAAGCACCACATAAGTTACCACACATCAGGCAGGCAAATCGCTTCATGTATCGATCAGCCGGCAATTCCTATCAAATACACAGGATCATCATTTGTGTGGTGCACGAATGTTTATACAATTAGCCATACCAAAGCTGGATAAAACACTCTAGCGAAGGGAGTGTCCTCTGATGGTGTGAGCAACAGGAAATGATAACACTAGGCATCCACCTAACCAACTGCACTGGGCCTCTCAGGAAAATGTTACAGTTACCCAGTTTTTTTTACATCCATTTCCATTCCATAGCATCTTCCAATTTCAATCTCTCGCAAACAGTTTCTTCCTTACTTAGTAGCACAAGATCATCTGCATATATGTGAACAGCCCTGTGTTCTGCTCATATACTGTTTAAAATGTGACAGAAAGCAACTACATATAAAAACTTACCTTTCCGTAAGTATCTACTGCATACATACCCCCACCCCACCCCCTTACCCCCCGGGCACAAAATTGTATTTATGAAGGACTTCTTTTACTAGTACTGCTTACCATTAGTTTGCTGCAAAGAAGAACTGCATTATGAAATGTCACAGCTCAACTATTATGAATAACAGATTACTTACAGCCATGTAAAACATTATGGCTCCTGAAGCAAAGAAAACGTCACTGTCTCACATAATTAAATACGAAAGTGCACTCTATCGTGCACCAATAAAACGTCACTGTCTCACATAATTAAATACGAAAGTGCACTCTATGGTGCACCAATAAAACGTCACTGTCTCACATAATTATATACGAAAGTGCACTCTATGGTGCACCAATAAAAGAAGAAAAAGACATAGGCAGATGAAACTTTAAAATACAATATTACCAGAAATTTAACAGGGAACAAAACGCTGAAAATCGCTCTTCTAGAAAATCACGTTATAGTTAAACCTAATTAAAACCGAAAAAAAGTTCAAAATCAAAAGTAATGAGAATAATATAACGTGAATTCAAAATTATATGTGAAAGGGGTCTATATGTCTTAGCCTGTAAAAGTGCCCTGCCATCCAGCTGCCCAGAGCAAAAAGGTTCAGTTAATGCTTTCGACTTTACAACTCCCTTCAACTTATTTTCAATTACCCCGCCAGCGCGGGACAGTTCCGCACACGTCTGCCATCTACCAGCTGTCGTCTTTGTTTCACGCATCAAGCAAATCGTGTCACGGGTCCTAGATGGCGGAGGTGACGGCCATGCAGTTGTCTCACAAACGCATTCGTACGCCCGTATGGGCTGAAATGCCACCGTTGGAATTGTGTCTGAAGTTGGAACACAGTTCAGTTTTAATTACACCTCAATAAAACCTAAATTTCTCTCGTACTTCGTGGCGGACACGAACTCGTGTAATACAGGTTCCACAATTCGAGTGCTGTATATTAACAAATCTTCGGGAAGTGTACGATACACAGCGTTAACTTCGTTAACTTAAATCCTCTGCCAGCAGATTTCTGTGCATATGAGTACGAAAGCAGTCCAGAAGGAGCACAAAGAAACGCACAGTTTTTTACGAACACGGAAACGTAGTGCTTTTTTGTCACAGCACGACGAATTTCCGATCAGAATTCAAACGGCCCACTTTATTCTTTCATAAGCGATATCATCATCCATTTTCCTCACTTCACAGCAGTTTAGCTGGCTCTCAAAACAGAACGGGTATTTTTACTCACCAAGCAGTTTTTTCTTTTTCACTTGACTGCCTAAAACTAACACTACGGCATGTATTAAGTATTACTGTTTCCTGTAGTAGCATACATACAGAGCAGGGCGGGGGTTAAGATGTTCCAAACTTTGTAGTAGTAGTAGTAGTAGTAGTAGTAGTAGTAGTAGTAGTAGTAGTAGTAGTAGTAGTAGTAGTAGTAGTAGTAGTAGTAGCAGCAGCAGTAGCATTAGTAGTAATAATAGTACATTTTAACTCTCGTTTACAGCTTATTCAAAGCACTGGTTTTGTACATCCTGTTACATTTGCTGGCTAGCATTTCATACGCATGGTGCAATTATGATGTACCCGCGTGCCAAATTTCCAGTGGTTCCTCAGTCATCGCTAACAAACTGCAACCTTATGAAAAATTTCCGACAGCCGCCACGATACTGTTACACACAAACACCATCCTAACGGGGGATGCATATTGGCCACCGGCTGCTTACCATACACCGCATCGGGAACCGAAACAGTTCACAACTTCGCGCTTCCGCCATGTTGTTACTGTAACCATGACACTTAATAAGTAGAGCATTGCCGTTTCCTCCGATAGCATAAGGATGACACCAAGGTCTGTACAAACCGGCCAACTATTCCAGTAGCTCAGATGGGGAGACAAACAGATGTCACGATGATTTCATGCATCTGCTTTCTTCCACCATTTAATCAATAAAATATTATTTGCCTTTTGAAGACTGGTTAAAGTCCCGTTCTTGCTTTAATAACTAGCCAACAAGGTCCTGGTCTCTGCTGATTTGAAACTCGTTTCTCGGTATGTCGACATCAAGTCCTCGTCACTGCGCAACTTCTTGTCTCATAAAGCAAACACACGTACGTCTTTAACATTTTCCATTCAACCAAACAGTGCATTGACTTGTTCAACATTCAATCAACAGTTCTAAAAATCTCATCCCAATTTCGTCTGAAAAGGAATCTTTCTTTGCGCTAAAGCTTCGTATGTATGCTACCACAGCGCTGATCGGTTATGCTGTGCCATACTTTTACCTAAAACTGCACAGGTTTATAGAGGCTGCATACTACGACTTATTACACCGTGAATTCAACAGACATTTCGTTTCATAACAAAACAGGACAAAGCTTGTAGCGGTAGAAGACAAATTACGCTTCAGTTTGTACCACAGTACAATGACAGTGGGTGGGAGCGAACAGTCTGTGACCCCAAACTTCTGAAAAGAAAACAGATAATGAGCACGTCCGAACTACGAACTCAACGCAAAACTGCTCTCGTATTAAATATAAATTGAATCGATCTCACAAGTTCTGTCAAACAAGTACATCATCGTGAATTCCACGAGTATTGCGTCCCATTCCTTCTTATTTTCTGTCACTTATGCTTCCAACCTGAGCAAGGCCTCATACATGCGGCTCTTTTCTTTGTTCAGACAATTGGAACAGATAGCCAGTGACATTTTATATGTTGCTCTACACCGTGCATATTTTTACACTTTTAAGGCCAACAAATACGCACAGTGTTTACAATTATATATTTGTATCAGTGTGACCCCTACATGTTTCGGCGGTCAAGCCATCATCACCAGGGGGCACCCCTTATGATGGTGGCCTGACCACCGAAACATGTAGGGGTCACACTGATACAAATATATAACTGTAAACAGTGTGCATGTTTCTTGGTCTATCTTAACAGGCACTGATATGTTCACGTGTAACATCTCACGCCAGTGCTGAGGGGCCGTACTCTGGATTACGTGACTACTAGATTTGGAAACTGTCTTTAGCAGTCTTCGGAACTTGGTTGGGTCCCAGTTAAGCATTATGTTGCCAAGTTTAGTTTCTTCCCAAAAACTTGACTGAAAATATATGCCTCACAAAACCCGACCTTATGGTAAAACACATTGTGCTAAGGCCTAAAATGAGAGCACTAAAACAGATCTTAAACCCCAGTCGACCGAGACAATAAAAATCAGCGCATAACTGAATTCGTAGGATGGCAGTTTAATTTAAGTGCTTTCGCAAAGAAACGTTGCAAACACACACCACAGGCTCTCTAATGTCTGTCCGTCTGCTCGCACAGAACTCGAGAATGGATGCGTGGATACTCATTACGTTTTACAATGCACAGTTTTACAACAAACTGTTAACATATGCCGACTTAGTTAAAATGAAAGAGTGACGGACATTTCACATGACGAACTACATGTGTATGTGCCCCTACCTATAGCGCTGGTACGCTCATTACTTATCGGAGTGTAAAATGTTCGAAGTAAAAGCTCCGTAGTGAAATTAAAAGCACAGTTTATGCACTATGTATACTTTAAGTGAGTATGGGGGCTTACAGAAACAATTTCTGCTGCGTCGTCACATAACCTGAGAACCACCGAACACATCTGGATCAAACTGTACAACTGAGGCCCTTACAAAAACTTAACATGGCATCTCAAATTTCATACAGATCGACGCAATGGTATAAGCTCCGCGTAAAAGCACAAGTTTAAACTGAGCATCTAAACAGATCCGCAGGCCTTTTAGTTCGTGGTCAACAAATGTGGTTTCGTGCCAAAGACACGGCGAAGGATAATTCATACCCGTCCATCCTTGTATATACCTGTTCGTCCGTCCTGCCTATTTTACGTTATTTGCAAGACAGCGTCAAATGCTAGCAACCACAAACTAAACAAGATACGCAACGCACGTACAGCGCACCATAGTCGCGTGTTCCCGTAACCACTGTTTGAATGAAAACGGAACAATCCATTATGTGTGTACTGCTGAGCTACATGTCATAGTCAACAACACAGAAGTATTCACTGCTGCACAAAAACGTTTTTATGATGAATTTACGTCGCCGGCAACAATAAAACGTACTCAGATCTCCATGTAAAGTGCCTGATATCTTTGTCCGATTTCAAGAAACTTTGGAGTTCCGCGACAGACATTCACGTTATGTCTCTAATATCAAATTTCAAGGAAATCCGTCCAGTTGAAGCCGCGATTATACATGCCAACAGACGGATGGACATGAAGTAATAGGTGCGTTTTGCGACTATGCGAACATGCCTTAAAACGTCTGATATATTCATATTAAATTCACCACAACGAAACTAACGCCTGCCTAAAGACACTATGTTTTAGGCTGACAGATACCTGTCTGACTGAACCCAAACTACTTTCGTTCCCCCGAATTTTCGAGGTGATCCCCTTCCAGGATTCGGTAGACCGGTACTTTAAACGCCACCACACTGAGTAAACACTGGCAGCAAAGTAAACTTTTCTGAACCAGTCCCACAATATCAGCCAGGCTCCTTCCCGCACAGGTCAAAGATGGTCGGTATTTTAAATACGCAACCAGCTTTCGCATTCCGTGCGACCACGATAAGACATTTACCTAGGCGAACACATCGCATATTTCTGGGGTTACTGCATGGCGGTAACAGACTGACAAGACTGGAAGCCAGGTACTCAGCATAGGGACCAGACACACGGAACCATCAATTCAACAGATGGCGAAATTAGCACCACATATGCTTTGAGACAGTTATATAAAGCAGACACAGCGACACTAAAGATGGGCCAGCTGAACTTAACCCGCAGTTCGTATCCCATTCTTCATAACTCGCGTTGTGAAAAACACATCAGTACACTCCACGTAAAGGCACTAGTGCTGGCCTCGCCGGGCACATTGCCGAGACCCCAGGCATCCACTGTTCCTCCGGTTCCCTTGGAATATACTGTTGTACATATTTTTTTACGTGTGTCCACGTATTTTTTCACTATGTTATTAAGCAGGGCTGTGGACTCGGTACACAAAAGCTCCGACTCCGACTCCTCGATTTTTAAAACTCCGACTCCGACTTCTTCATAAAAGCTCAATATGCATTAATAATGGTAAACCTATAAGACATTTCATCACCACCACGTGAATCATCAGGCTACTTTTTAGACTTATAACCTATATTTAAATGTAAGTCTAATGGTTACTGTAATTACCGGGGGTTCTGGAGTTGGAGTATCTAGTTAAGATTTTAGACTGAGGTCGGAGTCGGAGCCGGTACATTTTTACCGACTCCGACTCCAACTCCGACTCCACCTAAAATTCCTTCCGACTCCGACTCCACAGCCGTTATTAAGACAATCAAAATCGCGTAGGATAAAATCGGAGTACATTTAAAAAAACGAGAAATCCTGAACGAAAAGGATTACACATCGGCCGTAGATGTTGGCGAAAGGACAGTATCAATTTGTATCCTAAGGAGACATACGTGTAGTATAGCGGAAAGGAAGGGATTCATCCGGTTCAGGACAGTCAGCAGCTCCTGTGAACACAGCTCTATAAAAGGCCGGTTATACCTGAAAGCAGCCCTGTGACTATTACTTTACCCCAAAGAATCGGCAGCAGATTTGTTTTGGCCTTCACGTCTTGTTTTCCCCAAAGCATTCTTTCCCGGATATCTCACCTCTACTCGATCCTCGAAATCGCTCTCCCCAACCCCCTACGCAGAAATATTTTATCTAGGGGGACAACCTTATGACAGACTTGAACAGAGGGGCTACTGGCAGTGTGAATGATTATGGCGGCGGGCGGTGCTGCAAAGCAACGGGTTAAGGTACAAACAGAAGTACAGTTGACCCGTGCACAACTTGGAGGCACACAGGCGGAACAGAAGCATCGCTCCGCTCTTTCGTAACATCCGCATTACATAGGGTTGAGTGGGCAGCTTCACGTGCCAGCCGCTTTATCTCCGGTGAAGAAACACCACGTACCCAGTGAACAAGAGGCCGTGAAGGATCGATCCTATGTTGTGCATCACTATGACAGACTAACTTTCATGCCCACATAAAACAAGGCGCACAATTATACAGCTGTATGCTTTACTTTTACATGTTTCGATGGTTCTGGATCGAACTGTAGTATGCATACGCTGATCTCAATATGCTCTCGATTTCATTAACTCACTATCTCTTAATGTCCTTCCCAAATACGAGTTGTTTATTACTTCTCTTAATGTTGTGATTCTGTTCTGCATTCCGTTCACAAGACATACATACTTCTAGACCAACCCCCCACCCCTTACTAGTGACTAACAAAGCTGCTGTGTTTTTCTTTATAGCACACACGTTTTCCTACGAGAAATTATCATCACCAACTGCCAAACACTTTCAACCCCTGTGGTTTGCTCGAACCATCCTCATGGCACATTCTAAGCAGGAAATACATCAGACAAACGTCTGCCTATGCGGACTTTATTGTAGGTTTCATTTGAGCACATTATCGCTAAAACCCCACTTGCGTATGGTTTTATTACTACGTGTAACTGTAACACGTCGCAGAATGCTGTTATTAACGTGTTAGTTACTCACTAATAATAATAATAATAATAATAATAATAATAATAATAATAATAATAATAATAATAATAATAATAATAATATGCCTAATTTACGAGTACGGAAGTAAGGGTTCAATCTGCGTTAAACTGTCTAATATGACCTCAGATACGAACTGCCGCCCCACAACAGCATGTCACATAAAATCTTTGTTAGCATATAAATTATACAGGGTTATCTCCGTATCAAATTACACACATCTAGTTCCAACAGGTCATTCGATAATGCTATCAAACTGAACACATTTTTCCCCGCATGGTTGTCGCCATATTTTACCTTATATAAATAAAACTACAAAAGCTGTGTCATTTCCACATATCTGCCACTAGGCATCATTTCAGAACCCCTACACAGAATGACGCCAGTGCTTCTTCCACTACCGTAGTTCGGGCGTGAGCCGCGTGCGTAACAGAATACAACAGCGCCCCTCCGCATTACCACCGGGTTCTACAGGGTGTAGGCCTGTCTCTTATCTTTAAACAACAGAAATGTAACAATTACCACCACTATGTTGTTATTCTAACGACCATGGAATTTAAAAAGCATGAGACTGTAATGGCCTCCAATGGTATAACATACCAAAGTTCGTGAAAAAAATCACCTGGATCAAACGTTTAATGGAGAGAACAGTGAAAACATAAGCAATGTAACTAACCGAAACAAAACATATGCGACCTTATTCACTATGGGAGGGGAGTCACCCAACTATCATACAGCGAATAGCAACTCCGTCCACACCCCCACTTCACTATACCACATAACATAAAGACACCATGTTCAGCAGCAAAGTTAAGTTACAAGTCACCTGCACAGTTACTTACTTGAAAGCTTTGTCGTCATCCACAAGGCCATTCTGGACAATGCCATTGGGTTGTGTCGTGTTGCCGTTTTCCGCGTCCTTTTTGCTTGCCTCAAATGGCGACGGAGCTTTGTCTTTATCAGATTTGTCCGAGTCATTGGGATTCTGCACAACAAAGAAACACACAAAGAACATTACTTCTGCACATCCGGAGGTTTGATGACTCCGCGACTGGACCAGACATGCTTCTGTAAATAGCGGTTAACCTTGGTAATGAAATGATGAGATTATGCATCTACGCAGACCGGCCATGCCTCTCTCAAGCACTCCTATGTAACCTCAGTGCCACAAAAACTTCACTGCTCAATCCTTGCATCCGCCTTCTTACCATTATCAGTAGATTTCCTGCAAAATCGAGACCTATGCCCAAGCAGTCAGACAGTGTAATCAGATTTCCCTTGTAACATATAATTCATTAACAGAAAATACACGTTACAGTGAGTAGAGCAGCAATCTCACAATGCTTCCCCCAAGATCATACTTCATCACTGTGCCTGTACGATCAACACAGAGCAATCCTACACAACAATTAGGATTGGATTTCACTGTGTGCGCAATTTTAACAAACTGCATTACAAATCAGGCGTCTTCACAAATCACATGTATTCACGCTGTGTTCAATACAAACATGATGAGCAATTCAAACAAATTTAGCGTTCCTGACGACAATCAAATGAATACAGCACAAAATAATTCAGTGGCAGACTTGCGTATAACTCTCAGTTACAGTTCAATGCAGATACAGTGGTCCCTCGATAATCAAGATCCGCGGGCAGTCCGTACAATTTTGTGCCACCTATTTCCCACTGAAACTGTTGTAGTGCATTATTATATATTATTATTACTATTACACACTGTTTGATACCGTTTTTCCACTTTGAGGAGTTTTACTTTAGCACTGAGTAACGATTTTTTGTATGTTACTCATACCAAGCAGTACTCCCTCGGTGGTCCTGATTCGCGGGTGTAGTCCGTACCACCCTTCCCACCAAACAGTCCGGATGGCCGACGGACTACAGTGCTACAAAGGAAATCATTTTTTAAACTCTCGTCGTGGGGGTGAGATTGTCTCTTCGGACTGGGGTGTCTTAATGGGCTCATTGTCCATCCGCCGCATGACAGATGAATGCAGACGGAGCAATGGAGGAATAACTGGTCTGAGAGCAAATCGTACCAAAGTACCACCGTCAAACACAGATCGCACACGCAGTGCCCGAAGACTGAACCCAGGCCTACGAAATGAGATGTCGGCAACTAACAATCAGCATTTTGATACTGTACATGCCGTGCATTGTTCTGTAGTTATTCACTAGTGTATAGAACCAACTAAATGCACTTTTGTCACTAATTTCCTTTTATTCCTCACTTCCCCCTACATGTTTCCGCACCCCATGGTGCCATCTTTAGGGACCTGAAGATAGAGCCATGGGGTGCCGAAGCATGTAGGAGGAAGTGAGGAATATGTGGAAATTTGTGAAAAAAAAGTGCATTTAGTTGGTTTTATACACTAGCGAATAACAGTCAGCACATTGGCAAGGCCGTCCGCCATCTCTACAATGGCACGTTCGGTGCCATTTATGGAAACCGTTCCAGCATCAAATGCGATGAGACTAATCGATAATGATATCAAATATCCGAAAAATGGGCTCCCTGATGGTACTGTTCAGACACTGGCTTGGAAGGTCAGAAAAAATCGTTCACCGGAGCCGATACTATCCCCGCACACGCTTCAAACAGATCGAGAAAACACGTGCTACTTCAACGTATGTCCTCAGCACACAGTCAGCTGGCGTCCATAATGAATTGAGGACTACAAAAACGCGATTCTGGCCCATTTAAAGAAATGCTTCAGCAATTAACTGTGCAAACTCAGGTAAACCACGAAAGTTTGATAGGGTCTTAGGGCCCAGATACGAGGCCACGAACCCCTGCATACAGAGCACCGCTCATAATTATGACAGGGCCATTCATAATGTTGTATTTACTCATACCACCCTATTCTCCTTCTGATCCTCTAATTTTTCGAACGACACAGTCAGGGTTATATCACCACGACATGCTTACGTGTATTGGTTTTATTACAACAGAGCAATTAACCAACTTAAAAATACACTCATCAGTTAACCACAAAATAATGTTAAGATACGTCACTGCCAGCACGCTGAGAGCAATATCGGACTGCATAAACTTGAGAATTTACGAGAACGGGACTAGTGTCCACTATATCGCTTTACAGTGCTTTGCCTATTTCGTCTTTAGAGCGCTGTAAAAACTGTTGACGTCGAAGCGTTGCTCTGACGGGCCTCACGAAACTTAAAGACAGCCACATTTTAACCATATGTTCCTGAATTAAAGCCACATGCGTCGCCACTATACTACTTTGCACAAACAGTACCGCTAACGCCGGAGAGAAATCATTCGTAACTCCGTAATGCTACTACCAGGGCTGTGGAGTCGATACACAAAACCTCCGACTCCGACCCCTCGATTTTTAAAACTCCGACTCCGACTCCTTCATAAAAGCTCAATATGTATTAACCCTTTAAAGACGAAGCGTATCTGTTTTATATAAGGACTCAGTGCGTACCGCGCTGATAAACTCTCTCCACTTCGGTTATAAAAACCAGTCTCTTAATGTTTTATAAGGCAGAAGTTGCTGTTTGTTCTGAGATCCGTACTAAACACATAAACGCAATGTGGGCATCACGTAGAATTTTTTAATATTAAACCTGGTGGTACGTAAAGTTACCGCTAGGCTTTAAAAGGTTAATAATGGTAAACCTATAACACATTTCATCACCACCACGTGAATCATCAGGCTACTTTTTAGACTTATAACCTATAGTTAAGTATAAGCCTAATGGTTACTGTAGCTATCAGGGCTGTGGATTTGGAGTATCTACATAAGATTTTAGATTGAGGTCGGAGTCGGTACATTTTTACCGACTCCGACTCCACCTAAAATTCCTTCCGACTCCGACTCCACAGCCCTGGCTACTATCAACGCATGACTAACCTCACAGAGGAAACACTAACGTCACAAACACAAACAGTTCGCAATTCAGCTAACTTCCATGCAATTTCAGTAACATGACCAACTTCACAAAGAGAAAGAATTCGCGACTCAGCACTTTTACACCGGTTATGACGCACTATAAAACAGTCAGCGTGCGCCTGCTAACATCTATTACGCCATTTCCTACCGACACCTTGATTCATATGTATTAGCACCATATTATGGGAACCGAATACAAATTCATCAGTCGTTAGACTTTCACAAACAGTTAGCACATCTGTTATTGGCACGAAAGGAAACACTCGGGTTCATTTACGGCGCAGTTCGTGTGTTATTGGCTGTAGCCACTGCGTCACTTCCACCACAAACATGCAGCGAGGGCCAGCCTCATGACAATTCCAGTCTCCTGGACACACACGACTAACCAGCAACAAAAAAAAAAAATACAGTAACTTGGATGGACATAACACCTCAGTAAAAAACAAATTATATCACAAAGTTAACACCGCAGCTACCAACCGCTTCAGGCCAATACGCTGTATGTCCGTATGTTATGAAGCCACTAATAAGTTAAGCTAATGCACGGACACAGAACCGTAAAACTGCAAGTGACAGGGCTGCACAATCTGCTTTCCGCCCAAATGTCAACCACAACCTGATGTTTAGTCACGAATGCAAGAAACGAGTCTGAAGACAGGGCCAAGGCGGAGCAGTAATCACCTTACACTCAGCGGAGAAGACTCATCGCCGAGATGTAACTGTTACATCAGGGGGCGGAGATAATAAGAAATGAGCTTCGCAGGGGAAGCACCCTCGACGATGACATGTTATCGGCGTCGAATCAAAACAAAATACATCCCAAAGACAACGCAATGCTATGGGGATGGAGATGTGGGGGATGGGGGGGTGCGCGGAAAGGAGGTCTGCCAACAGCCAATTCCATGACACCTGTATAAAGCTGTCTTCAGCCTTCGTCTACCCGAGCTACTAGAATTGCTTTATTGTTGAACTAGTTGCTGCAAGCGTGGACCGTCGTATGTCGCAACGCTGCAATGCAGCTATGAGCGGGTTGCGCGTGCTGCACGGCACCCTGCATTAGCTTCAGGAGAGGCACTCGGCACCGTGAACTTCACAGTAAAGTTAGACAGAGGCACTGACACTAGTAGATAATGTGGGCTGTACAGGCCAGTTTGTTACAACAGGTGCAACAGAGGACCAACGCGTGCCGTCATGAACTTCACACAAAGTACAAAAAATCAAATCCCAGCAGCCAAGTGTAGTTTCGTATCAAAGAAGGACCTTCAGATTTTCGCACTCGTCAGTGCATGCACTAACAACTAGTTTCCCATTGGTGTGTTTGACAAGCACATGGTGGTACTTGTCCGCAAAACACTTCAATTTCACCGCACTCGCTGTTTTTTCGCTTTTTTTACTGACTTGTACGTGAAGGCAAAACCGATGACAGTGTTGCTTCTTGTTACGAGTGGAGATGACCTAGATTCGACATGTGTACGCAGACTGACTGTAACAACTACAGAAGACGCCACGTATGGCTATTAAGCCTTCCGTGGCTGAGCTAAGAAAAAGTCCGTGGTTGACCGAGTAGGGTATTTTTTGTACCCCAGAACAAAATGGGAGTTATTTATATCCCATACCCATAACGAGGTTTTAAAAGCCACTTTTGAGAAGCCAAGACTGTCTAGTCAGTATAGAGGCCAGGCTATCACCCGGGTGTTCTGCGGTTCGAATCCCGGTAGGAACAAGAAATTTTCTCCTCTCCGAAAACATCCAGGCCCGCACCAGAGCCCAGCCAGCCCTCTGTTCAATGGGCACTTGGGCTCCTTCCCTAGGAGTAAAGTGACGAAAGAGAAGGCTAAGCAGTCGCCTACATTTAATGCCGAAGTTAAGAATGAGTGACGCTATACCGCCACTCCTCTTATATGTGTTCACAGCCTGAGCAGGAAGAAATTTGCGCTTACCTTTATAGCCATATATGTGATGGGTTAGTCTTTAAATATACCCCACTTACACCCATGTCTTTAATTTTTCTGTACTTAAACATGTATACGACATCCCTCATCGAGACCACCTAAGTAACAGTGATAGCAACAGTCTCCAGCACCGGCAGTGCGACAATTTCCACGAAATACAACAAGAAAAGGCTAAGCAGAGCGGAGTTGTCGTTATGTTTGGTGCTTCACTGACCTTTCCTCTGGGGCCTCCTTTGTATGTGTGTACCACACTATTTGAAGGGCAACAGGGCAGTGCCAACCACAACGCTGCTGGTTGATGTGATGTCTGTCGATGTGTCCTAGCCTGATCACCACACCACCACCACCACCACCACCACCACCACCACCACCACCACCGCCGCCGCCGCCACCACCACCACCACCACCACCACCACGGCCGCCGCCGCCGTCACCACCACCACCACGGCCGCCGCCGCGGTCACCACCACCGCCGCCGCCGCCACCACCATCATCTTCAGAGGCACTCGGTGAACTGGGGCCGTGTCACGTGAGCAAGAAACATCCTGTGTAACAGCTGTGTGAGGGTGCACACTCCTCTTGCAACAATGGCTCAGTTTCAACTTCTTCACAGCCTTCCTCCTCCTCTTCCTCCTCCGCAGTCACAGTGTCACTTTCTGACTCGTCACTGTTGCTGTCCACAACCTGTTCACATACCTTACTTGGTGTCAGCCACCTCGCTTTCTTCTTCATGGGTTCACTCGACTTGGTTTTATCCATGGCTATGAAACTGTGACCGAGAACAGATTTTCCTCCCACCTGCACTTTTGCGCACGTAGATTTCACGAGCGAGTGTGACGACAAAATCAGTGTTCAGAAGCTGTAAGAACGCTTCTATATACCAGCTGGAACCACATCAGATAAAGTGTGCTTATTACTGGTTATTAGTACTCTTGTCATTTGGTCTCCTGCATCTACAGCGCCTTTGTTGTTGTAATGCAGGACTAAAACCGGTTTATAATTGTTCCGAGCGAGTTATGTCATTACGATAAATCCCTATGGATAGCAGGGCCACACTTTTCTTTTCGGCACGTAGGAAAGAGTGTACCCACGCATTTTACCTTTTTTTTTTAACCCAAAAGTGATTCAACACTATTTCCGTTTGGGGTGCGGAAGAAATACCTATGGAGTTTCTGTTTGTTGGAGCGCATTATGGCTGTTATTGTTACGCCGTTTTTGGTTCTTCGGACAATGCAGCTGCCGTATAAAAGCTGTCACGGTAACACACCTCCAAGAACCAAAACAGGGTTGCACAGTGTCCATAATTGCCTGTTTTCCTTGACTGACTTCCCTTTTACCATCAGTCATGCCACTGTGTACTTGCAACTTCAAAACATATGCCGTCTCAGTACCTCACACACCCACACTTTCAAACCATACCCCCCTGGCTTGCTCTTTATATCCACCGTAAATGGATTTCTTCTCCTGTAAGTAGCTGATCTTTCGTCTACAGTTAAATCACAGCCTGGTGAATAGTTTTCACTACAAGCTTCAGCAAACTGGTCAAAAAAGTAACGAACTGCCTCCACTTTGTCCTTCGTTGCAATTACAGAATTCTTCCCTTCTTCCAGTATTATGAAATGTTATGAATCGAAAGACTGATTGGAACCTCTCTTTTGACATTCCTACTGTAAAAAAGGGTTGTGCAAACAGTTTACTGCTTGTCCATATTTTGTCTTAATGTAGCCTTTTCCACGATTTTAACTCGCTGCTATGAGAATCCCCATAAACGCATAGTTCTTTAGGCGTAATATCCTTCCAGTTTTCCGTTTGTCAATTGAACTCGCAAAAACTTTCTTCATTTCCTTAGATAAATTAACGCAGATTCCTTCCACTGTTTTCTTACTGATAAATGGGTGAAAAGCTTCTGAAATTGACAAAATATTTTTTCTATTATTTCGAAAAACTGGATTCGCAGAAACAATGTTACAGGCTTTCCTTTTCGTAACAGATATTTTGGACCTCCACTGCATTGCAGACTGGTTGTACACGAAGCAGCAGCAACTTCCTCTTTTTCTGAATCCGCTTCCCTCTGAAGTGCACTTGCTTCAGTCTCGTTATCAATTTCCTCATGTATTTTGTACATTCCTTTCTTCCCTGTCTTCCTCCCTTTCATCTTCTATGTATTCTTCATCGCTGCTGTTTTGCAGAATTTCACGCAAGTCTTCAGCCATAAAATATTTTTCGCCATAATTACACGTCAATCGTGGAAGTGTTTCACTCACAATACACCATACACACGGCAAATAACACATACAAATGATACAAAATAACAGAACTGGATGGACAGTGCTAAACTTTCAGTAGCCAATCCACATAGTTGCCTATGGTGGCAGGCTGATTCACGTTTGAAACCATGTGCCGCTGACCGAGCACGATATTTCCAGTACCTCAGTGAATAATTTCAACGTAACTCTTTGCGCAAAAAGAAACACGAAAATATTACAGATTACGTGAAACTTAATTACGTGGAGAAGGCATAGATGACAATAACCATCAAAAGAAATGAATATCAACAGAAAAAACAACA
Source organism: Coptotermes formosanus (assembly GCA_013340265.1). Classification (NCBI taxonomy): domain Eukaryota; kingdom Metazoa; phylum Arthropoda; class Insecta; order Blattodea; family Rhinotermitidae; genus Coptotermes; species Coptotermes formosanus. The sequence continues at coordinate 1,009,140 of BLKM01000903.1, read as the reverse complement.
AACGATGCATGGTGCGGCACAAAACTTACCCCACTCGGTCACGAAAGCATTAGATAAGGAGTCCACGTACGCATCTCCGGCCTTCACCGTTGACAACCAAAGTAGACATATAAAAGTTACCATTAAAACTTCGACAAGTCACATGCCAAACCACGCTCGGGTGGATGGGCGTAGTGCTGAGTACTACTTTTTTTTTAATTTTTAAATCTGCCGCAAACATTCGTGATAAAGGAACGAGTGACAGATGCCTTGTGAAAATAAAGAAAACTGTCACCGAACAACTTTTGACTTGTTTGTTACGTACGGAGCACTAAGAAGACGGATTATCAGGGGCTCCGGTTTCGAATCGCGCAAAGGTTTCCTCAAGCTGAGGGTGTGGATCAAGAGGAACTACCTGGCCGTCCGGTAGCGAAAAAAAAACTGATAAAAATGCGAAAAAAAGGCAGACTATTCTGGGAAAAATGTCGTTTAAGCATCAGAATCATGACAGGGGAGCTTAGTATGGACGAAGAAACGCTTATAACTAAACTTTAACAAGAAATTTAAACATGACAAAATAGCGTATTCCACTCGTCCACACAACATGAGCGAACGCCCACTTTTTAGCTGAAAAGTAAATATCAGTGCTCGAACACGCTTCGTACTTAACAGATCTTGTTCCACGTGACTTCCTTCTTCCCCTAAACTCGAGCATTTCCAGCAACGACATCAATAACAAAACAGCAGATTTTCATAAAGCACACTAAAAAAAAACTACTTCACGCGATGCTTCGTGACCTCGAAGGCTAGCATTACACCGGTGTGTATCTTTCGAAGAAAATTATCCTGAAAGGGATAAAACGTACATACAACAGCTTAATTAAAACCAGCTTCTTTGGAACTAGTCTCGTTTCGTTTCCTAGTCCTCTCCCCTTCTACCTACTCACAGTAGGTGTCGAGATTGTTCATTTTCACTTGATCACACTCAGACACACACCATAGTCGGTAGGACTACTCTGGACGAGGGATTGGCCCGTCGCAGAGACCTCTACCTGACAACACAAACACTGTACAACAGACACACATCCACGCCCCCCGTGGGATTCGAACCCACGATCCCAGCAAGCGCTCGGCCGCAGACCTACGCCTTAGACCGCGCGGCCACTGGCATCGACACTAGTGTCGTGACAGAGGAAACTTACCACTTCGCTCGCCTTCAATGTTCGAAGCCACTTCCTCTCAAAGCAGTTCATTACTGTGTACCGCTGATTTAAATGCAGTTAATACCGATCGCTCTGAACAGTGCACAACTCGCCACTAATGGTCGAAAAAACGAATGCAAGTACTCTTTTATCTAGCTTCCTTCCGTGTTCTGAACTTCAGCTCATATAAGCAAAATTTGGTGCAACCCCTGTTTTATCCTAACTGCAACAAAACACGTCAAATAAACAGAAATATTATTCTGTCGCAGCGATAATGAATACAGCGTGGACCATTCCATTATCAAAGAGCAAACAGCTTACATTTAACAAAACATATGGGTATAAATCACTTATCAGCTGCAATCAACAACAACCTCCTCCATAAAACCGATAAAAACGCTGTTCAGAGTTAATAAAGTAATCGATGGCCTTCCTAGCTAGTACCGGCCTCTAAGGAAATGCGTCTCAGCCTAACTGATTCCAACAGCAACGGGTTTTCAAAACACAGGCTACCTGCCTGATGCTTTAAACAACCGTCCAAAAATACTGTCATTATTAGTAAGGCTAATTATATCCATTTAACTACGTTATAACAAAAGTAAAATGTATGCACAAGGGAATGCGAAAGATTGCTAGACATGTCAGTCCCTGAACGAAGCAGTGATTGTAACACGTCATTGACTGCATACTTATGAGTTATGAAGCAGCCAAATCCAACTGTCTGCGTTCACACTATTCGGCCATTCCGCCATGAAACGGAAAGAACGTAAAACGCAATAAACTTTAACAAACTTGAACTGAAAGTCCTACAGAGTAATTTTTCTCTGGACATTCCTCCTAATGTTTAATAAGAAAGCAATAATTATTGAGTAGCCTGCCGAAATACGCAATCGAAATATGACGTAGCTAAGTTGCCACAATGACTCACGGTGCAATTTCCAGTGGGGAGCAAGACACATTCCTCTTCCACAAAACGCCGGGACCGGCTCTGCGGGCCACCCAGCATCGCGCACAAGGGTCGGGGCGCTACGCGGCCGAAGAGTGAAGCTCGTTACCCGCCTCTATCAGTGCGGAGATTAAACACGGGTGGCGCTATACTTTGTCAGATGCGCTTTCATGGCCCGAAGAGTGGTAAATTTACTTTTACTTCCCATGTTGCCGAAATATGTATGGCCTAAAAGTGGAATCGTCTGCGTAAAGCATTGGGTGTGTAAAGGCCAATGCAACACGTAAGACTATAAATTAAATACTCTCAGCACAACTTTTGTTTCATGCATATTCAATAAATCTTGGAGAGAGTGAAAAAGTGTAAAGTGGTTAAACCAGGTTTAAAAAGGTAATATCACGTCACATACCAGAACATGGAAAAGATATAACATACGCATCGTAATAGTAAGACTCAAATGTACAAGATTTAGAGTATTTTTAGTTCAGTTTCCAACTAAACACTGATAACAAATACGACCAAACAGCCGGATAGCCTGCATAGCCTACCACACGTACCCAAACCCAAAATCTTCAGAAACATAAAATGAGCCGTTTTGACGCTAACAAGTATTTTAATATCAACACTGTCACATTTTTAATAATTACTGACCATAGCCAAAAAGACAAGCAACGCGTACCATACTAAATGTAAAACCAACATCTCAATATTTAACACACTGAATGCCTGAATATGACCGTGAGTGGTCGAAACATGTTGTCTGCATAATAATTTACTCAACACACAAAATAAAAGCCCTCTTGACGGTACATCTTCTTTTATAGCTCTATGCAACACGACAGGATGTTAAACATAAAATTTTTAACACTCAGAATTCACGGACCTAAACATATAAATTAAGGCACGGAATGGTATCGAATTACGCTGATCTTACGTACGCAGCCATAGACATATTTCACTAAAATCAGGTTACAGCACACCTTATACACAGCCAATAACTGAAGACACAAAAACTAACGCAGAATCAAATAAATGCAACGCAGACAGTGCCTATTAAGACAGCCTTGACCAGGCAAACGAAGCGTAAGAGGTAACGCATACAATTCACATGACAAATCGCTCTTCCTTTACTTACAATGCCAAGATTTACGACGAATATGACCCGCCATGTTGTTACAGAAGGTCGTGGCAAGCTTTCAATAAATGAATAAACAAGCTCTGTCAGGCACTATTCATTCTATTTTTAATGTTTTGAAGGCCGTGCATTATTCTGTCCATAAGCGCATGAACGCACCTTCCCTTTTACGTCTGAAATTTAAAGTCATACCCAAACTCCTATCTGCCTTCCCTTAATTTGTGACACTTCTAAAACATGTGACGACGTGTACTACAAATGATCACACGTATTATCCAAACACAGTATTTGCTATTTTGCTTAAGTGACTCGTCTTCCTGAAATTACACTTAATGTGCTGTGTGACAATATTTCCCGTCAAAAAGAGGCGCAGGGGTGTCTCAAATTGGGCTTCTTACACATAACATTCATACTAAGCTGAAGACATGGGCAAAACTCATATTCGTCTGACACGTATCGGCGCGGACGTTCGAAGTCGCATTACAGTAGGCCCTTGGTCATCCAGACTATATATGGGGGGGGAATCCGGATTACCCGGGAACCCACATCACCGAGGGTAAGCTCCGTGGTATACGGAACACACAAAAAAATCTTCACTCACAGCTAAAGTATAACTCCTTAAAGCCTCGCTCTCACTTCACTATAATGGCGAAATAAGAGTACAGGAGAGAATTATGACACTCCAGACATCACGTCCTTACTGCTGAGGGCTTACAGACTGGCTCTTTCTTGCCACTTCACCCACGCCACAGTCTCTCAGTACGGTTTGTCTCAGATTTCCCTCCCGGTTATCCGGGCCCTAGATCGGTACACCTGCGGGGCGGTGGAGGGGGGGGGGGCCGGATCACCAGGCGGAAAGAGAGGGCTTGGTTAGTCCAAAATTGTCCGGAATACCCAGGAATACAGACTGCCGGGTCCGCATTACCGAGGGATTATTGTACTTTAAATTCAGATTAAGACCAGTTTCTGAGACGCGCAACATATAGCTAAACAGGCACGGACTTATGAAAACTATTTCTATACATTTTTAAATGTGGGACAAAGAACGCACACAGCTGACACCGCACACCTACATACAGTCCGCAGAACACAGTACTGTGACACCATCCACGCTGCGAACATTCTACTCATTCGCTAAAGTGGATCACACACACGTGCACGGCTTCCTGTAATTAATTTTTTCACCTGCACACGTCATTTGTATCGAAAGTCAGGATGACTGGCGATAAACAGGTATGAATGCCTCTGCGAATGGCAAAATCGCGTCATTCACGTGAAGGGTAGAGGAATCTACCGAAGAACGCAATGACAGTGAAAGGATTCACAGCCGCCACCGTACTGCGTCCCACCGGTCACTCTCTGCCCCTCATCCCACCCTACACGGCAAACATGCTACAAGATGGGTATTTTCACAACCAGTTACTACAGTTATTACGCCTATATTAACCACTCATGGGCATTGGTAATTCCAGACTTCACCCCTCCAGCGCGGATGCGCCCCGGCGGCAGATAGGCTGGTCCGTGAATACCACCGAAACGGCGTCAACGGAAGCGGCCACGGCCCTACAGAGTGCTACTCACCAACACCAGACCTCTCATCCGTGGCTCCAGGTCCTTGCCGGTTGGGGAAGAACCCAGCACGTACTCCACCATCTTCACACCCAAGCCGCCGGTTTCCGAGGAACGTGGCGACAGGATGTTGGACGCCTCGCTGCCAGGAAAGCTGCCGGACCGACGAGGGGGTACCATTGTGATTGGCTGGGACACCGAGTGGTCTGTAAAGATAAAACGTACAGTAAAAAGCACGAAATGTAGACGTTTAATTGTTGGGGAACGTAAGTTTAACATTTCTAATAAACGGAAGGGGTTAATTAAGAGAAAATGAATATCAAACAAGAGGCAATACTTATGGACAACAGCAACGGTAATACACGGCAGGCGTGCATAAATCTGGGGCGCCACATCGTTGTGGCGACATGCTGAACTGTAGCGTCTAATATTTGTGGGTCGTCAGTACGGATCCTGCTTTATGTCACCAATTTGGCCACTAGAATTCTGAGATGGCTCGAAGATTTTTTGGAAAATTTGTGCACCCCTGACATACTCCACATATAATGTATCATATTCATTACAGAAAACAGTAATCTAAAACGTGTAGTGTATCTACTAAAACAAGTACATACTAGAAAGCGGAAACGAATAAAAATATTAGGAGTGTGAAGCGAATAATTCACACGGACGGCCTGATTAAATGGCAGTAGCAGATGAAACAGCATTCAGAGAGTCGCCTTAGCATATTCTTTAGGAGCGAAAATTCGTTACAAATACTGCAAATGGGGTTACGTCTAACATTCGATAATCCCCCGAGTTGGTGTCCTCATACGTAACTTATTTGGAAAAATTACGTCACGCCTGCTGTCCTTCGGCCAGCACGTGATTCGAGTCAAACTTTCAAACGAAACGAATAGCAGAAGAACATCAACCGACCATAAGGTATATTTTTACTATTCTGCCTTTGAGGCTGTAGAACCACTATTACCGCTGAAAGACTGTATATAACAAGACTTCGTACACATTTCACACAACTCGAAACGATTCACCATAGCACAATACACTCGTGCAGTACATACCTGTATTCCCCTCTCTGGGATCTAAACATTTTTTTCGATCCTCGTATCATATTAAACTAAAAAAGGATACGTAAGATTTGGCCTATTTGCCTATCAAATTACTTGATATTTACTTTTACCTAACATTGCAGCAGGGACTTTCCATCTCTCAAATTATCACGTCCGCTAAGTACGTGCTACTGTAATAGAAAAATGGAAAAAGTTAAATCGCGTCGCCTCCAATAACATATTCATGTGAATCGGCCAATTAATATGCACAGTACTAACGTTCATATATACCGTACGGACGGCCATGCAATGGCAGCTCCCTGGAATAGAATTCCAAGCCGGAAATCTGTCTCCCGGAAAGCTGAAGATACGGTGGACACGGAGTGGCCGACAGGGTCAATAAATATCCCGAAAACGGGAATAAAAAAAAATCTTGTCAAACTCACAATCTCCTCAGTGGTTAGGCAGAGTATCATACAAAACTACTAACGCAAAACTTCGTTCCGTTGGTTTCCCCACAGGCGTGCTGTCAAAATTCAGGAGCTTTGAGTAAAATAGATTGATTTATACTTCAGTAATCCAGACATATGAAATACAGATCAATTTCAACTTCTCTCGCAATACTAAAACCAGGTAAAGTAAATATATACAAACCGGAATGACTTTAGAAAATAACGATAATGGAGAAGAAAACGGCCTGCACTGTACCTTATTTATGGTCTATTTAACGACGCTGTGAATATATCAGACTGCGTCAAATACTGCGTCAAATACACTGAATAAAATGACACGCAATGCACGTAAAACATTGAGGTGCGTTCCCGTAACTACTGCTGTCGGGAAAATCAATGAGTATTAAATATTCTGAGTGAGTGTTTACAGCCTTAGTTGTTCGCCATGCAAATCGCATGGGCCGTATTATATTGGCATCTGTGGCCTGTCTGGTTCTACGATATATTTTCCCCATTACTTCATACACGGCACGATTTTCCAAAAAAAAAAAAAATACGGGACATGACTGTTTTGATTTTCTATACAACTTTTGTCCGAAACATTTCCCATTCTAGGAAGAACTGATCGCGGAATTTTAATGAATATTTTAATGAACCTTGAACTTTCTCGGCAGACTTTCGAAAAACGCTCAAATAAATTTCATGACAATCCGTCCACCGGGAGCAGAGTTGTTCCATGCGTACAGACACGGCGCAGGTAGCAGTCACGCTTCGCAAGTACGCGCTTGCGCATAAAAATGGCGATTTAATACCGATACGATGATACGCCGCACGAGACAGCTGGAGAGGTAACCGTATCTCGCGGAGTTACATTGTCTACGTGCCAAGTCCTCCGTCAACCTTCAGCACGAAAAACAAAAAAATGACCTCGAGAGGTGGCACTGTTCCGACACTCCGCTACCGTCTCTCAATCCACGCTCACTCCTTGAAATTGCAGATTCGGACAACACAAGGTCTCGTTACAGCACTGTGACCACCCACAGTCTACGTAGGGCAACGTTCGCAGGTACGTCTAATAACGTGAAGAGCTGCCGAACGGTAGGAACACGACCAGAATGTGAATGCATTTAACACTGCAGTGCAAGCTACTGCAATATCTAGACAGAACTACTTACGCTATTAAAATAGCCTATCAAATATTTTCAATATAATGTTGTACATTTTCCGTGCAGTTGACTATTACGCAAATTTAGAAATAAAAGCAACTACTGCACAGTTACATTTGTATACTCCCCCACATGTTTCGGCCGTAACTATTCGGCCATCTTCAGGAAGAATGCTTTTTATTGACACAGCAGCATATGGTACATTAGTACACTAATGTACCATATGCTGCTTTGTCAAGAAAAAACATTATCCCTGAAGACTGCAGAATAGTTACGGCAGAAACATGTGGGGGAGTATATAAATGCAATTACGCACTAGTTGGTTTTATTAATAAATTTGCATAAATCTTTTCCAGTTTTATGCTCGTTCGCACAATTGTGAAAAGCGAATATTAGCTTCATTTCTGTCCGTCCGTCTGTTCGCAAGGAATAACTCGACTCCCACTGGGCGGATTTTGACGAAATCCGGTATCTGAATATTCTTCAAAAATCCGTCGAGAAAATTCAAGTTTGACGAAAATATGACAAGAATAACTGGTAACTTACGTGAAAACCTCAGTACATTTATGACAAAATCTCGCTAATTATTCCTAGAATGAGAAACGTTTGAGACAAAAAGTTGTAGCAAAAATCAAAACACAATAACTGTTTCCGAAAATAGTGCCGTTTATAAGATAATGTGGGTAAATATGGTACAGGCGCAGGCCACTGATGACAACACAATACGGCACAGAAAACATGCAAGAATATAGACATACTCTCATGATATTTAACACTTCCTGCATTTTCAACGGCAGCAATGGCTAGGCGAACGCCCCTCAGCGTTACGTTATATGAGCATGTACACCACCTGTCCTGCTTAATCCGACAGTCATCGTAATTTGCGGCTGTTCACGTAACGACCCCCATACGCCAGGGAGTATAAACATGTTGTCCAGGATATGATGGCCAACAGCGATATGGACACCACACTTTGGAGGGTGCTACTGCCTACACATTCAGAGCGGACCTATTCCACAGAAAAGCACGCCTATAATATTATTATTATTACTATTATTCTGCTTACTCCAACAGCATGTCCTTCCACAACTTTTTCCAATTTCGCAAAATCCGTATTCAGTGAAATCGCACTCCTTGTAATACGTTAGCGTTACATTTTCCCCTTGAATTTTCAAAGGATATTACACTATTAATGAAGTCAAAGCCACCAACAATTAGTAATTAAATGAAGCAGGCACTGCGAACAGCTACTAGCTGTCCTTGGGCATGAACCTGCAATTACGCTAGCGAAAATCCACTCTTTTACGATTCTTAATCCGTTAGGCACCAATGTATCGATCCACAGAAAGATGCGGAAAAACAGGGTGAGTCACAATGCCACTGCAGGTTTGAAGGGTAAAATGTCAGTGGCCCCCCCAGTTTCAAGCAGACAGGTGTGTGCGTGCGCAATGGGGAAGGTCAATGTAATGTTCCGCATCCGGAATGGTTTCCCCGGCGGATACACATCCTCTCTAACCTGCAACTCCGCAACAGCCATACAGCCAGCACGGCCGTGCAAAAAGGGGTAGCAGTTTTCGTTAACCGAATAAACCCCACATATACAACACTCCCCCTCAAAATAAATCTGTTTGCGAGTTTCCACTTATACAACAAGCATAAATTCACTATGCTCGTTTGCCAATTTGCAAGCCAATTTTCCGTTACACAAGATCTTTCCCCTAGCAAACCGATCGTTGCTCCCGGGACCTTCCCTCGGGTGCCGCCAATTCTGGAATCTTCCCGAATTCGCAGGAAAGGCATCCCTGGGCGGCGAACCCAGAAGCATCATCATCGCAGCGTATCGGACTGTTTTCACAACTTTGTTGTGAAGTTCGTTCTCGTATGTTAATCATGGACAGCAGCTGCTGTTACAACAATAACAAAATCTTCTACATGGGTAACCTTTCTAGAAACATAGGGGATTTAGCCTAGTTCCGAAACACCAACGAGAAAAAAATGACGCGTTCCATGGACAGTCCTCACCTAAACTGGCGGTAATAATACGAGTATTGTGGAGTTGTGAAGTTTTGTTTCAAGGTGATGCCAATGGTTACGCCCAAGCAGCCCCGGTGGTAGATTAATGAAATATAAGTACGTAAGCATAGTCTCAGTGTCACTTTGTCAACCAGAAATTCCACACGAATTATACCGGAACCAACCCCATGTTTCCACGTTCATACGCCGGTCAAAGCACAGCCGGTAATAATGTTGTCATCGTGAATTTCAAACGCGTATTTCGATCTCATCTCTTCTAAATGGTTGCTGAAATTACGGGTCAACACAAAAATCACTTCTTTGGGTCAGCCTCGTCATGCTAGAATTCTGCCAAGAAAGAAGTAAAGTACACCCCCTATATGCATAAGATACGTTCTTGGGGTGATGGTGAATAAGGTAACAGACTCTGTTAATTATGAATGATTTGTGTTTAGTGTCTTCAAGGTATTTACGCATCCACTTACACTGTCACCATCAACCATTTTTTCTAAGGAGGCATGGATAGGCGCGAAAATAAAAAAAAAGACCACTGCGACGCAGGTATAAAACAACGTGTGGTTTTTAATTCTGGGAAGATGTGTGAAAATCTCACGGCAAACTTCTCGCAGAAAACTGTTAATAATATGTCAACAGGGCATCAGAACCAAAGAAGAAATACTCACAGACAAGTGTACTGTTAGTATCAATGTAAAGAATGCAAATGTACCCGGCAAAAACATTTACGCCCATATCATGGGCGGACGACGGGAATCACTGAATAAAAATTTTAAAAAATTCAACTTTCTCCAACCTGGTAAAACAGCGACGCGATTCAAGTAACAGGGGCTATAATGAAGAAAATACACAACCATACAACAGAAACTGCGAACATTCCACTATCCTGCAATGGTGTCTGCGGCATGGATAGCAGCCAACATAAAGACTGTAAAAGTAACATGTGACGTATTGCTAGTGCCGAAAGAAATAGACATGTGACGAAAACAAGCGCACATCGGCCTAACAAAACTGAATCAGCGGTGGGTGAAGAAGATGTGGCATCACCGCAGTCCCCCACGCCAGTTCATTGACTGTACGTCTATCTTTCTCAGCAACCTAGCAACACAACTGAGAGCGAGCAGCAGAGGCGTCCGTGTGTGTCAGTCTCAAGGTCGAGGCCAATAAATTCGTCTCTGCCAATTCCACAAGCAACTCACTGGTCCACAACGGCTAATGATACAAACACATTACCTACCATCAGCAGACTTCTGGCATGATACCGGTGGCCCAGTACATGTTCCAAAATAACGTAACGACCATGTGTACCGATCGGGTTTAGCCGGTACTCCGAGTACAACGTTGCATGATTGCTATGCAGGGGCCGTACAGGTAGTGCGATGTATCACGGATGTAGACACTTTACCGTTGAGTGATCTTACAATCAGACCGTCTCACCCCCGAAACAAAAAAGGACAAGGACTTAATATCTGTAGTTTTACTAACCGACCGCCCTATTATGAAAAATACATAGCTAAATATATACACAACAGCCGTGAAGGGGGGTACATCTCGGCTCCCCCATGCCCGGCTTTAACTTCGACCGACCAGGGCTCAGATACGTGCTGACACTACAGTGCACCATGAAGCGCCACTACATGACTTTACGGTTGGAATGTGGTGTGCTCCAAGTGCGATTACGATGACTGGGTCCAGGAAAACACGGCGTATGAGTTCAGTGCGGCGGCGCCTAATATCTTCAGCACATTACTGCAGCTCTTCCCCTTCCCCAGACACAAAAAAAAATGTTTCAGTCCCCATGAATCGGGCAGAAAGTGCTATATTAACAGTGAGGTTCACACGACATTCAACAATTTTGGGTGCACAGAGTTAACTTGGTCCATGCCACCCATCGGGTGCCTAAAATTTACAGGTGACTACTAGAGTAACGGACAATTTGCATACCCCTGATTGAGCCCACTTCTTTTTCCGTAAGATCGTAACACCGATAAGCAGCACTGACACCATTCTTTGACCACCCGTCTAGTTACGAGATAACCTCTGCTTTTTTCCTTTCGCAAGGCACTGCAAAAGCTCAAACAGCAAACAACTCTATGCCTCTTTCAGTCTGTGTTTTCGTAACAGAATTATAAGCAGAGGACTGTCGTCTCCACGTTCCCTAGACATCAGGGCATGCGATTTTTACTGACGAGGCACGTTAAACAAGATAGGCAATGTATATGTAACGTAACGATGTGGCGCGTTCGCGTAACCACTGATGCCGTGGAAACACAACGATGTATTTTGTATCTGCTTCAGCTACACCTCACTGTCAACTATACAAAAATAGTGTTGCACAACAATGCCTTTATGGAAAATCTGTCGCCAGCAACAATGAAACGTATGTATATTTTAATGTAAAATGGCGATGCTGCACAAAAATAAAAGAAACTTCGTTTGCTCGTGGCCTTCCGCAGTCGTACAATTTCGCTGAACAGATCGTAGTGATAGACATGTCGTTGCGCAGTGTCCCAGTTTTTGTAAGCGTTGCCGTAAACAAATTTACAAGATCAGACGTAATTCATCACTTACAAAGCAACGGCTATTGAATATGAGAGTGTCTGTATTCTTGTCTTACTTAACCTGCAGGCAAATCGCATCTTTTCTACGCAGCATTATATTGTCACGTGTGACCCGTCTGGCTGTACCACATTTTTCCACATTATCTCCTAAAGACACGATTTTCTGGAAAAAGTTATTGAACATAAAATGTGTTTTGATTTTCTCGGTAACTTCTGTCTGAAGCAATTCTCATTCTACGAAGAATTCAGCGAGATACTATCATAAATGTACGTATGTCTTCATGTAAAGTGTCCATTATTCTTTTCACATTTTAATGAAACTTGAATTTTGTTGAAGGATTTTCGAAAAAACTCAAATATCAGATTTCATAAAACATCCGTTCAGCGGTAGCCGAGCTGTTCCATGAGGACAGACGGACAGACATGACGAAGCTAAGTCACTTTCGCATTTCCACAAACGCGCCTAAAAAGTTATTCAACAAATCCTTTCGAAGACCGAAGCAGTAAGTGCATTGTCGAGTACTTCGAAATGTGTTAACAAGATATGAAGCTTGCCTGCAAGGAGGACGTCATTTGAGATTTAGTGGAAGACCAAAAGCAAAGACTGACTAGAGACAAAAAATAATCGTAGTTTGCTGTTATTAGCGGGAAGAACCCCTCGCAATTTCTAACGTGTTTACGCAGCGTCATAAAATGGAACTGCGCGCACCCAGAATTCTTCAACGGGGGGGGGGGGGGGGGGCCACTTGTGCGCCCCTGTAATAAAAACCCTTTGATGATGATTCGTGTGGATCTGAAAACAGGTCTCTCGCACAACGGTGCCTACAGCAAGGCACTCCATGCAGGTGTTTAAGATCTGAGCCCCGGCGATATTTCCAGGACCCAGCAGAACGTATCACATATGAAAAACACTGCATAATGAGATGGCGCATAATTCTTTACTCTTATCCAGATTTCGTAAGGTGAGATGAGATGGATGAAACAGGTGGGGTGCAGGACAGACGAGAAAAAAAAAGTGTAGTTTCTTCACGAAAACCCGAAGACATGACGCCACCTGGGACACCGAAGAACAGTGTAGATTAGGGGAAAACTGAATCTGGATTCACCTGGCTCTCGGTAACGTTCAGTGACATGTGAACAACACAAAAACGCAGGAAACTTATTCACCCTCTGCGCAAATTCTCAACGTCGCTGCTCTACTCAACTAGCTTACCATGTGCGGTCGATTGAAAAATGATGTCAAAACTGGGGATAACTTGAGCGAGAACAGCATTTCTGGCATAATCCGGAACAGCCGTGAACTCTGTTCAATGACTTGAAAACAGCAGCAAAGTTGCCAGATTTGGAATCAAGCAGACCTATTTAGAACGAGTCTGGAACGCAAACTTTTGTTCCGCAAAACCCGGACGGCATCAGATTAACCGACGACCAATCAACCGTCAGATGGTAAGGAAATGTAAATTAAATAGCTGAAAATAGTTGTCGCCCCATTCCCACGCAGACACTAAAGGAATATGAAATCAACTTCCCTTCCTACAACACATAAAAGAAATCTGCGACATTCTATTCGGCCTGCCTACTTTTTGAAGTCTCAGCCTGTCCTGTGCATAGGTAAAAGCGCAGCTTCGTTAGCAGTCACTCCAGCCTGAAAGGTAACAGAATGTGGGACTGACGGGCCCATATTCATGCTGCCATCCGTATCTGACAATCACTCAACCTTCCTGGTATCCTTGGGCCCTTAAACGAAGTCAAAAAAACTCCTCAGAAACTTCGGTAACTTATACCCAACCTACGCAGGGCGTCGTAACCCAGAAGACTCGTGTCTTCATCAACAGCACCTTGCGAATCTCAAATCTGGCACGTTTGACTCTTCCCCCCCCCCCAAAAACGACCTACGGCTTCGCCAGATTTTAACGCTTACTTCTAACAACAGCTTTCAGATCATCTGCCACAAAACCTTGCAGCCGCCAGTTTTCAAATCAAACTCATTACACTATTTCTCGACGGAGCGGCACGATTATTAAACTGATATCCGCGAATTGCAACACCTGCCTAGTACTTCAGCATTTACCAATTTTTTTATACAAGAACACCCTGTGTTCTGTAGCATAAGACGCCATCCTCAGGAACAATTTTACCAAAATACAATACCAGCATTACTTTACACAAGCGGACCAAAATTCCAACAAATGGCCCCACAAAAAAATATAACAAAGAAACAAAAATTAAATACTCACGGTTATACAGTTACATCAAGCTTTATAACCTCTGCCTAAAATATGTACCTCGTACACTCAGACCTTGTTTTACATCCTGCGTTCCTCAAAAAGTGGCCGTAAATCAAATACGATGTTTCGATCACAAATAACTGGTAAAAGAACGCAGCAAGCCAAAGGGCGTTAAACTGGAAAGAAGAGCGCAAATTAAGATACGTACATTCTCAAGGGGCGTTAAATCCCAAAGGCGTAAGGCAAGGCCTGGGCAAATAAAAATGCCACTTCTTCACTTAAGCTTTCCAATACGCATGCATACTAAAGGGCTCAATTAACGCAAATAAATTTTGACCCTTCCGATGCAGAACTTTAAAAAAAACAGATATACACGAGCTGCACATGAAACAGCTTATAATGAACCTACAAGTTAACGCGACCTACAAGCAATATCAGACCCTAGGGTAAACCCGCTGAATATTTGCCCTAGCGGGGGAGTCTAAAGTAGTTTTCGGCAAGATAAACAATGTCCAAGAACGTTTCAAAATTCATTCGACTCCACAGACAAACGCTGGCTCAGTGGGGCGAGGTGAGTGATTTTTGGAACTCGACAAACAAGGCATCCTAAAATCCGTTTACGCGGGTCACAAATGAAAAGGACACACAAGAAACGGTGGTCCCACCATCTGTAATAAAAAAATATACTTTAGTGCAAATCAGTTAAGTAACTATCCATTTGTAGCACCACCTAAACTGACTAGCACTGTACGAATACTTTTGACTTTTAAATCCAACAAACATGCGGGAAAAGCAGCAACACAAGGAAACGGGTTAACAGTTCACTTTATGTCCATTCCATTACAAAGCGCACATGTAAGCAATCCCCCTAGTTCACTGTCGAATTAAAGATTTACGGCGATTTACGGGCACAAAGATCATAGTCTCTAGCACGCCATTACCATTAATATGCTAAAAATACGACTACAAATACAATTCCGAAAGTTGAACATACCGCAGAATTGCAAAGGAGCTGATAAACACAACACTTCAGTTCAACGCCACTTCTGACGCAGTGAGTGACGCAAGAGCAGCAACCAGTTTGAGAAGGGCCGACGTAGCTGCTGCGGTCGCAGATCCTGCTTGCATGGGGTTCTTATGTAGCTTCACAAAATTATCCACTTCCGTTTACAACTTGCTAACATTTTAAATTAATGCTAACATTAAAGTCAACCATGTACATTGTTCTTGGGGGGGACTACCCAACTATTTTTAACACACCTCCAACATGTTTCGTGCTCATCCGTGCCACTTCCATGGATTTCGTGTACAGCGTATATATTAATATGCGAGTTCGGTTGAAAAAATAATCAAAACATTGCTACAAACAATGAACGATTAAAACAATGTATGATTCATATTTCACCAAAATACTACTAAATAGATTATGTTAAAATATTGTTCAAATGATTTACTGCTTTTAATGTGGTCAGTGAATACACGTGTACATCAATAAATAAATAAACAAAAATCATATATTCATTGACCCCATACAGTCACACAAATACAATTAGCAAAATGTTGAATTTCTGTAAGTTATTGTGGTACGTAAAGCAACCACTGGGGCTTAAAAAGAATTAATGCGGTTGCAGCCCCACCAGCATTAAGGTCGCTGAAATTTGAACTTCCAAACGATTCTACGAGTAATATTTACAGAAAACCGCGCACAATTCTTTGGAAAACCTTGGCTGTAACCACGGCACTGCTTTAAAAAATAAGATAATTTATTGACAGAAATACGTACAGCGCACCTATTTCTCAGAAAACTTTTGACTGTACCAAGAAAACAATGGCGGATCCCGGCGGCCGTACGGTCATAAACGTAGGTCTGCATCTCGCGTGTTCCCTATTGTGTGTTGTGTAGGTAGCAAGCAGCCTCTGCGACCTTCTCTCACTCGCTCAGAGTTCTGCCGGGTGTGTGCGCCTATCCGTGTGTGATTCAGAGACCTCGAAACGAGGCAGCCTACGCCCGAGTTGGGCTGCAATGCAAAAAAAAAAATGAAACAAAATTTCCACTTTATTACTGGGCGCGAGTCGCATTGAATTCCGTCACACTGTATTTGGCGTCCGTTCTAGACAAGCCAACGTTCGATGCTTACAGATATAAAGTCACAACAAAATTAACTACAAATTGTGTCACTTATCATTGTCCTTTTACTACCTTACAATTTCGAAAACGTGTGCTGTCTCAAAAATTACCGAGATCGTTGGTACCTCCGTACAGCCCTGAACAACTGGATTCTTAACGTTTCTTTAGAATTCACAGAATGTGACCACATCATCACTGTAGGACCAATGTCACTGGACATAGCACGTACACTCAAATCAACTGTACGGGCATTTCGCGATTTGGCAAATGGACAGCTGTCACAGCTCATGTTGAAAATTGGGAAAAGAAACTGCAGTAACCTGTCTGGGTCCGTAGTTCAAGTCTCAGATTGAGCTTCAAAAAGATGAGACTATAAACAAACCGGTTGTTTGCGTTATAACGTATATATCAAAAGTGTACTATTCAGATTTGGAAGCCACGCAGGGGTTCAGCATTTGAAACCTCCACTTGTCGTCCGTACCCAAGGACGGGTAAAGGTCCGTGATTTCATGCTTCCGCTGCGATGCTGATGACATCTGAGCTGTTCTGGGGTATAATGCAGCGTTACACCCCACAAGAGCGCAGATCTCACGAGTAAAGGTCTACCGTACTTCACTTCCATTTAAGGCTTTAAATATCTTCCCTGTTATAGTGACAGGTAGTTGTACGCAGGTAAGTGGTTCTTTTGTTCGGGAAGATAACTTCGGACGGGCTTGCCTGAAGGCTAGCTGTTTTCTTGACAAAGGGAGGGAAGAGAACATTCCAAAATTTGCAGTACTGAAATGTTTTTACTCAGACAGTAGGACAGAAAACACGGTGTGGCAAGGTTCGCTCTGCACAGCATTCACCTTCGACAACGGCAAGTTTTCCAGTAGGCCCGACTGTAGTTAATTTCGTTTCATTATACCAAACAGTCGCAATAACATAGTTAATTCAGAAGTACGCGCAAGCTGCGTGATTGCTGTAAATTATAATGGTGGCTATCAAAATGACTTGATATCCGCCCTTAAATTCCTTCAGAACGACTCGTGCTAACCGACGAACACACGGCAATACTGTAGCCATGAGATGGGGCACTTTAGAGTGAGCAGTTATACACTACGTGCTGCAGACTGTAAATGTTTCAGGCACTGTGGATTAAGCGATCGTCCTGCTGAGTTTTACAGAGCTTCATATATCCATCAAAGTAGGAACTGAATAATGATTCCAGATGTTACGTACTTTATCTGTTCAAACTCGATTCTTCGTCTCCCAACTCTTACTGGGCATATGATTTTACATGTGACCACCTGTCAAGCAACGACGCTTCTGTGAAGCAGAATTCCTACCCTGAAGCACAACATACCCTCTTTTTCCCCTTACATCGTCGGAATTTTAACGTATAGCACAGTTATAACCGCTACTAGGTTCTCTTTAACAGCCTCTGCTAGCACGACTTTATCGGTTATGGGGTCAGGCAGATGAGTACCCGGCCCTTTGCAGCACTAAGGTCAACAGTGCAGTGTGGCAAGGACAACATAAGAAATGCACGACATTAGTAAGCAAGTCGCTAACCTTTTCTGATAACGAACCTTCCCGCAGCTTAATCCGAACAAGTACTGAACACCGGTCACATGTACGCACAGCTGAGATGCAGATGCGGTACTTCCCGTGTATAGTCACCTACTGCTGGTCACACAGGAGTACGCCTCTGACCTTCGCAGCGATTTCGCTGGGGCAAGTCAAACCGTTTGATGTTTATGACAAGTAAATGAAGTATTACAGTTAAAAACACATTGTGCTGAAGTGCAGTCGTGTCTCGTGAGGGCGCGTTATTTCTATTAGGCGAGGTAGAATTTTCTGTTCTTCCCCCTTCTACTCAGAGGGGTGCATAAATTTTACTCCAGGTTTGCCACAAACTGAAGTAACAACTGACCGACCAGCAGAAAATGACACACACGTTTCTGACGAAACACGTTTTCACAGAAAGTTGTCAAGGCCAAAGCTTTATCTCTGAATAAAGACCAGCAGGAACGTATCTGTACTAACCTTTATACCAACAGCAAAGCAAGCACTTGTTCAACACTGCCAGTAACACACCTACAGCCAACAACGTCACCGCCCACATAACATAGGTATCATCTACGAATTGCCTACCACATCCTCCCGCCATTCCTCTGTACGCTGTATACACACCAGCTTATCTATCCGCATGTGATATATGCACAGTATGATGCAACGAGCGTGTAACTGAATTTCTGCCCAGGGTTTATTTCCTTCCACGAAGCCTTGCCCCTGTAGCACAGTGTCCTGCAGCACAGATTCCTTGACCACTACGCAACCACACCGATCTCTCACTTCACTATATGCATTTCCACAATAATATATCTCCCAGCACTTTTGCCGTCGCCACCTCTCTTCTTATGGCCAGTAATTCTCTAAATCTATCGCTTTATTACCTGGTACCCTTCAACATGAGCTGCGTCTTACTATTTTATTTTCTCGTTTGCATCACCTGCATAATATACAGCATAATCTCTACGACAAGCCCTTGTGCATTGCTGCCACACTGCTTATAGCATGGCCCAACGAATTAGGTAGTAGACGGGTAAGCACAAACAAAACGGGCTGAAACCTGCAAACTATGATTCCACTTTCTATCCTACAACCGTATGAAAATTCGAACATGAGGCCCTGTATCCGAAACCGGAAAACACACACACGCCTACGAACTAACGCATCTACTGTCCATTAATTCGGATCGCGTCAGAAATTACGCTTTTGCTGCATTTCTTTCAAGTATATTTTAATTTCTGCTTTCAAAACGTTTAGTGGTTTTGTGAATAATTAACAAGACAGACCCACTTAATGGCACTTCTGTATTCAAATAAACTGGATGTCCGCAAGTCATACTGTGGAATCTATTTCGTATGTCTAATTCATTTCGGATTCTTCTACGATGCCATTTCATTACATGGGCTAACAGCGTCGCGGCGAAGATACGTAAGATATGAAGACTATCGCCGTCCGTCTGAAGAAATTACGCCAGCATCCGCACAAACAACTTGAGAGCTGCAAAACAAGAGGTAATAAAAACGAGACTCTAACCAAGAATCTCACACATACGGAACTTCGGCCTATAGTTACTCTCCATGGTGAATACAAGCAGACAAACCAGTTCGAGTTCGGAGACAGTAGGACGGTGCTTCAGACAACGGTGAGTGGGGTGGATGGATGGGCTGAAGACGGGTGGCACAGGAGAGGACACGGCATTGTACATCGTAGTAACACAGGATGGGCATCAACGTATTGTGCTGATGCAAACCCGAGCGCCGAAGTTACACTCCAGACACAGGCCGCGTGAACGGAAGGACAAAGAACATACAAGGAACGTTAAATCAGCCAGTGGCGTAGCTACGTTTGATGGCGACCGAGACGAGCATTAACCATGGCAGTCCCTGACAGAAATTACGAACTTAAAAAAAAACATTTATTTAATTTCGCTTTATTTATCTCAATAATTTAAAACTAGTTGAGCGCAGAAAATCAAAACAGTTTCATTTAAAATATTCATCTTTCAACCCATTTTGCCTCCTCTTATACTTTACTGCCCGGGGCGGCAGCACCACTCGCCCCACCATCCCTGCGCCCCAGGAAGTCACACACGGCCACGGGTCCATATCAAACCAGCAATGCAGCTGAACAGTCTTGCACAACTTTATTCATCGGCCCGATTTCTGAAGCCGGAAACATTAAAAAGACGAGGAATACGAGCAGTGCTTAAAAATTATTAAACTCCGTTCCATCACCGTAAATTACAGAAAAATCGCTGAACGAATGCACCACGTAGCCGCTATTCGACAGTGCATTACCACTACACTACCCATTTACCTGCCAACTCAATCCCGAAATTATTTAATGTCTGAAATAGGAATTTGTTTAAAACTTCAGAACCTGGCTCAAAACTCATACTGCCAATACTTTAGTTCTCTCACTTGCTTCAATATCAAACTCAGACACGTCAAAACAAGAGAAGGTCTTTTAAGCCAACAACACAATCCACAATCTCGCTTCAGTATTCCTTCATGTCTTTTTCTAGTTCTGACGGAGAGAATGAATAAAGGGAACAACGAAGGAACATTAGTTACAGCTGCAGTCTAGTAGCTGACACACCTGCTTCGTATTTAAGGAGTGGGGGACGGGAAGCCGGGGATTCCTTTTCGAATATCGATCAAGATATCGGCTGTCCTTACACTTACTGATTTCCCTCGGCCTCCCCTGTGAAAATGCTAGCATAGCTCCATACGATACCCTATGATATCATTCTAAATTCTATCGTCATGCAGACACTTGTTACAGGGTAACCAACTTATACAGCTCAAGAGGCCACCGGCACTACTAGCCATAGTATATTAAAATGCGCAATAATTATGGCAGTGTTTAAGAACAAATGTTAACTAACGCTAATGAGATCAAGTTTTTTATTTGATCTAGAAACGTCATTATTTAAATGGGGGAGAAAAACTCACATTTCTCGTCCTTCATGTCGAATAAACAGAATACGAATTATTTTCTGAATTCAATACTCACACACTTAACACGAGCGAAAATCAAACTGCATAACATCACAGCCTCAAATGCCACTAACTTCATACAACAAGCAAACACGAACGAAAATCAAAGACGCATACTACACGACCGCCTTAAATATTTCATACAACACCGACTTTCGTGATCACTTCACTTTTCGCTCACCTCTCATCACACGAAAGCGGCAAAAAAGGCAGAAGTGCCTTAAAGGAACAATTTTCATTATAATTTCATTCTGTAATTAAATCACATGCAAAGGGAAATATGTCGATTAAGCAAAAGTGATCGAACATCAGGAAGCGACATAAAAGAACCGTCACAAAGCGTTTCAATTTAAGCAAACGGGATCTGAAAACGGTGAGTGTGAGCCACGATTAGGATCTTACTCGTCTTACTAAGGCATCGTACGGTGGCCCAAGGTTGCGAAGTAAAAGGTCAACTCTATCAAAGCACTTTATTGCGAACCTAAAATTCACCAGTGCGAAACGAGGACATATGGGCAAAGCAGGGTCGTTTACTGCTATAATCAAATACCCTTCACTACCATAGTATCGACTGAAACGTCACCGATTTGCTCCAGTTACGGTCTCAATGCCAAGGTTCACACATGACGCACCTACGACCTTTCCTTCTATTCACTCTATAATTTTAAATACAAAAGACTCAAAATCCTGTTGCAGTTATCATTAACTTAATGAATTTCACACATGTATTTCATGGCGTCAGTCGCAGGAGTAGTGACCACATTTTATGTGACTGGTCTGGAAAAAAATTCACACTGCAGTACCCAATTTTGCACAACTGGTTTTCGACTTCAAAGCCTCGTTATGTCCGCCCGAGGAACTTAGTCACATATAATGCTCGTAGGAGTCAGAGTCTGCACCCGTTTCAGTAAATCTGTTCCTCTAATACTTGTCTTGACAGACAGCCAGTAGAGGCTATCACTTCTGTACTCCTTTGCGATTTTAGGGTGACAGACACTAGGTACAAACTGCTCACATCTCAAGCATCTTCGGAGCAAGCAAAAAAAGAGCTTCCGTCTTGCGTAATTCTTGTGGCAGTGTTCATGAACATTCAGGTCTTCCGGGATGACGCCGTGTCGTTCGGTAAATAGTTATCGGTGTTAACGGAGGAGCTTTCTGCGTCCACTTTCCAATATCTTCGTGGTCTAAGAACTTGGCGTCTTCTGTTTCCACCACTTCTTGTTGGACTACTAAGACGCAGAACGCAGAGGTAGCAACAGCCTTCGAAACGTCGGTAACTACTTACCAATCGGCAGAGCGTCACAGTCCATAAGATGAGAATCTGAATCCTTCTGAATTCAATGCCGACGACCACTAAACCCGACGCAAATGATATTCACACACGGAGGCCTATTTCTCCCCTCTCCCACTGTTTTAAGATCAAGCAGTTAGAGCTGAGTATATCAAATAATTATCTAGAAATGTTGGCTACTTCCTACCATCGGTAATGCAAATGGACAACACAGACAGGTAGAAACGAATTAAGCCGTGTTGGGTTTGGACTGTACCAAACTGCAATCAATACAAACCACAGGTGAAATACAGATGTAGAATCACTAACAAAGTGGAGAACAGCAAACGATTTGGCGAAGGAAAATAAAACGCAGTACTGGACAGCCACCAATCAATGTGTCTGTCGTCAATGTACTTTAGTTTTCACTGCGACAAGCCCCATTTAGTAAGCGATCCCTGACGAAGTCCATACCAGTTACGGATGCAAAAATGAGGGCATAAATACTCCCTGCGCCCGTCACAGGTTTAAACTGCAGCTAATTCAAATGAGCGCTGCCGCAACAAAGGAAAACTCCCGGGTAAAACCGAAGTCCGGAGATTAAGAATAAGTAGCGCTATATCTCCATTCCGCCTATATGCCGGCACGGGGTGCTTACGAACAAATTTACCTTTCGCCGTTATACGTGCAGCGTTGTTCCCTTCCCTTGGGTTCCACAGCCGGTCTGGGCATGGCGATCAACAGCAAAATCCTTGGGCCGGCTTATAACGGAAGTTCGACCGTCCACGCAGTAAGTATCCTGTCAACCGACGGAGCTATCTGTCTCATGGTTATCCAAGACAAGAAGGAAATGCGGCATCAATCGAAAACAACAGATTGTAATGGGAATTGCTGCCTACAGTACGGTGATATACGGAAGATTGGTAAAGGTACGCAGTAATCAATAATGACCCGTACTCATCACCAAATATTATTCGGATAATCAAATCGAGAAGAATGAGATGGGCGGGGCATGTAGCACGTATGGGGAGAAGCGAGGTGCATACAGGATTTTGGTGGGGAGACCTGAGGCAAGGCGACCAGTTGTGAGACCCAGGCATAGATGGGAGGATAATACTAAAATTGATCTTCAAGATGTGGGATGTGGGGGCATGTACTGGATTGAGCTGGCTCAGGATAGGGACAGGTGGCGGGCTTTTGTGAATGTGGTAATGAGCCTCCGGGTTCCACAAAATGTGAGGAATTTCTTGACTAACTGAGAAACTGTTAGCTTCTCAAGAAGGCCTCCGCTCCATGGAGTTAGTAATCAATACTGTAGGGCACAGAATTTCAAACGCCGCCCTTACCGGTTATTAGAAACTTAAATGCGGGCCGCTTAGCCACTCATGGTGTTCCATAAAATGGACTCTACTATCGGCAAATATGCCTATAAATCCGAATACCCTAGAACTTATACCGAAAGTCTTCACGTCAAGGGTTTAGATAAAATCCCCTCTTCCACAACGCGGCGGAGAGTCACAATATCGTTTTGAGAGACAATCCCAACTAAAATTTATTTCCCGACTAGTTGTCGCCGTAGCTGTGACCACAAACTGTAGTTTTTCGGCACGTTCGCATAGACACGAAAAGCAACCATTACCTTCTTCATGTCCGTAACTTTACATACGACCAGGTTTAGCATTAAAAAATTCTACGTGGTGCCCACATTGCGTTTAAGTGTTTTGTATGGATCTCAGAACAAACAGCAACTTTTGCCTTACAACACATTAACAGACTGGTTTTTATAACCGAAGTGGAGAGTGTTTACTGCGCGGTACGAACTGAGTCCTTAAATAAAACAAATACGCTTCGTCTTTAAAGGGTTAAAGGATATATAATGGTGCGGAAAAACTGAATTAGCGTTAACATTCTTGTAATTAACGTCCGAACAGTCTGCCCTAAACAGTGTTCGAAACACCAATGTACTGACAAGTAAATTCAGTTTAATCTTTAAAAAACGGGGCCCAAACTAGCATTTTCCGACACAAAATTTGGTGGTAATGGATTTTTACACAAAATGTAATCAAAGTGCGGGAAAGCGTCACACTCAAAAGGCGAACAGTGTGTTGATTCGTGGCACAGACAAATCGACAGAGTAACTCACTGACTTCAACAACGAACTAACCAACTCCATGAATCACACAGAGTCCTCGTTCACACGCAACTAGCTCCTCGGCTGACCATGAAATTTCCGGCATTCATGGAACTAGAAGGTTCACCACCGTGCTCTCAGCGGGCCCACCACTTCTCCCTATCACTATGCAAGAACAATCCAGTCCACTCCCATTACATTCTTTCCGGTCCCTTTTTAAGATTATCCTCCCATCTAGGCCTACGTCTTGCATGTGGTCTTATTCCTTCAGATTTTCCTACCACAACCCTGTACGCATTTCTACTACCCCTCCCCCGAACCCTACACGCCACATCTCATCCTACTTGATTTGTTCACCCCAGCATTATTTGGGTGATGAACATGTTTCGGGGAACGAGCTCCGTGGCTTTCCTTCCCATTCATGCCCCCCCCTCCGGGCCACCAGCTTCAGGGTCGCAAGGCAGAGTCCTCAACTACATGACGCTCCTCAGCATGCAACTTCCTCCAGTCTCACGTTACGTCCTCCGTCTTAGGCGCAAATATCAGCACCCAATTCTCGAACACCCTACGCCTATTTTCTCCCGTAATGTAAGCGGACAGAGTGCAAATACGTAATCGCTACTCCTTCAATTATGGGTTTTGCGTGGACCATTTCATTTCATAACCTGCACCGAACCAAAGCTGCGTAACATCTAACAATTAATAACGAACGCACTGCTTTGAAAACAGGTCCGATACTTAATCCAGGGCGACAGCGACAGTAACAAATTGGCAACTTAAGCCGCAAACTACAAAACAACCAACCTGTAACCATGGCAACGTCATCGCTAAACTGTGAACCAGGATTCCAAGCGAGCCTGGCACGAGAGTCGAGATACGCGACCTGCTGTCAACCTACCGGTAGTCATGGCAACGTCCGCATCCGTTTGTCCCTCCGAATGCGACCATAGCAACGAAAGTACTTTCCCGCCACACAGCGGTAAACATGGCGACGAAACATGGAGTAACAACGCACCTATACACGCGCCAATCAATTTCCTAGTTATTGGAATCCCTCCGCTGTCGCCACAGTAAACAGTCTGTAACTCCATCACTCACAGGGACAACGGCATCCACTGCATCCCACTGTATCAACCACAGCATTACATTTCACCCTGCGACATACTAGCAGATCAAAACCAACACCAGTTCTCAAAAACGGCTGCCTATTCGTAATGTTACAAAAATCTCGACGCTTGCGGACCACGTGACAGATAGGAACAATGATATATCGTTTTTGGACTTCATACTATCGGTAGTGTACAAATGCACCCCAAACGTCGTACGTGGCACGTCTGACATTCCAATAACACTCATAAGCAATTTCTTAAACGAAAACCAAAAATGTCAAAAACTTACAACCCATTATATTAAATGCTTCCATCAATAAATTAGATATGGATATCGCGGGAATATTACCAAACTTACCAGATTAACAGGAAGTACATTGCATGCATCAGAAAATGTCACATGTATACTAAATTCAAGGACACACACACACACACAGAGGCAGCATTTGGCTTGCGGTTTGGACATCACATAGTAACGGCTGCTTCACCACGGCCTGTGAAATTAAGAACACAGCGTGCCATTATTACAGCCGACATCGCCACACAACAGCCTATCTCAACACTGTGCGAAAACGACTTTAACAGCATTCCCAATCAATGCCTAACCATTCACACAAATATTACACCATCTTGAACAGCTTGAGTGTGATAATGAATGCACCATGGTCCCTTGAAACTTAAATGTGTACCACCTGACAAGAAGTAGCGGGCTTCAACCCTCAGCAACACGGCTGAGAGAGCCACAGCTGTTGCATTGCACCATCTCAACATGCAATGAACCCTCAATTCATTACTTACGTGCCAGTATTAACGGCACTGGAAATGAATATTTTTCGTAGCACCAACAATGTCAGGTGCGACATGTATGCAGAATACATCACCGACGCGGCAATGTCAGCAAGTTCCACAGCAGCTGTCTCTCGTGCAAGATTTCTGCAGCAGTCACAGAATCTGACACGAGGCCCGAGCAGTTGTGCCAACAGAAGTACGCAGCACACCACCGCACAAAAGCCTTCACGGCAGGACGCACCATGTACCAGAAACACTGAAACGACACTATACCAAGCAGAGGTCACGCGACTTGTAAAACCGCAAATCTGTACGGAGTTCTCAAAATCAGCTGCGGACAGACGTACAAATCATCAAGAATAAAATGTACTTCGTAATACAGAACCACTGGGAAAGGATATTCGTAACTTAAAAAATTATATTTCATGGGTCAAATTCAGTGGGCACCTTTGCGTAGTAGACGATTCGAACCAGCATTTTCAAAAAATTATCATGTAGAGAAAACCTCTCGCACAGAGATAAATAACGAACCCCTGGAAGCAGCCGGGTGAAATTTTGGGGGTTGATTGATAAACTAGCCGTTAATCTTGTCACATTTTAATCAAACTTCAATTTTCTCGACAAATTTTAGAAAAATACCCAAATATCAAATTTGATGAAAATCCATCCGGAAGGACCCGAGCTGTTCCGTGCGGACATGCGTACAGGGGGCCAGACATGACAAAGCTAATAGTCGCGTTTCGCAATTTTGCGAACGCGCCTAAAACAGGTATAGTTAGTGAGTTCCAGTCTTTCCCAACCTTTGTTTATCCACTGTAACATGTCACGGGCTTCCAAACAACCAAACTGGTGCCCAAATTAAAAATAAGAGCTCCGGCAGTCGAACTGTGAGTGGTTTTTTCGATTTCAAAATAAGCTAACTTTAACAACAAAAACTACGAAAATTTCTAATTTCCGTATTGCAACACAATGCAAAGATCACCACAGACAAAACTCCATCCAGAAAATTAAACATGTGAATCCTAATACCATTCATTGTCACACTCACTCTTTGTGCTGGCGCTAATCATGTTTGTAAACAGATAATACAACGCAAATATTTCTCTTTAAATAAATCTTCCTTGCGTCATTTGACTTGCAGCCCGACAAAGAATGGAAGGTTCCGCGCAGCAAGATGACTTTACAATGTTTTTTCCAACAACTATACAGCTTTGTGCGTTTGTAGTTCTATCAAGTTATTGCCTGCTGGGCATCTGCGAATTTAATATTATCCATGTTCCGCGCAGTAAGATGATTCTACAGTTGTTGGAATGAACATTTTAAAATGTAAGTTCTCGGTAACAGCATCAGTATGCGGTAAGTGGTAACATCGATTTGGCTTATTACGGAATCGTGTAAATTCAACTGACGAATATAAGGGCAGCTGGCAGGCACGAACAGCCGTAATCCCGCCACCAATATTTGTTAAACGGCAACAAAAATAGCCCCATTACATTTATATTTCCACTTCCCCTTCCTCCAGATTGTATATTTTCTTGGAAAAAAATATGGGCACTAAAACTTCTATTTCTTGAACCACAGTCTATAGAACTTACATACAAGATGAATTCGTCCTTCACAGGCCCCTGTTCAAGACTGTCCAGAATCCCTGAGCTCCAATCACACACCGGATTCGTCTCGGCATGCACTCATTCGAGATCGAATATAGTGATGGGTGGAACGCTGATCTAACAGAACGCAATATCCAAACAACGAGTCCACGCCGAGATGAATCAGAATAATATACGAAGGTGAAAATTCTGCACACCATGTGGAACATGCTAAGTCTTGAAACACCCTTTTTCAAAGCTAAAATGCCCAATTCAAATTTTTATGTCCTGAGAAACGAAAAGGGTTGTAAAATGTGTGGCGTCGCAAAATAAAGCTTTCCGATCTACAGTTGCGTTCGAATACGAAACCTTAAAATCAAAATTCCAGGAACAGTGCAGCACAAACACTGTTGAAACGTAAATCGGTATGTCAGCCACAGTGCAGATGAACACTTTGGCGAATACAACAGCGCCCGAAAACATTCACGCCCGCCCATACCACGACTCGCAGTCATATACATGACCTTCGCATCAACACCGGTCTCCTACCCGCTTCCCTAGCGTGTCGCCTTCGTTGCGCCGTGAAACCCAGTCACACGTCTGTGAGAAATCATTATCTCTGTTTTCCTTCAAAATACACAGACATACCGATTTTTCTCTTTCCTTAACAGATATGTATCATACAGAAGAAATTAATCTATGGTGTAAAAAGCCACATATTGGCGACCAAAAGGAAATTACGAATGACTGCTATCTGGGTGCCAGCTGAACGCTCACGTGCTTTCCGTTTTCGGGCTGAACGCTGTTAGTGCTCGATTTATGTTTCACAAAGGTACGGACACTCCCGCAAATACACGCACTAAATGTCTGCGCAGTCTCGACGTTTGTAACTTTCACACACGGACCTGGAGCATACTGAGGTTCAAGTGACACGAATAAAATCCAAAATCGACACAGCGCTCGTCTGCCATAAAGACGGTGGAAGCATTCTCTCCGAAACTTTGGTACCTATGAACAATACAGTGCACGGTATCACGTCAGAGGCAACAAGTCTATATTCAGCGACGTGAGAGGCGCAAAATTACCGATCGGTGTAGCTTGTATATAGAAACAGTTGGATTTGCACCCGGCACGTACCAATTAATGAACCTCACAGCGACGGACACAAAGCAATTAGTGTTATTCATGCAGCGCACCTCACACGAATAATAGCAAAACATTGTGTAGCATACACAGCATGTATGTAAACTGGTGATCTGGAACAGGGTAAGGCCAATGAACCTTTCTTGATGAGCCGAATACCGACGAAAATGCCCCTCGAAATTATTTCCTACGCCGTAACAATTAGGTCTAACGCATCTCCTGGCGTACAGGCACATATATTCTCTTCAAAGCAAACTTCCCTACAGAAGCGTGCAACCTGCAGAGTAACCTCTGTCTTGTCTCTATCTGGTATATTCAAATGTAGCGTCGTAACGGGGTAAAAATAAATTTATGCGTCATACAGCAATCGATTCGCGTCTCGCGTCGCTACTAAAATCTACCCAATAGCATAACTACGTCGAATAATGTCCCATACATATTATACGGCTAAAGAAGGGAACACGCGAACTTTTCTTACGCACAGTAAAGACTGTACTGTAACGTACTGTAGAGACATGAGTTCATAACATACTCGGTATCCTGTACGTTCGAGGTCTGCTGAATAAATGGCATGCTGCAGAAGACGCGAAGACACTAAGACTTCATTGACAAGCACAGCTGTCAGCCATCTGTCTGTTATTTTAAAAACCGACACTTTTCTTACAGGCCTACAGTTCTGGTAGCACAATAGGAAGAGGTATGTCACACTAAACCCGGACAATTTCCCATCATCATCATCATCATTATTATTCCCAATAATCTGTAGAGATACTCGTGCATTCAAGAAAAAATCAATTTTACTTAATGATTACTTACCTGAATTGTGCTAATTATTATCAGAAGACATAATAATAATAATAATAATAATAATAATTATTATTATTATTATTATTATTATTATTATTTTGATCCTTCGCTTATTATTATTATTATTATTATTATTATTATTATTATTATTATTATTATTATTATTATTATTATTTTGATCCTTCGCTCCATAATGGTCTATGGCCCTTGGTTCAATTATGGAGCAAAGAATTGTTACGATAATAAGAAAAATAATTGTTATGACCACCACCATGACTGATAAATTCAGAAAACCATGTTTTCCCATCAATTAAACGTCATGTTACTATAGTGCTCAATTACATATTCAATATCCTTAGCAGGGGTTACGGTGTATTCATCATGTACAGTCCCGCTATTTTCCTGCTTTCAATATACTTTTCACTTTCAATTCTTTTCATTTTCAATTAAATCATCTGCAATGTTTTCCCTTTTCTATTCCTTTTCCTTGCCTTCGTATCCTGACGTTTCTCCTCTACTCGAGCTGTCTTTGTAACTGGCCACTAGTCAGTTAAGTTGGCACGTAAATAGACAAAGAATTGACTTGAATTTATTTATTCACAAGGCAGTGTGAGGTATTAAGCAGCAGTACGATATGTCATGGCAAATTTATTGACCGACAAAATGGAACTCTCTGCAACCTACAATATCGAACCTTACGTCACAGTACCAGCTACTCAAGAGCTCCACTAAAATGTTGGGAGTTCCTACAGAACCCTTACATAAATCTCAACAAAAGTACTGTTACGCTCCTGACGGTTCTTGCTGGGCGCAACCCTACCAACCTAAACAAGACCAGGAGCGCACGTACAAACGTAACGCTGCAGCGCGTTCGCGTAACGACTGTTGCCGCGCAAAAGCAAAAAGTATTACATACTCTGTGTGTCTGTAGCCTTAGTTACTCTGCACGCAAAGCGCATGCGCCGTATTGTACTGTCACCTGTGACCTGTCTGGGTGTACCATATTTTTCCACATTATCTCATAAACGGCACAACTTTCGGGAAAAAATTATAAAAATTAAAATGTGTGTTTTGATTTTCCCTACAACGTTTGTCTGAAACATTTATCATTCTAAGAAAATTTCAGCGACATATTACTATAAATGCACTTAGGTCCTCATGTAAATGAAAGACCCACTATTCTTGTCACATTTCAATCAAACTTGAATTTCCTAGACAGTTTTTTCGAAAAAATGCTCAAATATCATATTTCACGAAAATCTGTTCAGTAGGGGCCCAGTTGTTCCATGTAGACGGACGAGCAGACATGACAAAGCAAACAATCGCTTTTCGCGATTTTGCGAACGCGCCTAAAAATCTGGAGAAAGCCCGGAATGGTTTCTACCCTGGTGCTGATGACGTTGTTACGTCACGTAGCAACTCTTATCACCGCATCATCCTAACGCACATTTAACCTTAATTCTTTCACATGATTCTAACTTCACACTAACGTAAAGCCCATTTTTAGCCGGACTAACAAAGGTTACGAATTTCATAACACTGGATACGTTCATCAGTATGCAAGTGTAGTTACGCCATCACGTGGGTCTCGTTTCCTTGACACACACGCTACCAGACGGAGAGTCAATGTCGCCACACACTGACCTAGAAGCAAGGCGACAACATTTTTGTTAACAATGTTCCACATGCAGCTTACTGATGTCCAATGATTTCTTGTTTACTCCCATTAGGCTTCAAAGATCACCACATTGCCTGGGTGAGTGTTCGCGTGTAGCTCTTCATCCGTCACCCAACGTCTGACGGAGCCGACTGACTTTCAGGGAAAAGTAGTAAGAACATCATGCCACAGAGGCTGCCCCAGAGCCGTGCATTCATCCTACTGTCGGTAATGACAATACGGACGAACGTACTTTTATGGCGCTGGCGACAACACCAACATTAACTGTGGCCCCGAAATAACGCATGGTATCAGAACTTCGATAACCGTACAACCCGTGTTATTGTTACGTTTTGTAGGGTTTAAAACTAACAAACTAACGCATGCAGGAAACCATATTTAACTTACTGTTCGACTGCGACTACTGTACGAACGATACGGGACATGTTCTTGAAATCTGGTACGGACAGAGATATAAGTCTACATATATGATAATTCAACAAATTACAAACATGGCTGTGCTGCATAATTTAAGACATCCGAGAAACTCAACGCTTCCCAGTTTACTGTTCCCTGCGGACCTAACACAGATCATCCAGAATTGTTATGTACCTATCCCGTACTCTTATGGGTATGTACAGAAACTAGGCTGTTACAGACAAGTGCAAGTACAGCGGCATACCTACTGAATGCTAGTTCAATCCCCAATCACAGATTTTAATTGCGTGAATATACGTGTATTTTACTTTCTTGTGTTCTTCTCCTTCTTAATATCTTAACTCCTACGCACTGTAATGCTGACAGGAAAAACAACCATATCCCGGGTCAAGAACATTTAACAAAATATATTCCATACACAAACACCAGAACTGAAATTCTGCCGCTGTTCTGCTCCACTGCACCAATCCTCTTGCACAGCAACGGGTGCACATGTCAGGTGGAACCGACTGCTAACAAACATGCCGTTAACCAGCATTACAGAGGTGCATGTGCTGCGATTCCAGTTGTACTCCCAGCACTTGCTCTAGTGTGCCCTAGTTGACCATCTACGAAGTAGAATCGCTTACTCTATCAAGCTCCTCTCACAAACTCTTTATAAATTCAAAGTCTGCATTTCAATGAAACAATCATTTCTTGTCTCTCACAGGCAATGCACGGTGTAAGAACAACTCAGCGTTTGGGGTTATCTGTCGAACCTGCAGCCAGAGACAGAAATTGTCAGAATTTTCCATCGATTTATAACAACATCAACAGGCAAGTAGGATTAGACATCGGTACTACATGAAAGCAGGTTTTAGCGAGGAACTCGCTGTTAGCATGCTATATGTGCATGCATCTTACAGACTTGCACAAAATGTGATGAACCATCGTGCTGGTGTGGACAGAGGTGGTTGTCGCCCTGTTTAATGCGCTGCTGCATTCATCTATAGATACTGGGAACACCACAATAACCGTCGACCAGGAAAACAGACGACCCGCGCAAAATTCGAACCACCTATCTCTGACGAAGAGACACTTGCAGCTAAGTATCTGCCTCGATATCACTTCACTGTTTTCTACAGGATCAAAAACGTCTACCAATCATTCTTCTGTACGAAGCTGTAAAAGCAACTACGTTGTTGGATAAGTGAACACATGTTAATAAAAGTATCTGTGGAATGCTAAATGAAAGTTCCCCAAAGTGTGATGTACGTCAGGCCCGATCAGCAACGCAGTATTCTACTAGTAATCAACGCCAAATTACGACCTGGCAATGTAAAGAAAGACAACAAACCAAACGTGACCAGGCATACATAAGATACGCCCAGGAGACCAAGTTGCAAGATACAGCCCTTCTTCACCCCTACACATACAACATGTTAACTCCCAAAACAAACATCATCAGCATTTATAGAAATTACGCCAAATCCACGAAGAATTGTCTGAGTTACTCACCAAATACCGAGTTATAAAATGCAACACATTCCAACCGTACGAATAATATAACAATTTAAGCAATTTACGTGTATCTGTACGAAACCGCGCAATTTTCCTCATCATTCACGGCTGTGAAACGGAAGTGCTCTTGAGACAAAAGGTTTTACATAGATTAGGCATCATGTTGGAAGACACCAGTACATGCACAGCGTTGCTTTCCAGAAGCCCACAATATGAAATACTGTGGGGTCGTGTACTTCCCATCCATCACACTCGCGCACACTCTTCCACCGACACGATAAAATAACCATGATAAAATTTTGCTGCCCATGACTCCGTCTGAATGTACCTTAAACTTACTGTACAGTCTACACAGCAGGGCGTGTAAACGACGCGGCTCTTCTACATCTTACATATTTTCGTCCTTGTTCTAAGT
This sequence comes from Coptotermes formosanus, assembly GCA_013340265.1. Lineage (NCBI taxonomy): Eukaryota > Metazoa > Arthropoda > Insecta > Blattodea > Rhinotermitidae > Coptotermes > Coptotermes formosanus. The sequence goes on along the minus strand of BLKM01000903.1, from coordinate 975,296 downwards.
TAGTGGAGTCTGTTGGCTCGTGAGGCGGATAAATATAACCCTCAACTGTTGATACTACTGTACAAGATACGTCAAGAGTTCACCTGACTCTCTTCTGCACTCCTGATTGAAGCGGTCTCAAACGGAAAATATTCGCGTATCGTACGGGATCAACTGTGAAAGGAATAGATACAGGTCCGTAATATCATACCAAACAGGACGATAGCAATGACGACACAGTTCGCGGTTTGCCGGGATCGATTACGTCGCTAGTACGACTGCTGAAGGGGTCAGAAATTCTATAAACCCCACCTTCCTATAACATTAATTTCTATTAGCACACACGATTAATATAGTTATTGTAATTACTACTACTAGTTATCGCTTTATGCACAGTACTTAGAATTCTACACCTCAAAAAAACCACGTTTCTAGGGTATATAGTGTTGCAGTTTTTCTGTACTTGCAATTCATGACAGACGTCATGCTACTTCCAATGCCGACTGTCTTGTACTTTTACATTAGTACATGGGCCACCAATCTTTTTTCGCAAAGGGCCACGACTGTTATTGTGGACTGGCTCGCGGGCCGCACGTGTAAAAATCACAGTATATGGGACATATGACCGCCTAAATTGAAAAATTATACATATCATAGAGTTCTGTCACAAAAATGCAACATTATTATATTACGTTAACTGCCTTAATAACAGGAAATGTTATCCTGATAAAAATCTTAAACGAAAAAGCCTTTCCCTCCCTCTTTTCTCTCTGTGAAAGTCACGCTGTACTTTTCTCTCTGCCAAGGTCACGCTGTACTTCCAAGTGGATCGGTCGCGTGGATTTATTCTAACTAAAGACAACTGCATTATTGTTTAATTTTCATAGTGTATGTATAATTTACAAATGTGGCCGCGGTCCGCGGGTTGAAGACTCATGCATTAGTACTTCCCGAGTTAAGTGTGCTGTGTCCAATATGGCTGTTTTATGTAGGTCCTTGATTTCGTACTTTCCCGGTCTGTTCCTCATGTATTTTCTGAATGATTCTGAGATGGTTCCAGTTGTCCCTACTATTATTTTACTATTACTTTTCTTTACTCTGAGATTACAGAAGCACAGAATCGATATACGTTAACTCTGTCGGGTATTGCCTCAAATCGCATCGCCACTACGTGTGCAGCTCTTGATTTAAAAACATATTCCTTACATAAAGTGCGGGTACAGACTCGTCACATTTTATGGGAATTTGAAATATCATAATGTAAAAAAGTACTAACGTCTCACTTTATGTGCAGATAATGAAATAATGTGCATCAAAAATTATCAGGAAAATTAGATGGAAAGAGACAGCGCATCCTAATTAGGCGGCTGCTGCCTCTTCTGTTCCTTCAGCGTCGTCAGGATATGAAGCTTGTTGCACCGCATTGTGTCAGGCAGTGCACTAACTTAATAAGGTTTACACTGAATTCACTTTCATTATACAGCTCCGCACTCTTGCTGGAAATATGTGAAAACCGCGCGTGTATATATGTGTACATACAGACGTTATTTAAAAAACTTGACGTAACCAATGTTAACGCATTTTCCTAAGATTTGAGAACATTACGCCGTATCAGGATGCGACAATATGTGAGGCAGTGCACAACCCACTCCAGAAGTTCCTGCTTACGCCATTTCTCGCTGATGTTACAGTGTTAAAAATATGACACTTCGGGTGACCTCCAATCATAAACGACGCTTCGTGAAAATCGGTGAACTGGTTCAGATGTTGCAAAGGATAAACAGAATCGCTGACACAAAATCTGGAGGCTTATTACTTTAAAATAAGAGACGAAGGCAACTGGACATAAAAAGTGGTCAACACACTCCAATGGGCAGCAACGGGCTGAACAACACGGGGAATTGACTCCCGGAAGAGGCACACGATTTCTCGTCTTCAAAAACGTCCAGACCTTCTCTAGGTTCCACCAAGTTCCTACTCAATGAGCACAGGGGGTTCTTAATCCGAAAGTAAAGCGGCCGAATCGCGAAGCCGAAAGCTCACACCCACCTACCGAGGGCGTGAAAAAAAGGTGCAGCTATACCTATACACCCCCCTTATAAGCCTTCATGACGTGGCCAGGGCGAAATATACTTTTACCACACTTCAGTGAAAATCTAAAAAGATCGCTAGTTTTGAAATCGATTATCTTATTTATTCTGAGACACGTGCAATCACTGGGTTTGCTGTTCACTGTTTGGAAGCACAAAGTCTCGGTCCTTGTCTGCTGCGCATGCGTGATGGACGGTGTCGGTGTGTCCAACGCAGTCAGTACAACCCCGCAACGAGCCGTACGGTTTGCTTTGCTTTATCCCATGCGCAGTTGAAGCCTGTTCAGCACTTCATCTCAGCTGCTTACGTAATACATGCTGGACCGTGGTTCTGGAGACACAGAAGTTGCAAACGAGACGAGTGATGGGAGTTCTGTGGACACCAGACACACACACGATACGTCCAGTGCCCTCTTCTGAACTTCGTGTAGTTGCAGATTTTTGTGACCCCCTCCCCTTACATTAATAAAACCCATGAACTGATCTACCACTTCAAGGTTGTTCTTCGTGCATACGTTAAAAATTTCGCCGACTCGTTACAATGATCGTGGCCTCGGTACTTCACATGACGCATTTTCCCTTTTGCTGAACGGACACCACTTACTGGCTGCTGAACATTTCAGCAGCTCTGCCCAATAATACGCAAGGGTGTTAAATGCTCTGCCGCAACGTTAGGTGTTCTTGTCATACAGTACATCAGCCCCCCCCCCCCCTCAACCGGACGTGTCCACACGTATACTTTTCTTCAATATTGAGGGCACTTCGGTTATATATTCTCGACACTACAAAAATAGTGTGGGATGCAATACGACCTTAGCACCATTGATATTTATACAGACCGACATTTATATCTCAAACTGGAACACGCTACTGTCCGCGTTCGCACATGGCGCTTACAGAACGAAGCAGTTCGTACATACAATCCAGCGCTTCACAGTCCTTGACACTAGTGAGACAGTGTCATGCATTACGTCGCGCAATGCAACTCTTCAAATACATTAGAATCAACGATGGGCGACAAATGAGCAATACGTAACGTGAATCGCGATTTAATAATCGCATCGTCATAAACGTAACATTAGACATGTGTCACAACACGTTAGCTTCTCCGTACACTGGTGACTTACCAGAACAATTTATGGTGAACCAAGACATTTGGTCCCTACGCACCCGCGGATTTCAACTTTTGTAGGCCCACGCGCAGAAGAAATCAGTGCTATCTATACTGACAAATGCACCCTTGATGGTACCGGTGGGGGGGGGGGGGGGCATATACTGAAACTAGAAAACGTTTTACCGGTTTATTAACTTTCAGACTAAAATCGTTGCGGATCCATTAGTGACACACACTGATACGTTACGCCGATTTCCCGTAAGCGCTTTGTACTTCCGACCGCATGTCCTGTAAAAAACACAACCAAAGATGGCCCGTTAAGTGACAGTAGACACTATCCTCCATTTACACGAGTTACCAATCATTTCCTGACAAACACTAGCTTCGGACAGTACCCAATTTTCAAGTGCCTATATGTAACTGTCCATTACTTATCACCACCAACCTAAGGACAAGAAAATGGACGGTCAGCATGTTAACTTACATTACATAAGAATATTATTAACTTCATGAAAGTTATGTCTTTTTCATAAGCTATTGCCATACACCAATCCAGGAGCATAAAGTGGCGCTCTCGCCGCATAAACTCGCGTCTCCGTGATGTTATCAGATTGCAGAAAACTAAACGACTTTGTAGCTACAGCGTACACTAAACAGGGGCGACCAACATAATGAACCGTTGTTACCCCTTTAAAGATGAAGCGTATGTCTACATAAGGACTCAGTGCGTACCGCGCTGTAAACACTCTCCACTTGTTATAAAAACCAATCTTTTAATATGTTATAAGGCAAAAGTTGCGGTTTGTTCTGAGATCCGTACAAAACACATAAACGCAATGTGGGCACCATGAAGAATTTCTTAGTGTTAAACCTTGTCTATGTAAAGTTACCGCTAGGCTTTAAAAGGTTAAAACATGTGCACAGAAGTGAGACGAAGCATTGTTCAATATTAAGCGATATAAACACTTAAAGAACAGAAAATTTAGGCCCATATACTCGCATATTGGGACGTAGCTGTGCATGGGGTGGTGTGGCCCGTCCCCGGCGGCAGACTCAAAGGGTGACAAATTAGTATTTTAAACGAAAAAAATAACTTTTCATGTGCTCTGCAATTTTCAATCGTTCAACCAAATAACAGGAAATTAAATAAATGTTTTGACGTTTTGAAGTTTTATGACTTCCGCTGGGCGGAGGGAAGGCACTGTGATTGCTCGCTTCGGGCGCCAAAAAAAAAACTGGCTACGCCACTGCTCGCATATATACTCACATACAAGCGCTTCGGTGTTGACGCGGGACAGATATGTAGACAGGGTTTCGGTTGGAAAGCTTAAAGGAAAGAGACCGCTTTGCAGGTGGCCGAGTAACTACACAACGTGTTTTCAATTCTCCCTAACACGATAACCAGTTCTCTTCACACGATGGCAGGAATATAGGAGTCGGCATTCCGAACGGCACACAACTGTAATCACTTAGCACAACGTCAATGTCCATGCACCCTATCGTCCCAAGTTCCTTCAACTACGTATTTACTGTCCGGATCTACCACACTGAGTTGGAAAACTGTACAAATGCTCTTCTTACTACATCGCAGACCTAAGTGTTTCTTACAAATCTGGGAATAGTTAATTCTGGCCACGCAGTAATCGTCCGAGCACAATTAAATGCACGACTTGAAAACCTGAATTATGAATCTATGTCCATCTACCAAATGATGACTGGAGAGGGGCATGAACCCGACTACACACACACACACACACACACACACACACACACACACACACACACACACACACACACACACACACACACACACACACCGACAAACTCCACGGAGCAGAAGCCTTCTTGAGAAGCTAACAGGTTCTCAGCTAGTCAAGAAATTCCCCGCATTTTATGAAACCAGGAGGTTCATTACCGCATTCACAAAAGCCCGCCACCTGTCCCTACCCTGAGTCCAGGTCCGAGGTTGTGTAGGCTGTTTCGTAACATAATTTTTTACGGTGAGTTGTTGGCACCTGGCCCAATCACCAAGCTTGTCGGCTGTCCGCCACTGCTTATTAAATGTATGTGCAGCTACCTTCCATAACTGGAGGCCGTTCCTCCACCCACAACCTGACGACACCGACACAATTTTAAATTCCACGATCCTTGAAACAGTTGATGGAATGCTTAAAGGCATGCAGACCCGACACCCTACGAATTTACAACTACATACACTTCGTGAAAGTGCAAGGCAAGGAAAAAAGGCACGAAATTGTAGTAAATGGGGGCAGTGGGCGGGGGAGGGGTTGACCTCTGGGCTGGTTGACAATAAACGTCCTATTCATTGGGGTACGTACAACCTTGAATCTGCAACTCCACAGAGACACTACTTCCACCTCACTTTCGCAACGACCCCGAACGAAGCGCCCGTGACGTCACGTCTCTGTATTCTGGTGCGTCAGCTGCAATTACTTCACGAGCGTGCAGTCTACTTGAAACAATCTGGACTAAAATAACTCCGATCCGTTTCACACTGCACAAAATAATCCAGAAAACCCGAAACAGGATTCCCCGAACATTAAACACTCTGCAGATGTCCATAAAACACAAACGTGAGTCCCTGATTTGTGCTGGGAGAATACAGTACTGAAAAAAAGTTACGAATTGTATGCATGGTGTAACAATTCTGAAGCTTTCGCTGCTTAGAAAGGAAGGTATAATTTTAATAACGTGTCGCAGTAACAAATTTCAGTTACAAATATATTAATACGTAACATCCCAGAAGAGTGATGGCACAGTTCATCAGTACAGCCCGTAAGAGGGCCGAGATAGCGCTGTCGGTATGGAGCCTAACCACGAGCTGGACGGTCCGGGGCCCGAACCCCGGTAGGGGCAACAAATTTTCTCTTCTCCACAACCGTCCAGATAGGTTCTGGCGGCCGCCCGGTCTCCTATTCAATTAGTACAGCGGCTTTTTCCCGGGGGTTAAGCGGCAAGGGCTTAAAGCTTACTACTCGCCTCCATCCAGTGCCGAGCGTAAGCACGCGTACAGTACCTCTACTCTATCCCTTATTGGCGAGGGCAGGGACAATTTTACCTTTAAAACCTGTAAGCAAGACGGACAAATTCAGACGAAGGAAGCTTCGTTTAATTATTGACAATGGCCGAGTGTTCGGAAGATCGCTGTTGATTAGGGAACGTGAGCATGCGTAGCAACTTTAGGGCGTTTACTCCATTACGTCCGGAAGAGGTACTACGCATTAAAACGTTCCGTTCTTCACTACCACCTCTGTCCGAGACACCTGCTTGCTGCACCGAGCACGCTGGACGTACCCGATTCAAATCTCCGACTGGACTACTGGCGGCTTATTCGTACTTTTCCTCAATCTCTCCAAGTCGATGCCGAAACAGTACCATAAACTTGGCCACGGGGCACTTCCTTCCACATGCCTTCCAATTCATTATTCATACCAAAGAGTCATTAAATGCTAAACACGAAAAGCCACACACGGCTTTGTTGAATAAACTACAAATACATGCATTTTTCAATTGATATGTAACGTTTCAGTTAAGTGTGCGCACAGAAACGCGTCTGCGTCTCCATGTAAGGTGTCAGACATTTTTGACCCATCCTGACAAAAGAAAACGGCATGTGCCGACAAGTTTTAGTAAAGCTTCCCGAATGTCTACTTTAACGAAAATCCGTTGGCCCTTTACCGAGCTCTTGTCTGCAGACAGCCATGCGAAAAGACACGAAAAGGTAACTACGACACCGCCAAGAAAAAGATTAGACAGTAACTACATGAAACGTTCACAGAAGTCCAAAAATACCTCGCTGCTAGAGAAACTGCGCTTCGAACTCTTGCCTTAATTACAGCACAAAGAATCCAGCGCTGCAGTTTGCAATTCCTCATTTCTTCCTTCCTATCCTTCAAACGTTAGACACTAATTTAAACGCGCAGTATTCGCACCTCTTACAGCAGGGTATGCGACGCTTCCCATATTCGTCACCTCTTTACTCACCATGGTGTGTTTACTCACGAGGTTCCACGTATGGACTGTAATGAAGGCGAACAAATTCAGCAGGTTAGCGTTTATCGAACAGGGCAAGTCCGAAAATTCCACTTCCTCACCACTCAAAACAATCTCCTCATAAACGCGTGTGCTGCTGGAAGCCGCGACAGCAAATGTGTATGCGCAATGTACCACCAGAACCAACAACTGTAACTTTGGTAATCTCTACCGGCTAAAATACGAGTTCAAGTACTGTTTTATGGTCACGGCAGCACGGTCTACGCTGTTGCGCCATTGCCAGCGAGTTCTCGTACTCTGAAAATGTTCTCGAAACCTGACTGGTCTTCCGTTTCTTTCACTCATTACCATCTACACCAGAATGAAACTTCAGTGCGCCAAGCATTCATCCAGCGGTTCCACAAAAGATGAACACACTGATAAGCCAGGTGCCGCTCACGGTAATATTTAGATTTACTAGTCATTCAGTTCTTTATTCCTTTTGATTTAACTAAAAAATGTTTCATTGGGAATTCAAATTATGGGGCCCAACGCACACGCGTCTGTTACTCCCATTTGCTTTGGTAGTTACAAGTGCTTATGAGCAAATCGAGTGGGACCGAACACTGGCACCTTCAGGACATGTGACGGTTTGACAATCCTGCCCGAATTAGTTTTATTGTCTATACTGTGATCTTTCAGTGTTCAGTCAATGCGAACAATTTATAATTCACGTCTCTTAACTGCATAATTATTTTCAAAAGCTCTTCGGTGGATGGTCACTTCGGAACACACCCACTGGGCCCCCGAGCACAGACTAACTGCCAACCTCTGCCCGAACAAGTTTAGTACCACCCCCCCCCCCCCGGTCGTCGTACTTCATGTCGAGGCGTCACCAAAGAAACGAATGAAGTGAAGTAACAAACCTCAAAAGTACACGAACCCGACGACCAGACCTCTACCACGCAAGAAGATCCGGTAAGCAGCATAAAGATCAACTGCCAGGCTGCAACAGTTAACACCGTCCTTCCCTTGACAAACACGCAACAAAGACTTGTTCTGGTGGGGGGTAAAGCATGTACAACCAGTATGGTTTGTCCACGACCACGCTGGACGTCTCCTGCATGTAAGAGCAACTTTCTGAAGCTGCCAATAAATGCAACGTCGCCACATTTTCCGATGTTGGGCAGCGTCTGGTAACTTCGAAGCCCATTAAAAACTATCGTGCTTCTCTGAGGAATACATTGTACAATGTCTGCTGCTGCTCCTATAACACGAAAAAATAAACGCCTCTTCCCTCAGAAACAAAAATATACCTCTTGTTTCTGACGTGCACTGCTCTACAAACCGGAAGGTCACGGGTTCGATTCCCGATGGGGTCACTGCGGTTTTTCACTTACCTAATCCTTCCGGCCGCACTGTGGCACTGGGGTCGACTCAGCCACTAACAGAAATAAGTACCAGGAATATTTCCTGGGGGGTAGAGGCCGCCAGTGCGTATGGCTGACAAACTACCACCTTCATGTGCCGACTGTCTTGAAATCTGGGGGCCTCAACCTCCTACAGCACTCAGGGCCTGTCCAGGCCTGTAATGGGACTGCTTTACCTTTTTTACCTTTTTTTTTTTACTTCGAAAGGTATTTGCACTTGAAATCTGGGGGCCTCAACCTCCTACAGCACTCAGGGCCTGTCCAGGCCAGTAATTGGACTGCTTTACCTTACCTATTTCTCACGTACATGGATGTCACCCCCATCACATTCACACGCTGCTCTAATTTACCGTGTAACAGTTCTGTCTACTGCATACACCACACGGAGACTTCCCTTCGCCTATACGTACATATACAAAAGACGAATTGTCTTATCGAGCAACAACTGATGTACTCTCTCAAGAGGGAACAGTAAGGCCCGAAACATGTAGGAGTGCGATGTTTTGAAAATATTACTATAAATCTATGACAACTGCGTGCATTTGCTGGTTGACAGGAAAAAATAAGTTACAATGCACCGAATGGAAGATATAAACAAACGAATAACACGTTATAAAGAGTTGTTCCCATCCTTACCTTGCATCTGTCGACGAGATGGCATCGTAACGAAACATAGGCCCATACAAAAACTTACGGACAAAATGGAATTAACATGTACTTGTGTTCCACATACGCTGCGGGAATTTAAGCACCCCCTGACAGACTAGTAAACCAGTTCCGCCCCACTCTTGGACGATCCGTTTAACCGCTCCAATACCACAGCCACAAACAAAAAGCAAGTATGTATCACCGTTGTCCCGAAATAATAAAGAGGCGGTTCAATATGAAGTTAAAAAACCAACTGGCAGTCAGACTCTGAAATATGTGCAGCGTATGGCCATGACGCACTTTTACTAAAAATCTGGGCATAATTTATGTCGATCTTAAATCAACGGACAACGGACATAGCAGAAGATACATACCGAATACTGGTCGGTACTAAACATACCAGCCTGTATACCGACTAGGCTACACGCTGCCGACCAACGCATCGTATCTCAATTTCCGTGTGGGCTAAATAAAACTTCTACATTCCTCTCGTCGGTTTCGAAAACGACCGGGCCAGCCTCCTATTCAATGGGTACTGGGAGCTCTTTCCCCGGCGGTAGCGGCTGGACGGTGAAGCTGACCACTCACCTCCCTCTTGTGCCGAGGTCAGCAATTTGTGCAGCGGTACTACCATTCCGACACATGCCTTCATGGCACGCAGAGGGACAAGTTAAATTTACCTTTAAAACGCACAGAAACGAGCCGCAAAGAAATGCTGACACTTTGTGGGATACTAATGCGCCGGCCCTCCTTGTTACGTTGTTCTACACAGTCTATTGTTATGGTAGTAAAAAAACTTCACTACGTATGTATGTGTTCTACCAACTGCAGTTCCACATACCGTACGCTTCAACAGGTGACTGAACATAAGCACAACATAAATAATCATTGAAGAAAATGATGGGAGGTGTCGACAGGGCACCAAAGGTGTGTCATATAGTTTTGTGGCATGCGTACGTGTATAAAGACAGCTGGACATGTAGTCACAGTGACTGTCAGCCTCTGCCCACTGCCACGTTTCTTATATTCCTGCTTTAAACCCTGGATTACTGGCGGGGTACAAACTGTATCCTCGCTCGGTCTCTTCCCCAACAGTCCTCGGTGGTATAGAGGAACGGTCTTACCAGTATTTCTAATTGTTCTTTGAAGTCCCCTTGATACAAAATTATCACAATGCAGCGAGTATGTTGCTTTATTAGCATCGTACACTTCTTTTCAAATCGGACTGGACCATTTCGCACCCATGTTAGTTCTATTTGTTTACTAGTCAAGGACTGATAAACAGGCAGGAAATGTTGCCAGTGGCCAGAACTGGTGTGCAAGTACCATTCTGTCAAGACAGTTCAAATGCCAAGCAGCAGCCATAACACACACAAGTTTCATTGACATTACTGTTCTAAACTAAACTGTTATGTTCTCAGAAATTTTAGGCATTTCATTCTAAAGAGATGAGTGAGGAATCAAAATTTGGAGTAAAAGAAACGTTTTGTCTTGGAGTCTAAGAAACAAGCATAAAAAAATTGAGAAAATAACTTTAAAATGTGGGTACAGAATATACTCAGTACCACGAAAGCTGGGAGTTTTACTGCTCCGTAATCCAAGAGCCAATGCAAGCGTTGATCGGCTGCTAAAAACGGCATCCCCGCGGTGGGCCGAGACTATTTCGGGGACAAACTCCAACTTCTAAGAGGACCTATGTCAAACCTCGAACGGCAGTCTAATATGGCGCAAACGGAGTGAGAAATATGTCGGCACAAGAAAAATCCAGAGTTCTTGTAGAAAATCACAGTGCCACCTTGAGCACCCAAAAGAAGAAGAATACGATGATAATGATTATGATGACGAAGCCACATGACATGCTCTGGGATTGAGCCCGCGCCAATGCAACGGTCCTATGAGACGGGCACGTCTGTTAAAAACCAACAGCTTCTTCTGCAGGACACTACTGCAGCAATCACTGCAAAAGGAACAGCAACAGCAATGTATACGAGTATCCTGCAGACTCCATCTCCTAACAAACACCGAACAAAGTACGTCGCTCAGTGAACAATCTTCTTGTTTGCAGATACGAGCAATACAAATCGATTAGATTCTGCAAATTGTCTTACTTGCGTCACAAAGTGCAAACCAAACTCGTCCGCGTGAAAAAAAAAACAAAAAGTACCCCACGAAGTTAAAACGAAAGAGATGCACATTTTTGTATGATGCACACAAGGTTTGCGTCTCGACTAAAAAGGAAACAGCAGCAGACAATAGCCATATCTATTGCAGGGGTGTATCGGCATTTCCAGACGACATACCGAAATTCCATGACATTATTTCCCACCTTATGAGGTGGAAAGAATTCAAAGTCACGCAGATTCAGAGACCATAAAAGTGATGAAACAATGACAAACTTTTCTTAACGCCAGGTGGTCACAGTCGAGCAACACGTATTGAAAGGTCACTGCCCATTACGCCGTGCACAGAGGGGTTCGTAACTACATGAATCTGGAAGATTTACGGACAGCAAGCAGAAGACACAGAACCTGCTCAATACTGCCCAGACTGATAGTCTTACAGAGTACATAATCGTGTCACTGCTCTTTGTATTTTACACATGCGGAGAAACTTATTACAGAAATACATATCCTGTACATGTTAGACATGTCGCAGCGGCCTATAGCCTCAAAGCCTCGCAAAGTTTACAAACGTATAACATTGATTAAATAACAATATTTATATCTGTGGTGCACAAATCCCAGGCATAAGGACGCCCGGACGACTAATTTTCTCTGGCTGCGCGCAATATTTGTGGTTGCCTAAGACCATCCTTCTGGCGCCTAGAATTTCTGAGGTTGATCCCACATTTTGGGAAAACTTGTGGATCCCTTACTTATACCTGTACGGTCCTCCTCTATGCTGAATTTCAAACGCCCTCCCTCCGCCACGCGATCATGCATTTTCCTCAAAACGGGTGAAAATTCGAAAAAAAAAAGGCCAACACATTAACGTAAGTCATCCATGTTTTTATTTCACGTGTCACAATATTCTTACCTTAAAACAACTTGCACATCTTACCTTAAAACAACTTGCACATCTTCCCAAAACCCATCACCGTATGTAACTCCAATTGCAGCCAAGCAGAATGGTACAGCTGCAACGCTGCAGACTTGTACTGTGAGCTTCCCGGGTCCAGTTTCGGCCAAAAAGACGAACAGTCCTCATCCCCCTCGATCAGACTGCTTTCCAACCCAACGTTTATCAAGCGTCCTACCATCGACTTTGTGATACAGAAGCCACAAAATAAATCATAATATAGTATTTTAGATGTTCGTGATTAGTCTGGACCGATGAAACCGTCACAAACATCGTAATCACGAATATCGGAAACCACTGGAATGTTACGCGCCTATGGGATTCTAGTACCCTATGAAATACAAGCAATAAAAATATATAGTATAACTCCAATTATCCGGATAAATTAGGACCGCGAACCGTCCGGATATGCATAAAATCTGGATAATTGGATTTTCTTTGAAAATAGGCTACACTGGCATTTTAAAGTGAAAAAAAAAATTCTACAAGCGGCCATTTTTACGCTACGTATTTATTTACGTAAAACCGTAATATTTTACACTACAGTACTCGATCCGATAACCGATACTTTCAAGGCAAATTAGTTTTGTAGAATTCTCGACAAAGTACCTGAAGGGCCAAGCCGATCCGAATAATTGGCGATCCGGATAACCAGCGTCCGGATAATTGGGATTATACTGCAACCTCAAAAAAGAACGTTTATTTCAATAAAACAAGAACGCTTCATCCAAGCGCAAAATATATTAAACGACTGCGTTCCGTAAGACGAAACACAATGAATCTCACTTAATGGAAGACAAAGCCTGAATGAGCTGAGAGTGACCTACGCAACAGGCCGGCGGCGGGACTATCGCCAGCCACACGGTATCAGCCCGATTCGTCGGAACCAGTCACTAAATGTCGAAACAATGACATTATAATGGCTGAAGACGAAAGGTCGAAATACCGAACTCGGGTTAATGAACTATGGTTCACTATACTGTACTCGCTGCAAGAATTTCGAAGGCACAACGAAAGATTGCCCACAAATACCAAAACGTTCATAGCCAAGAATTCATAATAATCGATCAACTGTTCTACAAGTTGAAACGCCCAGGCACGGAAACACAGCAGTGGTCTGATTTATAATTTTTCTCTCCTTTAAGGAAGAAAACTACGCTAAAAACTATAAGCTGTCAATTTCGGCCTACTACATACACGTAACGGGGGCCGCGGTGGCGCAGTTGCTTGAGGCACTGCGCTACAAACCGGCAGGTCGCGGGTTCGATTCCCGATGGTGTCAGTGGCATAATCCTGTCGGTCGCACTATGGCCCTGGGGTCGACTCAACCTCTAACAGAAATGAATACCAGGAATATTTCCTGGGGGGTAAAGGCGGCCGGTGCGTATGGCTGACAACCTTACCACCTTCATGTGCCGACTGTCTAGAAATCTGGGAGACTCGACCTCCTGGAACCCTAAGGGCCTGTCCAGGCCTGTAACACAGGTAACACTTTCTGAAACCGCGGTCAGCGTTTGTCAATCGCTAGACAGATCCTGTACGTGGCGTCCACATGATGCAGCCCATTCGGTGCACCCTGCAGTGTCAGTGCCCCTACTGTTCACTGCTCTCCACACACCTACACGCTGTGACAACAGACATAACTTGACTTTAAACAAATATTTTCTTTTGAACCAGTTTCCTCGAAAAGTCGTCAACTCTGTTTATTTCCGACATACCAGCGACAGGTCGGCGGCACAATTCCTACCTCAAGCCCACAGAAAGCATAAAAGCAATACATGAGTACCGGACAACGATGTCAACAACATAATTGCGACCCAAAGAAGAATGAAAATCCAAAAAGATCAGCGTTCAGAAGAACAGGGCAGAAAACGCATACAGTATTTTGTCAAAGCGCTTCTACTTAGTACTGAAAAAGTTAAATCTCAAGAACACATATCTCATACAGGCGCAATTTTAGAAGCCTTCGCAAAATTGCTAAAAGCGGCTATTACCTTCGTCACGTGTCTGTCCGTCCGTCCGTCCTTATGGAACTCAACTCCCACTGGATGTATTTTCATGAAATTTGATATGATTATTTTTCGAATGTCGTCGAGTAAATTCGACTTAAATTAAAATCTGCAAGAATAACGGGTACTGTACATGAATAACTATGTGCATTTATGAGAATATCTCGCTCAGTTCTTAGAATTAAAATGTTTTACACAAAAGTTGTAGAAAAAAACAAAACACATTTTATGTTCAATAACTTTTTCTTCAGAAAATCGTACCGTTTATGAGACATTAGGAAAAAATATGATACAGCGAGGCAAGCCACAGACGACAATATCATACGGTGCACGCGCTACGCATGCCGGATAACTACGGCAAGAATACAAATACACACTCAACGTATTTGTGACACTGATGCTTCCCACATAATTACAAAACGTGTTACTCACCGGACGTACTCCAAGTTGAATCTCTCCACATCTGATGATCGTTCAGGTTGAGAATTCCTTTTGTGTCATCTTTCTGTTCCTCTACTCCCCATAACTTCTTGGCAGAGGGTGCAATCTGCAAATCAAGATTGAAGCCTTTAAACATACTGTGATACAAGCTAATTAAAACAACGCGCCTCTGTAGAGAGGCACTCTCTCCCGGCGCCGATCAAGTACACGTGGGGTTCTACAACTGCGTCAAACCCCTGATGTCACACGAGGGTAACAAACAGAATAAGAACCATTCCTTGAGCACAAAATTGTTAAAACTGCCAACAAATGCACTTGAGTGTATGCATATAAGTTTATTACATAGTAACCATCTACATGTTTCGGCCCGTCATGGGCCGTCTTCAGGGTGCCAAGAACGACACTTATAGTATGTAAGAATCAATCCGCGCTTTAAAAAATTCATACAATTCTCGTTAAATTCACAGTTAAAAGGAGTACCTTACGGATAAATATAAAATATCAGAAGACAACATAGGTTGTTGTACAAAGATTATAGTGATGTGGACGATTTTCATAGAAGGTACTTGTAGTGAATTATGGTTCTGTAATAAAATTGGTATGTACGTAGGTTGCTCAGAAAGTAATGCCCCACATTTTTTTTCTCATTCCAGAATAAAGATAGCAAAGTGAAAATTGAGAGGTAGCAACACAGACGTTTATTGCGCACATATGTGTAATTACACGGTCGTCCGACAGATAGCGCCGCTGTAGTAGTCTATGAAAATGGCGTCTGTGTCTGACACGCGTTACAAACAACGAGCTGTAATTGAATCCTTAGTGGCGGAGAAAGAAAGTGTGGGGAACATTCACAAACGGTTGTGTGCTGTGTATGGAAGTTGTGAAGTCGATAGGAGCACCGTTGGACGCTGGGTTCAGAGAGTTAAGGCTTCATGAAGTGGAGAAACGGAGCTGCATGATCGACCGCGGTCTGACCGTCCTGCCACAGCCACGAGCCCAGACATGTTGCAGTGCGCTGATGACATTCTTCATGCAGATCGGCGAATCACAAGTCGGCAATTGGCCGTACAGCTTTCAGTCAGCACTGGAAGTGCAATGACAATTATTGACGCTTTGGAATATTCGAAGGTATGCGCAAGATGGGTTCCTCGAAGTCTCACAACCGAGCACAGACGACAAAGGAAAGCCATCTCTTCTGAATTGTTGGAGTGTTTTGGTGCTGAGGGGGAAGCCTTTTTGTCCCGGATCGTCACAGGTGATGAAACCTGGGCTCACCATTATGAGCCGGAGACGAAAAGGCAGTCAATGGAGTGGCATCATCCGCAACCACCAAGAAAAAAGAAGTTCAAGACAATTCCTTCCGCCGGAAAGATCATGATCACCGTCTTTTGGGACATTGATGGAGTGATTCTGGTGGATGTGATGGCCAGAGGTGAGACAATCAATACGGACGCGTACATCAGAACCCTCCAAAAACTGAAACAGCGTTACCAGTGAGTGCGGCCTAACAGGAATCCAGGAGACATGTTGATTCAGCACGACAATGCCCGCCCTCACACAAGTCTACGAACCCAGGAGGCAATCGCCAAATTTGGTTGGACTATGCTCCCCCATCCCCCCTATAGTGCTGATCTGGTGCCGTCAGATTTTCATCTTTTTGGGCCACTGAAGGATGAACTGCGTGGGACAAGGTTTGAAGATGACGAGAGCGTGATTCATGCAGTGAGGACACGGCTACATGAACAGGAAACCAGCTGGTACAGGGAAGGAATGCATGCCCTTGTTTCTCGCTGGCGTAAGGCCGTAGACTTAGATGGAGATTATGTGGAAAAATAACATGTGTAAAGGAAACATCCAGTTATACTGTGCGTGAATTTCATACATGCTGAATAAATAGCTTCCGAGAAAAAAAATGTGGGACATTACTTTCTGAGCAACCCTCGTATGTATATAAAATTTATGTTAATGCATTGTTACATACTGCCGAAGTGAAATATAGATACACGGTAGTTAATGAAAGTAAATAAGCCACCCTGAAAATGGCCACGTGAGTAGCCAAAGATGTCGGCAGTTACTATATAATAAAATTACATTCATACAATGAAGTGCATTTGTTGGGCTTTTTAAAATTTTGTATCTGATCAGTGCACGGAAGAGGGACCATATAAATTCTTGACCAATTTAAATAAAAGGGCAGATCTCAAACGTTAAGAGATGTCGGTTAGCTGCGTTGTCATATGTTTTAGAAAGTCCAAAACGACATTTCAGCACATACAGTAGGCGTACGCTTTTCTCACATCTGCATAAGAGTAACATCCCTGTCACAGTCTGCATAAACCGAACGGTATGGTCCAATCACAGATCTGACCGTGCGCTCTCATTAGAGAATTTCACTGAACAGCGAAGGCGTATATGCTGGGACCTATAAACGAAACCTGTAAACATCGACGACGTGTGAACTGTCTTAAAACTGCATCAACCACAGAATCATAATACCTAATTAGTTGCGACCTCTAGTAACACAGAAAACAGACATGAAAATAACAAATCGATGCAATGAAATGACAATACAGGCAACAGAAGATTACGGACTTGTGAAACACGATGCCGTGTACTTTCGTATACAGACATCACGCTTCGGAGGAATGGCTTGCTTCCATCCTCAGAGTGGAATACTAAGCCCCATAGGAAAGGAACGTCCAAACATAGGGTCAACTGAAGATGAAAACCGTGGCAGCGGTCGAGACAACGCGAAACGGTGGCATATGAGAAGCTGTGATAAAGAGACGCGGTACGTCCGGATTACGGTGCTAATCGTCTAAATTTATGCAATGACAAAATTCAAATCGTTCGTCATGGTTCTTAAGGGCACGGGCTATTTCACAGTTCAAAGATGATCCGCTTAAGTTCTTTGTTAACTTAATAGATCGAAACCACGCACGCATACCGAAATCATCAAACGCCTAATGACCAGCAACTCATGCGCCTCGCTACGCGGGTAGGTGAAAGATGCCAAAGGCTTCGTAAAAACATTTTAACTGCGATCTCATTCAGTCACGGAACCCTTTCATTCAACGCGAGCAACTCGCCTATTAACTGGGTTTATCGAACAAAATATAGCAATCCAAGTCCTCTTAAAAAGCCGGTAACAAAAAAAAAACACGATACTCTACTGATCGTCAACTTGGATTATTTTTAGAACGAATACATCCACAACAGATGAGATGTTAGCTCTTCACGACGACAAGCAATCTTTAGGTTCTGGCACTCTGTAGTTCCATGAGACAACCGCTGCCTCCGTCTTCACGCCACAACACGTACAAGATATTAACGCGATCATTACAATCCGGAAGACTCCACTCATACGTGGACGGAACTTAACGCGTCCTCCTCACTCTTTACTAATTCCGATGAACTATGCCCTGAGGTGTTTCCGTAGGCTGGTAATACGAACCACGGGGCTGACTGACGTCGACTGTGTTGCTGTTTCGTATTCCGAACAAATCCGTGGTGAATCCTGACCCGGAGGTCAGTTCTAGCAGAGGGCACACAATGCCTTCCAATTACCCTTCCACTAACCTTGATCGACGGATCAGGATTCGCCAATGAAACAAATAACTCACTGGCCACAACAAGCTCTGTAGGTACACACATGACAGAAATGCAACAAAATGGCTCCTTAAGACCTATTCAATACAAGAGGATGTATACCGTCTGATCTTCAAATTCACACACTTTTTATTTTTAAAAAAATGCTGAGCGGCTACTATATTTGTCTTTTGTTTTACATACGCAACACACACTGCAAGAAATAACCTCTCATTATTACGGAAGACCAAAACCTGGCCATAATGAAGAACGAAAAGCTAAGGACGACGCCATCATATGCAGACAAGCAGGGAAATGGAGGAAATTAACAAAACTGTAATTCCGCTTAGCGTAATCACATACACATACTGAAACACTTCTAAAAATATGAAGTGAGGACAAATAAGTTTGACGACACTGGCAAGATCACAGGTTGACCGTTCGACGATCTGTGTTCCATAACAGCATGGAACGTGATGCAACTGTTCAACGAAGGGGTTGTTCATAAAGTAGAACTTTCTCCATTACTCAAACGTAACGCCTGTGACTGCCAGGGACACGTCACTGCAACAGTACAGTGCAGTTCGGGTATCCTGCAACGTCCAAGGCAAGGAGATCTCCCACGCATCCTTAACCTTGACACTCTGTTCGAGTGCAGAGGTTCACCCTCCGGCTACTGAAGTGCCTCTTCCACTGCAAGCGCGAGGTCTGTTTGTTACTTTCCGACAATGACTCGCAAAATCGCAACAGTAAAAACTGGCCACCACATCAGAACATGGTCACTGCGTGCGCACATACACCACATCTTTTTTCCGTGTTCATAAAACAGGCAGAGGATTTAAACGAGCCGTACGTATGGGGTTGCAATCCTGTGCTGGTACCAGCTATACCCACGGTTATCAGTTTACTGACGTCCTGCAGACAAATCAGGAAAGAGTATACGCCAAAATTAACGTAAGACTAATGCTTTCTCATATGTATCCCAAAATTCACCCTCGCAAACTCCAACGACCCATCCGAACAGACATAAGCAAAGCAGTTACTGTTCTGCAAAATAAAAGACACAGCCTATGTCCACTATGCAGAACTATCGCTGGGCAAGTATAAAACATCTGTTCAATTTCCTGGCAGGAAAAGGGGGCCCCAGTGGCACTTTCCACGAACAGCTGAACTATACATCGCATTATAACTTGTCATTTATGGGAACATCTGTTTCATTCTACATCACAAGGAAAGGGCAGAGGACGACAAAGGTACGTACAAGTTGTGAAACTAGCAAGCATTACACTTAATCCGAATTCCGAGACGAAACAGCGCGTAAAACAAATCGTAAGAAACTGTCCTATTAGTTTTAGAGAAATCGCGATGTAAATAATTCCATGTTTGGCGCGTGTGTCTACAATAAACTCGATTTGAGCTGCACAATTTGAGTTACATCCTAATCCCAGCGGGTCGAACGTTCGGCACATTTGAACTTCACAACGCACGAAAGCAAGTCGAACCTGCGTATCTACAAACGCAAGAATTCACCGTTACCGCCATAAACGGAAATGCAAATACATAATTTCGAGCTCGGCCCGTGTTATTTTACATGCTACAAAAGAGGAGATACGGGTAATTTTCGAACATGTCACCACATCAAAATTACAGCAAATGGCGCTACAACTTCACCCAGAGCGTTCATGCTGGTATCTGGGAACGCTGTGAAACACTGGCTGGAGGGATCCATGTCACCGCGTCCAAGGAACATCCAACAAGCTTTACGGGCACACACGTGTAACATAACATGTTACACGTGTGTGCCTAACATAACATGTAACACGTGTGTGCCTAACATAACATGTAACACGTGTGTGCCTACCATCACAAACTGAACACGTACACACAATCACAAGCGTTGTAAAATGAACTCCAATTCGACAACAGCGCCGTGTGAGACCCGTGGGAAGTACGCCTAACTACTTCGGCCGTGGCCGTCATATGCTTGTTGAACCAGAAGAAAATCCCAAGCACATGAATGGAACGCGCGTGACCCGAGTACCCACCCACCTGACCGCCCGCACATTCTGGCCATTGTTCACGCTAAGGAAGAATCTTCGACGTTCAGGGCGGGCACTGTGGGGTAACGGTGTCCATAAACGCTTGGCATAACCGTGAATTTATTTTCACCCGTAGATGAAACCGCAGTTTCAGAGTTATCTTTCGGTGCAGAAATTATGGCCACTTTAAGCTGTACCGGTAACTAAATTACAATATAAGTCAGCAAAGTGTCTCATGCGGAAAAGCGAAATCCGACAGCGAACAAATATATCAAATTACATGAAATTCGTACCGGTGGTCGGGTTAAGGTATTAAGTAAAATGATCCACCAACTTGGCTCGTAGAGCACACATATTTCGCTTGTGCCCGACGCGATGCTGTCACAGCGGTACGTACGGATTCAGGTCTTCTGGGATATGATGCTGAGTCCTATCGAAACGTCACACGCCGCTCGCCCAGCCACCCCGCGTCGTATCTGAAAGGCCTGAATCCTCACACGCCCCTGTCTAACGTACACAAACACAGTTCACTTCTACGCATATTTCTGAAGACAGGTCAGTACCACAGTGGAATACAAAACGAGACACACATTCACACAACGTTCGTGTGACACCCACGTTGTTGTTACATATTTACCAGAATACAGCCCTAGTGTTACGTGTAAAGGCCGATTCCAGTGGCGGCGCAGTCTAATGTGTGGGTCTGCAGCCGCTCGGTTGCTGGGACTGCCGGTTCGAAACCCTCTGGGAGCATGGATGTCTGCCTCTTGTGAGTGTTGTGTGTTGTCAGGTACAAATCTATGCGTCGGACCGATCACTCGTCCAGCGGAGTCCTACCAAATGTGGTGTGTCTGAGTGTAATCGTGAGGCCTCCACTCAATAGTATGAGGCCCTGGCCTACTAGGGATGTCAAGCCATGGGGGAAAAAATACGTGTAAACCTACTACATCAAAAATTTCCATTTTGAACATTCCTATTGTTGCTCTCACCTAAAAAAATTCTTGCATTATCGACTACACACGATGAGTGACGGCTCCAGAGACAGCGGTACGACGACTCGGTAATTTTAAAAATCCACAAAGGTGTCGCGAACGTGGGATGTATATAGCTACTTTACATTTATGGTAAAAGCCACATTGGTAGCGCATGCATTTTCAGCCTTAACCAGGAGGTTATCCGATACATCCTCCCGTACCACAGTTTCCAGTGAATATGTGTTTCCGTATCTCTGGTTAAGAGTAATCGGCACAGTCAGTCATCATACACAGGCCTACCACACGTGTGAAATGTGCATTACTTAACTAAAGGATTAACAGACCAAACGGGCGAAGCAACGATAAAAATTCGGCCTGCCGAATTAGACTATGTAAATAATTCTTCGTTAAACTACCAAGCTCTGATACTGCCAATCACAAGCACAGATTTTTGCATGTTTACTTTCTTACACACTGAAAGGATATTCGGTATAGTACAACCAACAACAAATTTAACTTCAGCAGTAAAATAACCTGCCTTTAGTCAAAGATGCTTTCACCTTGGGGCCCCAAACATAATCCAGTTGACAAACACAATGCTAATTAAAAAGGAAAATTAAAAATTTTCAAAACAAGAAAGGCAGCACTTAACACAACCATCGAGAATTCTGCATAATTAGAATCCGACAACTTATCCAAACCCGCAAGTAAATTTGCATTTCAGCAAAACACTTGGCCACAAGTAGGTCAGCCAACTTTGCGCGACAACGTATTAGAGAGTGTATATTAAACTGTTCCCTGTTAAATGCGACACATCATTCGAACTGCCAAAAAATACCGACTATAAATAAAGCCAATATAACGATTCCCACAGAATTATAAGGCTACTTCGGAATAACGCTCCTCCGCCATCCACTGGCTCGCCATCTTTGTCCGAAGGTTACCTTTCCTTCCGCGTGAATAGCGATTCTCCAGTAACAAACGTTGTCATGGATATGCCTAGTGCAGGTTGGAATGCCATTCCATATCGCTACATCGATATCGCACATCGTAAATAAATATGAAATATTTTACAAATTCAGCTTAACTTCCTGCTATCATACTTTCATTGTTTATAAAGAAAAATTCTAAACGTTTGCAAATACGGGCCTACATACTTCTCGTTTCAGCGATGAATGAAAAACACAAAACACTGCCTGATCTAATCAATTATATCAGAAAAGAATATTTCAGTCAACAGTGGAACACAACACCGCACTGTGAACGTGCGTACTACAGGGTCTAATACAACCGATGGCAAAATAAGACGTTCAAGGCTATGGGTCACAAGCCGATAAAACTCATATCGACATGACCTACTCCGATATCGGTACGCAATTCATACCGCCATGACAAAATTCCACACTGGCTAACTTGTAAACCTAAGCACCTGTTATACTACCACGGAAAATGTAAGCATAATTGCAGTCACTAACAACTATCTGTAAAAGACGCAGTACTTGCATCCCCTTAAAGAGATACGGGTTAAGGCAATCATATTTCGTTTGGCATTGAGGGATCCCAACATTCCCCGAACTACAGTAATGTTCTTAACACACTATGTTTTATTAATCCTACACTAAAACAGCCAAACAACGTCACATACATTTGTGAGAAAACCGGCCTTGACATATATAATAAATGATTACAAATTCAGTTCCGTGTTAGAACTAAAACCGGTAGGGTTGTACACCGGTACCAGAGTCGGCCATGTACTCAAAACACACGATTCGTCTGATACACACAGTATCATTCACTTTCACATAACAGACCTGCTCCTAATTTCTTTCACTAAAAGAGACTGTGCTCTTCGGCTCACGCTATGATTGAAATCACACACTAAGTTACGATTTTTCCAATGCACGTACACATCAAAGTCCAAGACAGACCGTAGAGTGAAGCAGGCCTGCCTTCAATTTGTTATATTTTCAAAATGGAAACAGAGAAGCACACTTCAAAGATGAATGAAGAACTGTCCAATCTAACAGAAAATGAACAGTGACGTTTCTCACAAATGCACACGTCCCAGTCTGTACAGCTGACATCATGAGGTATGGCCAGTAAAACCACACACAATGCAATGGAAATACGTAATGTAATAAGTTTCTAACACAATGCAATCGAAATACCCTTGATAAAATAGAACCTTAAACACGTCACGCCAAACAGTAGTGTTCACAGTAACATATCTCGCCTACCTAATACGCTTCACGAAATTACACTTCAATTGCACTGGGTAAAAATGTAGTTCTTCACACGCCGGTGGTTCAAAACTGCTCGTTAAGTCACAGTGGCCAAGCAAATTACTTCATCATCTCCAGCACCCAAAACAAATTAATACAGAAATCACAGACGTCGGTGAAATTACTGTGCTACACTCGTGTACTTTAATCGTACTGTTGAGTCCCACGTCAGCATTTAAACTGTTAATTCGCAGTCACTACCGTTGTTGTTGCTGTTGTTATTGCTATTGTTGCTGTTGTTGTTGTTGTTAAATCATTATGTAGCGTGTTTAAAATTATATACTTGAAACTAACGTTTCTAGCGTATACACCGTTGCAGCTATTCTGTAGTTACAATTTATGGTAGGCCTACATGTAATGTAATCTTCCCATGGAGAATGTTCTGTACTTTTTACATTAGGACTTGCCAAAGTATGTGTGCAGTGCCCAGTATGGCTGCTTGCTGCAGTTTCTTCATGTCGTGCTTATTATTATTATTATTATTATTATTATTATTATTATTATTATTATTATTATTATTATTATTATTATTATTAATCACCTATATGCAGGGTATTTCCAATTATATACCTGAAACAAACCACACCTCTTAAGGTATATATTGTTGCAGCTATTCTGTAGTTCGAATATAAGGAAGATGTACTGTTACTTCACATTTGAATGTCTGACTTTATCATCATCATCATCATCATCATCATCGCTGCTACTTACTACTGCTGCTGTTAGAAAAAAAACAGTTAAATACAGCCCATCTACACTACATTACATTACATCTGTCGGATAAACCCTCCGACTTCCACACTTTATAAGACATACAGGCTTTATATGGATGTTGATAACATTCTAATACGAAATGTCACATTCCCAGCTCCAACGGACGGCAATCGCTTTAAAACAGAAAGCGGAAGTAAAAGTTTCAAGTAATGCCGGGTTCTTCCGTATTAAAATTAGCACAAATTTCAAAGACACTGTACGTGTATGTGCGTAATACCGTATAAAATTTCAGGATTCTGTATTACGTGTGGCAACCACCGTACAAGCTCGCGCATCCGCCATGTTATTTAGCTGTCGTAGGGAATTAAAAAACACGAGGGTAAACAGCACTACCGCCAAATTTTTGTGAAGATCGGTCAAATGGTTCATAGTTGAAAGGGGGGCCTATGGACAAAGTTTTGACCACAAGCCTACTTTTCACCCTCAAGAAAGTGAAGTACGGAATAAGGACATTACTCTAATACAGACCATTCTTCGTACCTGTAACAAAGAAAGTAGCTTAAACTGCTTAGTAACGTAGGCCTACCAGCTTCCCACATACCGGAACACACTCTGTAAGAATCCAACATCGCACAACATGTCTCCATCCACACCGTGTAAAAGCATTAACATCCCTTAAGTCCTAAACATAAACTAAAAGTGCTATAAACTGCAATTCCGCAGGACAGACAGTGCCAATTAAATCTAAAATAAAAGCGGCGAAGACGAACATTCTTCAATTCATCTCCGGTGTGTACTGTGATTCTCATTCTAACATTCTCTTGTCAAGCTTTTGTGCAATGCGTAGAAACGACCATTTCAGGAGCCTGCATGTACCGACACGCCAACCACACAAAACATTCAAACCAGCGCGAACTGGCCGCAGAGCAAGACCGCGACCGGCCGTGACTCCCACCAGTCCTTCGCAGCAGCCACTCGTTGAGCGTAAAGGTCGAAGTGGGATTTTATAGAATCAGCACTACGCTCGCGGCTTTGTTAATACACGCTCGTCTCTGAACGTGTTCCAAGGCCTGGGGTAACCGTCTGCAACTCTACCTTCGCCAGTCCCCGTTTAATCTAATGACAGTTTCGTTGCACGCATGGTGCGAAACGTGAAACACAATATCTGAACTGAGTCTTTAGTAAACTGAGTGTCGAGTTCTCTGATGCGCAAATGTTAAGCTTCTTGAATGCAGTAACTTGACAACTGAGATCTGACGCTGTATCGACGGCAAGCGGACCCCGACGTTTCGAAATACCGTGCTGCCTTAATACACACAATCCAATCTTTGAATATGTAGGCACCATTACCTTTATAAACGTCGGGAACCACTCACCAAACGACGCAGCGTCACACCCCAGCAGACATGATCCTCAACAACACTACTGTGAGATCCTCTAATCTCCCAGCATGACAGTTGTTAGGTTTTGTTTCAGCAAGTACCGAGTAATGGCAAATCAGTCACGCGCATTACACACTAACCAAATATTAGATCAGTAATTTGATATACTGGATGTTTAACAATGACGTATGTGAACGCATCCATTGTTATGGCCGAGTATACCTTATTAATACAAGATCTGCGTACTCAATAAATAACCTGATAGCGGCTTTGAAGCACTATATATGTAACCTATAAAAAGAACGGAAACATACATTCTTCAAGCAGGTCAATCTAATAAACCACTTGCAGGAGTCTACAATATCACATCCGGAGTAAATGATCTTGGTTCAAAATCGTTTACTGTAACTAAATGGGTTTTTATACTCCTCCTTTTTCATTGATATATACACAACAAAAACCACTAATTCCTAAAATATAACAGGCATGTCATATTGTACACAAGTACAGTTTTAACAAAAGACAGCCGCCCTTACATTAGACCTAGCCACAAATTTCAATTTCAATTTTTAATTCTTTAATGTTGACCCTCTCCTTTAGAACAAGGATCCTAAGAAAACTAAAAAGACCATACTGATTACAACACCGACTGTTTACACGAGATACTATCAAGAACTAAAATCTTACTATAATAAGCGTTTTGTAATATTTGAGATGTCTCAAATAGTAATACTTTAACTTGATTTTAGAAGTTTTGTAGAGAACGCCTGATGAGATCGTTTTCGATCCAAATATAAAAATAATGAAAAAAAATACCAAGTGTTGTCTTCGATGGAATATTGTGTATTTATGTGATGAGACCTACAACGACTTTCCACTGGTTTGGAACGCTCACAATTAAAATTAATTCTGATTATACAGTAACTGCCATGTCTCTGCTCGATCTTCAAACTGCCCGCTACATTTTAAGGGCCTTACCACCCTCATGTGCAGATTTCCTTGAAGGAAGGTCACGCAGCGACGTGAGCCTATGTTTTTGACAGGGTCTATGGTGTCCCCCCGACCTTCGTCGCGAGAGTTAAGGGACTCTACCCACCCTGTGCAAGTTAACTGCATTCTCTTGAGCAACAGACACTATTTATCGCATGAAACTCTCTTACAAAGCAAGTCTCGTAATGTATGTTCGTCACGAATACAGTTTCCTTTATCGCTGACCTGAGCTGCAACAGTTGTCACGGGACGTCGCGACGGATGCAGACTTTCATGCGATAAAAGCTGACGTGCTCAGGTCAGCGATAAAAGAAACTCTGTGGAAACCTTACATTTTGACATGACTCTGCCATAACTTTAACACAGTCCATCAATGTACAACACAAAATACTGATATCACACTTTTTTCCGTTCACACTGGAAAGCAGCAAAAACACTCAATTAACACAGGCATGTCTGATATATTAACCAACTCCAACACGATATGGGAAGTATTAAAATAGGCATGTCTGTCCCTCTACCTGCAAGTAACAATCACAAAAACGGTCTTCATTAAATCTGATACTTGACACTTTTCTACTGAATTTTGCAACACATTCCAGTTAAAATCGGACAACTCACACTATACATGACGAACTACACGCGTTAATGCAAACCTTTCGAGCTGGGCTGACTAACTACTTGTCTGAGCGGAAAACGTTTCGGGCAGACATATTTACAGTTTAAACACAACACTGAATTTCTCTTAACGACAAAATAAACATAACACATTCCAGAATGTTGTTGAATTAAATTTCCTAATTATAGGGTTCCGTAAATCTGTGAAGACTCTTTGCAAGTAGAGTTCGGTACCAAAAACGTGGAATCGCAAATACAGAAAAAGTTGCCTTAAACGGAACCAGAAGGAACCGATTTTTTTTTTCCGTTGCAGGAAGATTCCGTGTAGTACAGGTATTTGAAATATGGCTAATCGGGACTCAGGTCGTCTGGAATGTAAAATTTTCCGCTAAAGAGGAGCGTCCGTCATACCCAGGTTCAACTCACTACAGCTTTCACTGTGTTTACAAAATTCAACGGCTATGCTGATAAAAATTACTCTGCAGCACCCTCTCCTTACAGGACAGACCATTAACGGAACCAGTCACCGGAACAGAGGGGCAGCTGAAGGAAGTGCGCAGTACTACGACCAGCGTTTCCAAACATATGCACACCAAGCACACAAAACGCTTATTCTGCGAATAGTCGCTATAAGTTACGGCATTGTATTAGTAGATTACACTGGAAAAAGATGGCACACATCTGGCGTGGCAGTACTGACCGTCCATAACGAACAGTTCTCCAGCCCTCCTGCCAGTTCTCTCCTGCTAGAAACTCAACAGCACACGTTCATTCTGCGCAAGTTATTAAACGCCTTACCAAGCGACTGCACCTTACCCTGCATAAAATATACAAGCTAGGTATGAACCACAAAGAGAAAACGTGGTAATCGAATTATAAGACTATCCTTAAAGCAGAAATACCTTATAAGCCCTACATAATTTCGTTTTCGTTCAGAAGTACGCAACCATGCGAACAACGCAGAAATCAAACGTCCTGTACCGCCCTAAGAAGGATTTGACGCGCCGTGTAATGTCCGCACGTAATCAGACTCAGGTTTGGTGGTAAGCATACACAAAAGCAAAACACAATGTCGCTGTCACACTCGTCATACCAGCTAACAGTTATCAGGTAGCACTTATTTATTATACAAACAGATATAAGGAACATGCACTCACAAACTGCATCCACGGGATACATGCGGCACTTGAATTTAATGCGCCGGTAAAATGAAATATTTTTCTTAACTGCCTGAATTAAACAAGTCAACTTATATACAGGTGAATATACCGGTAAACCCGTTGTGAAAGAGTACTACTACTATAGGTATTCAAATAATTCTCTTGGACAAACAGCAGCACATTCAATTCCCGCTGTACCAGTTCTACGGTTTTCTGGTTAAGTCGGAATAAAAAACTGAATGCCATGCAATAAAAAATCGCGAAGAACGGTGGTTTCAAAAACCCCCAAAATTTAATAAACGGATACTACCCTGTGTACGTACATACGCAAACTGAAACATGACTGTGAAGGCAGTAACGACTAAAACAGTCAAACCTGAGTAACGCTCAATTACAACAATGGGGCACATACGGGAGATTGTGTGTTACAGTTGCTTTAAAACTAATATTACGTCCTTACTGGCGAACGTAACAGCATGCACCTTTGCACGTACAGAACGAATAAGCTGATGGTGTCGCTGAGAACGTTGACCTCAGCCTCCATATGGCGTCGTACACGAAGATCTGCTGTTTGCAGCAGAAACATTTTATTCTTCTGGCGGTTCCTGTGTTGCTGTGGAGAGAAAATTTGGAGGAGACTCTGCAGGTCGAACTGCGCCATCGCGTGACAGTATTTACCGGCATGTGGAACAGTAACAGGGAAAGTGTGTGTGTGTGTGTGTGTGTGTGTGTGTGTGTGTGTGTGTGTGATGAAAGTGAAAACGTACGTAAAACGCAGCGATCTCTTCTTGCGGGGAGAGGGAAAAGCTTCCCAATACAACAATAACCGCAACAATAACAGGTTCGAAGAACAAAAAAGCATTAGACGCTTATCACAACGGTTCCAGAACAGCACCTACAGTCGTTTCGAACTTCGCTTGCGTCAGCCTTACCGCGAAACGGAAAGACGATATGTTATGTTTTTGAGGATCACCAAGAGGGAGCGCGGCTTAAACAAATCCCGGATGTTTTGTCAGCCACATCATTCTCGGATTAAGTTCACGTACACGTGTACAGTCATATTAAGAAACACAGAATCTAGGCCTCTGAGAATGTTTGTCTGATGATAAGAATCACACAGCACCCTCAAGGATTCATACACCATGGTGCGCATTATCAGAGGAATATTCCATGCTGTATTGAAAGAGAGAGTAATGACCAGTGGCATTCACCTCAGTACGCTGACAGATGAACTCGGAACTTTTCATGATAGGATACGGCAGTGCAGTGCGTACATACCGGTTCCAATATGGTAATGTCCCAACTCATACTGGAAACATGGTAACAGGGCAATAACAGTAGTTCGGTAAGAACACTGAGAAAAGTACTCAACAGCAACACACCACCAACACAGATAAACAATGTGCCACCACAAATGACAGTGAACGCCGTACATGATTTGCCCTGCCGAGTTTCAAATAAAAATGTAAATACACAAACAGCTGTTAACTGACTACAGGAATAAGCAAAAGCGAAATATTAAACTCCAGATTACAAAGCTGCTACAGCATAAATGAGCAGCAGAGAAGGCCACAACTATCTGCATAATGTGGACTACAGAACTAAGAAATGAATTGTGTACACAACGCCACAGAGTACAGTGCAAAACAAAACTATGAGTAAGAATTTTACGGGCTGCTTATTCACAATTATTACGAGATACCGCACAATGACTGGTGCTTACAGCGTAATAATTCTAAATTAATGCACATATCAAACCCACATAATTATACTATATGACGTAAGCCAGCAACAGCTTGCCTGGTGTGTAACGATCCTTGAAACATATCGCGTTTCCTAAGTGCCCACCCCGACAGCAAAATGAAAATTCATGCAAACATGCAGTGAAACTCTCTGGATACATATTTTCGCAGTTTAGTGTACATGCTTTCCCTTCACCCAACAATTCCTCGAAATCTTTCAGGAGCTCTGTCTCTACCTACCTTACAATATCGGCGAAATTCCGCACTTTGTTCACAATTCTGAAACATTCTAGGAATCCTGTCACCTCCTAATTAAACGACATATTTTACAGCTACCACAAAAACCCTGTAACACGCAGTTCATTACCTCTGCGCTTACGAAACGATCTGTTCGCCGGAAAATATTTACCACCACCATCACCATTGCCACCGCCACCATCGACGGACGTACGTAGTTAGCAAAACATATGAAAACAATAAACAGCATTAATAACAATAACTCAAATCGCAAATTATAACTGCAGTAATTTGCTCGTCTGTCTCCACCTAGGCATGTACAGATCGTTATTTTCTAACGTCGCTCTACGGCTGACGTGTACGCGTGTATGTTTCAGCATAACACTTAAAAACGAGAACAAACTAAATCCGTTAACATGAATATCATCAACGTCCGTCTGCCAATTCGCCTCAGATGAGCAGTTTTCAGTCGCCATGAATACGTTCCTACAAACGCGCATCCAGTTCCGAAACTCACCGGTAGGACTGTCCACAGCAAGTCGTAGAGCTTTCTGCTACTGGCTGCCACTGAATTACTGCCTTCTGTCAGTCAGTCTAGTGAGTTTTGCTACCATAGCCCTCTGCGCTGCTTTTCAACGGGCGCTGTTCATTGTTGCGCGTGTTTAGTGTGATGTGCGATTTCCTAATGAAAGAATGTGGCTTTCGATTTCGGTTCTGTTTCTAACCCGAGAAAACTGCACTGGATGTACAATAAATGCTCAGAAGAGCTTTCGGTAACAATGCCGTGGAAACAACACAACCTTCAGTGAGGCGTTCTCGGTTCAAACGTGTGGAAACTTCGGCTGAAGTTTGTGAACGTTCAAACAGTCCATCCACATGTCGCACACACGAAAAGGTGAAATCTCAAAGGCGCCACGGAAAACTGATGTGAAGTAATTTCGGAGATCGCTGGCATGTTAGGCTTCACGTATGGCACAAGCCAACGAATTCTAAGGGTACTGGCGCACTGCAAGAGTACTGCTTGCAGATTAGTGGGAAAGCAGGAGAATGGAAAGGACACGATTTTAACCAAAAAGAAGAAACTTATCCAGACGGCCGCATTGACCTCGCTCCCTCTAAGCGGCCAACCAAAAAGACGAGCACTTATCCAGACGGCTGCAGTGACCTCCCTCCCTCCCACCACGTGGCAAACCAAAAAGAAGAAACTTATCCAGACCGCCCCATTGACCTCGCTTCCTCTAAGCGGCCGCGTGGAAAAGTTTCTTGCTGTCGGTTAAAACAACATTCCCGCCAAGCACCAGCTACCACTAACCCACAAGCAACACGCTTTCAGTGCGTCCGTACCGTAAGAAAGGACCTGATCACGCGGCGGAGCTTCGCAAAGTCTGAACCTCGGCTGCTCACAGACGAGCCGAAGCAACAATTTCTGGCCACTAGGAACATATGGCTGTGGTCCTCCACACACCGTACTCCCCACACTTGAACCCCAGTGATTTCGTCTTGTTTCCGAAAATAGCATCGCAGCAACGCAGCCGTCATTTCCAGACGATCCCTAAAATTCAGGAACAGTCGCTGACTACCCTACACGCCATTTCGAAAATCAGTTCCAGCGGTGCTTCCGGCAGCGGCACAACCGATGAGCACACTGACAGAACTCGGAAGAGATAACTTTGAATTTAACAACGACCAGTAACAAAGGTACCTATGTATTTCGTCACGGATTCAACCCAAGAACTTCAGGATGCCGTTTCGTACTACTATCTTCATGGCGTAGGATATTTTCTCGAGAGTAACAAATTCTCAGCACACAAGCACAAATAACTTACAGGACAGCAAAGGATCGGGGCTGTGGTCAACTTCATGCCATGATATACACGACATCAGTACTGAACTTTGTACATAACTGTTTCACTCGGCAAAATAACGCACTCACTCCTTTCCTTCAATTCCAAATCTATTAAAGACAACTGGTACTAAATCAATTTAACCCAATACCTAAGAGAACACACCAGAGATGAGACAGCTAACTAAGTAGCCTGCCGCGAACACAATCACACAGACATGCCGTTAGGTTACGGCAAACAGGGAATAAATGGCCAGAAGAAAAAACGATATCTCACTCGCTTTTATCCGAACTCCATATGAGAAAATTTTCTACGTAAATCAGTAATATAATGTGTATTTCAAGGTCATTACGACGGTATTACATCCTCTTTAACTGCAGGTATGCGTTCCACTGCACGACAAATTTGTAGATATGTACGTATCTGAAGTATGCCTGTCCCAAATGAACGTCAGGGCGGAGATTATCAACCCCACGGTCGCGATCCAAAGTTGGGTCGCGACAGCCTTGCAATCGGTTGTGAAACAAATGTCATCACCCTACAAGCTATTTTAGTAACATGCCCGCTGCTTTGTTTTGTCGGAGTGCTGCGTAGGAACTCGTGCTATTAGCGTCACAAGGCCAAACCGATTTAATATGCTGGGGTCGTCGACAAAAAAGTGAGACCCACTAATCTACAGCATGATGTGTATTTTGACAAGAGCCCAATCCGCTGCAGCCCTACATAGTCGCCACAACCACTCATGCAATGCAAACCACAGGTGCAGGCTTGTCATAAGCCACTGATCATCACAA
Source organism: Coptotermes formosanus (assembly GCA_013340265.1). NCBI lineage: Eukaryota > Metazoa > Arthropoda > Insecta > Blattodea > Rhinotermitidae > Coptotermes > Coptotermes formosanus. Next base: position 942,150 of record BLKM01000903.1, on the reverse strand, counting down.
ACGCCGTACCGATTCGGCAACTTCTCCGGCACGGTCGTGACGCAGGTTACTCTACTACGCGTGTCCAAGGAACAACGTTTTGTTAACCTTTTAAGGCCTAGCGGTAACTTTACATACCACCAGGTTTAAGATTAAAAAATTCTACGTGGTGCCCACATTGCGTTTGTGTGTTTTTTTACGGATCTCAGAACAAACAGCAACTTTTACCTTATAAAACATTAAGAGACTGGTTTTTATAACTGAAGTGGGAGTGTTTGCAGCGCGGTACGCACTGAGTCCTTATATAAAACAGATTACGTTCCGTCTTTAAAGGGTTAATTAAGCACGCTGCTGAAACAATTGCATATCACCGAAATTCGATTACACAGAATAAGCACAAAAATCCCTGCCTGCGGCGGTGTTTCTAATATGTATGTTAAGCTCGTAAGGGTATTCATGTTATGCCTGCCAAGAAAACATATAATTGTACACCATACATTTTCGGAAGCCTGCAAAAGCAGTGTACAAGACAGTGCACAAAGGCGTTGTTTTGTATTAACATATGTATACCAACTCACACCAATTTATATCCTATATCGAAGTAACATGCACGAATGCGTGCAACACTAACCAGCAAATTATCGAATATAAAATTTAAAATTCTCCATACCGTGTACGTATGTTGTCACATTTGTTATCGGGACCAACTCGTACGTAACACGAAATCACAGAACTCTGTGAAACTTGGTGTACTGTGATTTCGTGTTGTATAAGAGTTGGTCCTTACAATATATGTGAAATTATCAAATAATTGGAATTACTCAAAAAACGCCATCACCTTCCACACAACTTCAACAATGTCCGATGTCAAATTTGAACACACACACATGAAAGCAATGTCGCCTTTACCACATTAACCTACTCTAACGTAAGAAAACAACACAATTCAAGTTACTGTCACATTTCTTAGAAATGGGTTTGGAGCGCATTACGACTTTCCACCGTCAAACTGTACGCAGTACTTCACTTGCATAAACGCTCATGCAATACACTCAAAACTGGCGAGACGTATAGTTCCCATGTTTAATTAAAACATGTTAGGACTAAGAATTAGCTTACAGAGCAAGTGAGAGAGACAAAGCGGCCACAAGCGACAACTAGAGGAGGAGAGACAACGGAAGAGAAAGAGAGATAGTTACGTAGAAAAGAGACGGTCTGGATAAAATTATGGGGGGTGACCTTGGCATCACTGGTTCAGTGTTCACATTCAGGGACAACGGCCGCGCGGATCCTGTCGTGCCGTGCAGCGCCACTCGTGAGTCGTGACTCAACTAAATCCCACGCAAGGCAACTCACTGACAGCCACCGCAGTGAGAAGCACATTCGACCGGATCTGTATGGTCTGCTTCACTGGTCGATATTAATTAGCAGTGAATGACACGATTCATTTAACTAAGATACGTAACAACTTTAAAAGTAGATAACTAGCCGAGCAGTCACGGAATACCCTGCCGTTTATGAGAACCAAAGGCTCCATTGCAGTGTACACACGATCCCGCCACTGCATCCTCTCCAGGTCCCACAAATCCAGTCCTCCCCCTTTTCATTTTACGTTCATTTTAATATTACCGTCTCATCTGGGCCCTAATCGCAGTGCGTGAAGAGTGCAAATTATGAAGTACTGCGATGCAATTTTCTCAGCCCCCTTTCGTTACCATTACCTAGGGTCCACACATTCCCCACAGAACTCCATTTTCGAAAACGCAACTTACGTTCTTAATTTCACTTTAGGGCCTTTCGTATCCTAGCTCAACGTATGACGTAATATTGTGTAATGTAATCTCTTCAAATATAAACAGAAGAGGGGAAACAAATTACTCTGACCTCAAAGGTGGCAAGCACTCCCCATATTCAATCTGTTCTTAATTACTTCGCGAATGCGATCCCACTTTCTAGTGTCGTTACCCAATATCTGAAAGCAGCCAATTTCCGAACGATTTGTTCGCCACTTCCACGCTATGATTTCATGCTGCATTGCGATAATAAGACATCAGCTTATGAATTATTTTGAACTCCACTGCAGAGTTTAAAACAATCAGCTTTCAATAATAATAGCATTAATTTCGTTTTCCTGTAATTCTACATCCCACATGAAGTGATCAAATAAATGCAGTGCACGTGGCCAGTACAGCACATTCTCAGATTAATGACAGTTGCGTCAGCATCTGCACAGGCTGACGAAAGCAATGCAAACTGGGAGTCACTTCAGTTCCAACTTCGGCAACTGCATAACAAGTACCAATCCTGTTAAACTGTACGGGGCGATCCTTTTCGGTATGAATACGTCATACGCCATGAAAACAAAGCATGCGGTTGCGAGGTGATAGGCCTTGCGTGTATTAAGAACTGGGAGTTTCATGGGTGACAACACACACTTCACGTGTGCGGTTCGCGATTCGCGTATAGTCTACAGAAGGCGGTACGCAAAATGCAGCGAGCGAAGTGTCTCCTGCGGTACGTAAAATCACAGTAATAGAAATATGAAGAACACCCGTAACGAGAACGTATGCACTGAAAACCCCATGTCACAAACGAAACGACTTATTAAGTGGACGAACCCCAGTGCCTCGTTACGGCGGCGTGTTCTGGCCCAAACCTCGTCACGCCTGAACACGACGTTCGGCTGCTGTGGTCGCGGTGGACGACTGCTTGGCCTCCGAATTAGCCGCACTTACGGCAGCCATCTTTATCAACGTGGGGTTCGTGAAGAACACCGTGCACTGCCAGCATAATCCTTGCTGACCTCAAGGAAGAGATCGCTGCTGCTTTCAGGCAAATCACATCGCAGATAGCGAAGGACACCTGGTAAGAAACAGACTTCCAACACAAATTCTGTCGGGACCAAGAGGGACTTCAGGTTCATGACAATTTCCCAGCTGTGTAATAAAGATAAACGCGTAGCCCTATCAGTACATGAGTAATGGCTGTCTTAGATATTTTTTTTCTATTAAGCAAGAATTCGTAATTCCATCACAGACTGTCAAGTTACAAGCAATCCTAATACGCAGCCCAGATTACAAGACAGGTAATGGTGGCTAATTACAAAATGAGGACCTCCCCCACACTGGTTTAATTAATCTAAACTTTCAATCTATAAACATAACAGGCTAACTAAAGTAACTCAGTATTAATAAACAAGTACAACATGCACGGCCGGAGTTCGACGCCAAGCAAAGGTGTGAATTACATTCATTCACCAGGCGGGTAACAAAGAATATTACCTGAATAACACCGGAAGTACATCACAGAGGTCCCAGAATCCTTAACGTGATAATCACGTACCATACTCAACACAGCACAGCAGTAACATCCAGGAAATAACTTGAGGCATATGTAGGAACGCTTCCAAACTCACGTGTGTTCATGGGCGCACCACGATGCACGCGACCAACTACAAGGCGACATTCAATTACTGCTGCATCAACTGCACCTTCGGTACGTGATACGAATTCCCTAAAAATACTAGGGACCGTGGTAGTGGTTTTCGGTAGACGTGATCCTTGACGAAACCCAATAAAACTAAGTCGAAGGCCGACAAGTCTGGGGCCAGCGGTGGCCAAACCGTTCGCCCCCACCATTCTATCAAATTCCGGACACTTGCTCATCCCCAAACGATCTCACGGCCCAACTGAAGTCAGGTGATACCCCCATTTTGCTGGAAGAGTGAACTACCACGCAAGCCCTCGACTACAGCCACTGCCACCACCAAGTCTAGCTACACGATATCAGAAGCGGTGTTTACTGCAAAGACTTGGTGGGGGCACAGCAAACGTTTCCTTCAGTCATCACTGGAATCCATGCTGACGTGAGGATTCCTGCTACCACAGAAACGCACATTCAGGTTGTTAAAAGACCCGTTGGGATGCAATGTGTCTTCGTACCTTAGTACCAGTTACATGTCAAGCATCTCTTCTTCCAGTTGATGGGCGAAGTTCACACCTTGTTGTCTTTCGAAACGGCTGGAGCAACTGAATCGTGGTTCAATTCCCAGCATGGATACCAGTTTCTGTTACAAAACGTCCCGAATGGCTCTGGGGCCCACCCAGCAAGCCACTCAAGGGTAACGGAGTAACGCGACCGAAGCGTGAAGCTGAACACACCTCTATCTAGTGCCGAAGTTACGAATGCGTGGAGCTATGCCTTCATCATGTACCGGGGTGGGGGCATTACCCTTACCAGGGACTCCCAAAATGGTGTTTCGTGACAATTCCTAGTTCTACCTCCTAAATGACAAAAGACTGCTCCGTGATTCGATCCACCGTTTGTTCACGTTCTGGTAGCCGGCCGGAGCTCATACCTTGCTGACGTGAAGTTTCGTCACAAAGTTGCCATGCCAGCATCTCACTTCAGTCGTCAGTTGGATTCTTTCACACGCTTTGTTTTGAATCCGTCAGACATTTTCATCTGTGAAACAAAGAATGCATTTAGCTGCTACCTGTTGAAATGCCATTTTACATTTATGGCCATGGTAGCGCTCCAGCGGCCGCTAGTGTATTAGTACACGGCGGTAACCTTGGCGTGTTTCTGTACATTGTCTCCGGAAGTATCAATATTCTATATCATTCATAAATGTGCAAGAGAGCTACCGCGCAGTCGTCTACGCGTGGTATAGTAACAGTCAAGTGTGTAGGTCATCCAAGACTTAGACAGCAGCATAGAAATTCCAACTTCAACTAGCCTCTGCGAACAGTCCACTGAATGTTATCCACACATGGTGCACGCGATACAGAAATCAGTTATACAAAATATCCACGAAACAGATGTCCACAGGGCGGGCTGATGTAACAAACTGCACCTGCCTCATACAAGCAACCGTACTGCTGACAGGCAACATACAATCCGCTTCAACTCTGTAACCAAAACTACAAAAATCTACGAAAGGCGGCTTAGTGGTATCCGCAAATGATAACGCACCTTGCTGATTGCACGTATCCTACATAAACCTTAACCACACCCAGTGACCTTTATAGCTATTCATATTAAAGGTTAAACCGCGCAAGAACAATTCCGACAAATGTGTAGGATGGCTGTATTACCAGCGCATGCATGATCGGCAATGCCAGTTAACTACAATGATCTATAAAAGGAACAAAAAAATAACCTCTAAAATGAAAAACGCAGTTACGTAAACGCACGAAAGAACTTCGTTCCGTAGATTAAGTCCCACACGCTTTACGTTTCATTACACGGCAGCGTATATTTGCAACGCTGACAGTGAAATAAAATTCTATGTAGTCTGTAAATACTTCGGCAGAATGTGCCGAGTATATGTGTGTGTAGGGCCGCCACCTTCGATTTAACTCCATTATCACTTGATACACGCAATACAACGTCTCTGCAGTGCTGTAAAACACTGCAAGAATCCGCTTCCCAAATGTCCCTCCTATACTGACATACTGATCTTACGGTCTTTCAGCTATGCAGGATGTATTTCCTACACAGCAGCTTTCAGTTTCTGCAACATGCAAAGTCTCACAGGGAATAAGTTTGGAGACGAAGACTGATGTTTCTGTCATGCTGGTACCAGTCGCATCCAAATAATCACTCTACCGAAGAACCACGATTCCTCGGTCTTCTAATCCGTGGCAAAATCACTACACAGACAATGCTGTCCCGACTCGGAATCCCATCAACAATCACTGTGGATCCCCCTCCCCCCGGCCGGACAGTACTCTTCTAAGAATCTTGCTCCACGGTCTGAGCGAATTTTTTATCCTCTTTCTTTTTACAAACATCAAAAACACTGAAACCACAAAACCTCTTGCTTCATACAAAACTACAGAATCATGCAGTCACATGACCCAACCTGCGCCAACTCACCGGTGTTGCCAGTTGTGGAAACACAATCATTCAACAAGACTTCTGCATTGTATTTCCGATACCTTCAAACCGCACACGGTGCGAGGCGATCTACCCTACAACCTCAGCGTTAATTCAGCCGAAACCTACGTGACCCTTAAAACGGCGCAGCAACTTGTAACATAAATTACACTTTTTACGCTAACATCACGAGGGTGACTAAAGTAAACTAATAACAGCAAAAGGCAGAGTGTTCGGGCTCCAAGGGAGTCTCAAACATTCTCGGAAATTAACGTCTGAAATTAATACATATACCGTGTAGATCATAATTGTGTCCCACACAGTTCTCATAAAAGCCATTCGGACCCATTTTCCGGCACCTACAACAACGCTTCCAGGCCAAGGTCAGCAAGAAAATACCAAAACCGAACGATTTCACAACGCGCAAGTCAGTGATGGCACTGACAGTATCTGATGCAAATAGTTATTGACGGGTTAACGACACAGGAAGATCCAGAACATGCTGGACACGTTACGATTAACGAAACGCAACAGTGGAAACATTGCAACCAGTTGTCCGGACCTTTGTACTACACAACATCGTCTATCAACATTTCCAGAGAATACGTTCTAAGCGTCGCCTTTCTCTAAGGTGATATAATTTTGATGTGCACAGCCTATATGACAGCTCACTCTTTTAATGCGTTATTAATAATTTCTTAGGTTTACATGTATATTATATATTCACCCAACAAAAACTGTGTATGTCTGGCAGCCATAACAGCAGACAAAACTGGAGCCTGAAATTTTAGCAGTAGTTTTAGAGTGACCATATGAGATATGCCAAGCAATACATAGGCGTAACTTGGGGGGGGGGGGGGCAAATGTCCCTCAATATTTTTTGAACCTAGGAGTCCTTTTAATTACTGAACTGAATAATGGCAAACAAAAAACAGACACAAAAAGATAAAAAACCTGGGTTTCATGGGACCAATTTTCCCCCCTTTCAAATGTGACTCCTTTGTAAAATAAATTTCCTTATACCCATGGTCAGTATTGCCCCCCCCCCCCCCAATGTTATTAGCCAAGTTACGCTTATGACGTTATACATAATCAAACTCCGTCCACAACAACGGGGTCAGGCCAAGAAGTTTCAGTCCCATGGTGTGCTGGGTTACAATGTAACCTGAATAAGAGAACAGAAGAGTATGCCTCCTCTCAAATCGTCTCGTTCTAGCCAATACATACAGCAGGTGGGAGTTCCTACCTCGGGAGTAAAAGCGGTTGGATTGTGTAAGCAATAACCAATGCGTATCATGCTCGAGGGAACCCAACGCACTGCTTCTAGCATATCCTATGGGAAGACAGATGACGATGGCCTGAACAAAGTAAAGGATAGGAAAGGACTACATTAGAGTGGTGGAAATAGTAAGTACGGAGAGGATAATTAACTGAAAGAAAGAAATATTTTCACCAACCGTCTTTGACGGGTCATGCGCTGTTAGGCCTACGATGATGGACACTTGAAGACTACGAAAACAACATCACGGGGAAAAAAGGGATTCGTTGCGACCACATTGATACAGTACTAAATGTGAACTTTACAGACGTGTCTGAGTGTTTACTAAGTATCTAAGGACAAATTACACAACCACCTTTTGCTACAAGAGATAAACTGTAACCACAAGAAATGCATCCATAGTGTCTACTGCCCACAGGCCAGATGACCCTACTAGGAACGCCACACACGCGCACAGAACGTCGTGGCGTATGACGATTTGCTACTATCCACTCTGAGTGCATTTGCACAGTGCTCGAAATGCTCTACGTTTTCAGTCTGTGCGCAGCAGGAGAACAGTCTGTTGTACAGTAAACCCTGCTATAGCCATCAATCCCACGCGCCACGCCAGACACGCCAATCACCCCGCGGGGATCATCTCGTGATCTGAGATCTGTAGCATGGACTGACAATTTGTGCTAGCACTAAGATAAGGATCCCTGCAACTACCATGGGCAAATCTGCCAATTCCCATCTCCAGCTAGAACTTCCACGTAAAACCCTTGCAATGATCCACCCTTGTGCTAGGCAGCCCTTAACAGACACAGTAAAAATACAACTTTAATGAAAATGCACGATATGAGCTTGACAAGTGTTGAAGGGCAACTTAAAGACTAAGCAGTGTTCTACCTACATACAGTTTCAAAAAAACAATGACAGAGGCCGCATTCCCGACAGAAGACAACACACCTCTCTCGACCGCTTCATATCGTTTTCAGCAATCACTGCCGCCTGAGTACGTATCGGTAACGGTAAGAATGACTTCCTACATGAGGCCAGAAAAACGCCAGATTTTAGGCTGCCTATATATCCTGTCGACCAAGCATTCTGTTACATGGAAGTCGATATATCCTGGCTAATCACGTACTGAAAATTTCCTTCATGACAACTCAGACACGGGCGCAATGGATACTGTTTACATTCAAATCGTTTTCTCATAGTGACCTCCTTTCCGTCTTACCAACCTTGCTAATCACAATTTTTAAAACTCCGGTACGACAGAATTCCATAAAAGCAACATTCCTGGCCTGTCACAAAAGTCATTAATTGCTCAGTCCAGTAAGACAGCTACAACGAAATACCACGTTCCATGTAATACGTAAATGATACCGTTTTCAATAAGTTAGGCAGTGGACTCACTAATGGCAAACAAAATGTAAGGCCCTTAGTTTACATAAAATGCCGTAGATTATCTCTAAATAGGGCCCACTGCCGGAGGGACGGGTAAAAGAACTCCGTAACCGGCCTCTCACGGCCTAAGTTCGAATCAGGTGAAAAGGATAAATTCTCGCATTAACAGGAACCATCCCACCTTTCTGCCCAAAATATCTCGAAGTGCGTAAGAGCACGGTCTGATGGAAGGACTAAACCCAGGGTCATCAGTGTACCCACGTTAAGGCACCAACTGTATCCGTACCTGAACGTGTTATCTACAGCATGTCTCCTTTCCGGGTCATCGTTTCAACCCTTTAAAGACGAAGCGTATCTGTTTTATATACGGACTCAGTGCGTACCGCGCAGTAAACACTCTCCACTTCGGTTATAAAAACCAGTCTCTTAATGTTTTATAAGGCAAAAGTTGCTGTTTGTTCTGATATCCGTACAAAACACATAAACGCAATGTGGGCACCACGTAGGATTTTTTAATCTTAAACCTGGCGGTACGTAAAGTTACTGCTAGGCTTTAAGCCTTTAAAGACGGAACGTATCTGTTTTATACAAGGACTCAGTGCGTACCGCGCTGTAAACACTCTCCACTTCGGTTATAAAAACCAATCTCTTCATGTTTTATAAGGCAAAAGTTGCTGTTTGTTCTGAGATCCGTACAAAACACATAAACGCAATGTGGGCACCTCGTAGAATTTTTTAATCTTAAACCTAGTCGTATGTAAAGTTACTGCTAGGCTTTAAAAGGTTAAAAGGTTAATCAAGACGCGTTAATTCCTTGCCCCAGACATTTTTTAACACGAAAGTTCATTGTGAGCATTTTAACTCAGCGGATCACACAGCACGCAAGCAGTCCGCTGGTTTCGGCGTAGCGAAGGGCGGATGCATTCGACACTAATCACATTTCGTTTTAACAACTCATCGAATGGCCTGACGTGTGAACAGCTGCAATCGTGAATGACGGCCCAGACTCGATCTCAACATACATCAACACCTACGCTCACAGCACGTGACGCACGACTCGGTACGTTATCAGACAGCCGCACTGCCGCGATACATGCGAAACGAATGCTACTGATCATGACAGCATCTTATCCCCATTTCACAAAGTCTGTAACCCTACCAATGTCGGTGGTTATAATCTGTTCGCGACTGAAAATATAATTTCAAGCTAGGTCGTTCCGTAACATAATGACAGGCCTGTGCCTTTGAGAAAGGTACCGCATGTTCCCGATTACATGACACTTGATTCAAATGTTCTGACAGGTTGTTCACACCTATCATAAATTCACTAACCAAACATACCCACACCACTGTAATTAACGCAGAATGCATGTTTACGGTCCTGTTGACGGTACTACATATTGCTCAACACATACCCATAAAATCTACAACGCATCAGGAGTATTCTCCCAAGTCACCTACACCTACGAGGCACAAAATTGAAGGCTGCACATCGTCAAACAAAAGCTCTGTAACGTGTCATTCAACACACCAATCGTTAATGTGCAACCAGTGAGGTAAATACGCGTAAGGCTATCCCTTCAGAGCAGCAGACTTTGCTCACAAATGGAATTCCAACCCTCAGCCATGACTGGACCGTATTCACGTGAATAAACGCCGGTTACGCGAAACTTATTCCATCAAAAAAAAACAAGGACCAGCCTGAATTAACACGCAGGTCGCGACGCGTAAGCCTCGCCGTGTCCGTTATCGGCGACACAAGTCTAATAGTTTCGCGTGTCTCAAAGCAGTAGGGGCTCCATGCGATGTGAAGTTTTCTCTTTCCGTCGACTACTTTCAATTACAATAAAAAAGAACAAGTAATGTTTTAACAATCAGCCGTAGTGCAAATATCTATATAATGTGCTACACAGATCCAATTCGGGTCCTCTGTGTTGATCATAATGACTAGCCACGAACCCTGCTGGCAAGCCATGTAAATACAACAGAAAACATGGGGAGTATCTGAGAACACGACACGATCGGAACTGCACAACCTACGCAAAGCAAGTGGACGCTATCGAACCAGCAGCGTTACGCTTATTCACTCCACGAGAGATATCGGAATGTCACCACCACGTATCCCATACCTATTACATGGAACGTCGCATTCCTCCAAACCGACGGCATTCGCTACGCGGGTCGTGCGACACAAGCACTCTGCCTTCTGTTACACTGCGACCCTGCGCCGTTAACACCTCACCGCAATCTTGTTTTAAGACTTGGGTAAGAAACATTCAAGCAGAATTCTTGTCTAGATCTGTTGGTGTTCCTTAACCGTGTGTTCTGGGAACAGAAGGGAGCGGTCAGAGGCAAGGTGTACCACAAAATGAAACTGAAGTCAGTTAACCCTTTCTATGAACGTACCGTCTAAAACAACTGTCAGTCTTTGCAGCGACATCCTTAACTTGCTGTTAGCTGAAGTACATCAAACACAAACACAACACTAAACTCCGGCTTACGTGCACGAATTATCTTCTTCCTCTGGCTTCGGAGCAACAAGAACGCAAAGAAAATAAGTTATTCTGAACGGATCAGTACAACATTCAGTTAGTCTCTATGAAGTCAAGTTCTTCACTGTATACAATTACTAAGTCTGAATTTCGTCTGTATTACAAACTCCGTACTTTGCTGCACTCCTTACACGGAATTTCAACGTTTCAGAGCACTAACAATGCATTACACTGTATCACCTGATTACTTTTGTGAACCAATAATCTAAACTCTAGATAATGAAAGCTTTATTGATACCCATTAACCCACAATGCACTTCCAACACACCATAAAACAATAATTTCCGGGAAGAACCACAGATACGCGGTTTCCTTTGAAAATGATTATCATAAATTAATTAATAAAGACACAACTTGATAGCCGTTTCGCAGTCCTTCCCTCTTCTATCTACTCACAGTAGGTGTCGTGGCTGTTTATTTTCACTTGATCAGACACACACCACAGTCGGCAGGACTCCTCTGGACGAGGGATCGGCCCGTCGCAGAGCCCTCTACCTGACAACACAAACATTCACAAGAGACAAACATCCATAACCCCCCGGTGGGATTCGAACCCGCGATCCCAGCAAGCGCTCGGCCGCAGACCTACGCCTTAGACCGCGCGGCCACTGGGACCGGCCACAACTTGTTAGTCACTGGGCAAAATAACCGCGTTCATGGTTCCATTCCCCGCAAGCAGTCAAAAAGCAATATAATAACGCCACGTCTCCTACAGGGACCAAAAAGAGCTTCCTATAAAAAACTATGCTTACTACATAACGTGCCGCTCTGAAACGAAGAGTAAACGACCGCCTCCTGTTGGCACCACCAAGCTGCTTTATATTAGACAAATGGCCTTTCCCGGAGTCTCTTACTTTCCTTACGTCCCGATTCACACACACAGTACGGTCGAACTCAGTTATAACGTAATGAAAGGGACGTGTATTACGTCATGGTCAAGACAGGAATTAATTGGTACCACAGAATATCTGACGTTACAGGCGACGTGTCGTATGAACCGATGTCGGTATAACCGGGTTCCACTCTATTAGCAAGAAACTACGCACATCTTCGAAGGGCCGCTGTGGCTGCCATAATGACACGGGATTGAATATGAATATGCGACATCCGACAGCTTTATAAAAATAGATCAGATCATTAAAGACATCAAAGAAGAAAAAGGAGCATATGAAGTCCGTCCGCCCGTCTTAGTGCAATAAGAAAAACACACTGTGCTAAAGCTTTCCATGACAAAGTGCAGGGGACCACAAATTTTCCGAAGTCTAGAAGCAACCTCCGAATTCAAGTAGCCAGAAACACGGCAGGTAGCAAGTTCCACACTTAGGACCCGAAATTCTGGAATGACCTACGAACCTCACTGTTATGAGGCACTTTCTTCTCTGTGCATACACATCCCTCAATGCAACGCACACAGAACTTCAGTATTTACGGTGAGATTACTACGCGGCGCCATACGAAATTTAGTCACCGGGATTTGTACACTCCTAGACAAGACAGCATTTAACACATACCGTTCTACCAACTCGTACAATAAGAGTTTATCGGTATGTTTATGTATTTGGGTGTTAAATGTTGAATTATACAAATTTTGTTAAACCAAATGGCGGAGCTTGCTTTCAGAAGTTCTTCTCTCGTGTTCTTGTAATTGTAAAAACGTTTTGCCTCCTTGGCAGTCACGAACTTGTAGCTTTCCATACCGTGTACGTATGAACCAACATATGCCGTTCTACCAACTCGTACACTTAGTGTACGAGTTGATAGAACGGTGCACTTCTCAAGTTTTGTGCAACGCAGTCCCTCCAAACTTGGCAGCAATTATACGAATTCCTACGGAAAATGGGGGATCGTTTGATACATTCCGCATACATGTGACGCAAAACAAAACAAAAAAAACTTCTTTTCACTTTCTGGTGAATGAAATATCGAAATTGGATAACAGCTACCGAAGCCCACCACACTTCTACGCAAAGATCATTGCTCCCTCACACACGACACCATATCGTACTTCTTGCGTCGTCAATGCACTAAGAACAACACGCAAGTATGAAACTGTATTACTGATTCATGTCGAGTAAGAAATAAAACAAGACCGAAATTGGGTTTGCATATTTTTAAATAACTATGAAATGTTAACACACCATCATTCTACAGTAATTTATAATCATCAATACTAAGCCACACAACAGTGACATAACTGAGTTTCCTCACATCCCTTAACTTCAATACTGTATGCAAACGAACAGGTCACTCAGCTTTATAAAACAATGACGTTTACACAAACATGGAATTTCTCCCTGAACATTAAACTGCACAAAGCGAAAATGCATACTATCGGCAGGACACACGTAATTTAATGTCACAGTGTACGAAAATTCTGACGGCAGCAAATCTAAAATAGCGACTGCGTACGGCTGACATGTGATTTCATCAGAAACTTAGAAGCATTTCAGTGTGAAGGGCTTATTGCATCAACATGACACGCCATGCCATCTTCATTTCACAACAGAACTTTCTGCAGCTTGCATTAAATTCTATAAATCGTAACATCCTGTTACATAAAGACAAAACCCGTACAGTACTGTTCAATCATATATTACATCTGAGGCAGCAAAGTAACTGCTGATACTAGTGGCCGCGCGGTCCAAGGGGCGGGGCTGCGGCCGCTCGCTTTCCGGGATTGCGGGTTCGAATCCCGCAGTGAGCATGGGTGTCCGTCTCTTGTGAGTGTTGTGTGTTGTGAGGTAAAGTCTCTGCGACGGGCCAATGACTCGTCCAGAGGAGTCGTACTGACTGTGGTGTGTCTTGCGAGTGACCAAGCAACCTCACAAAGGAGACCTTGGTCCAAGAGGGCTGTCAAGCCACGAGGGAAAAAACACAATTACGCTATCTTGAACTTGTGAAAGAGAGCAAAATGTGTATTTAAAAGAGTGGTCTGATACGTTAATGCAATACGCCCATCAATTATACAAAAAAAAGTTAAATATACCAACAGAGAGGAAGTGAATGAGAGAATATGAGAATCGTACAGCAATCGCCTAGCCAGAAATTTCGTCACATACCGCAGCTTACAGGGTACTGTAAAGGCACTCACGGTGGCCACTTGCAAGATCTAGCCGAATATGGTGAGGACGTTATTAACAGTGGAAAACAAAAGTATAGTCTGAATACGGAACATGATGAGAACAGGATTTAACTGGGAGTCGGCGGTGCACTTGGGGCCCTGCTATCACAGAAAACTCACCGGTGTCGAATCAACAAACATATATAGCACCACTGATTAGGGTTTTCACCTGCGACGTTACTGCGTTTCATTTTAATTATTTCCGGTGAAATAAACTTTAGAATCTGTAGCAGGTACTGCAAAAATGCGTGAAGCTACATTGTGCTCCCCTGTATGTTTCCAGGGCCTGCAGAGCAAAATATGTAAATGGCTGGCGCTCTCGCTGCTCCTTATAAAGGAGGCCGGAGCCTAGAGGCGTTTTAAACGCCGTCCAGTATAGACGACGCAAGTATCCTAAAGGTTAATGTCACCTCTCGTGCCTGATATTGCAAGCTAACAAACTCCGGTGCTAATTACAAAATTCAGCGTGCCCAACATAACCACACACTATGCCAGATGGTTGTTTCTGGCGCACTATCTAAATTACGTGCAATGGAAACGGTCCAAGGACCTACAAACAAGCTTCAATTTGCGGGCATTGCCGCTGTCCACGTTGTGAATTCAAGGTCACAGAATTCACAGTTGAGTGTACTCAGCACTACGTTGCCAACTACGCCAAAATAACACCAAACTTCAACATTCTCTACTTCTGCAATGAAATTTACTGAGCTGGAACTACTTACAGACAATGGTCTGAAAACAGCTTGCTAATGACCTTCTGCTAGATCCTTTACCCTTCCCGGACGCCACACAAAGAAAACGCGGTTTACGTAACACCACCTGCCATGTATGAATGTAAGATAAGGCGAGGCGTGGAAATTGCAGGGAGAAAACCCGTGGGCCTACATGCCCTAAACGTTAAGCTTCGGAGGTCGTCATGCTGGGTTCTGAGTTCTTACAACATGGAATTATATTCACAATACGACACAGTTTAGTCTGCTAAGACCAGCACACTGACTCAATATGCATGTGCACGAACAGAAGCTACTCTTCATCCATATAAAGGAAGCGTATACACCCGCAAGAACAAGCTCGAAATTCTGCACCCAATATTTCTGCTATTATCAAGCAAGACGGGCGAAATACTTCGAGTCACATGGCTTAACCAACCCTAAATTATAACATGCAGTGCCAGCCTTCACGATTCTTTTACTGGGCAAGTCATATTATTGCCCACCCTAGGGTACCGGCCAGTGGCATGTCTAACAAACACTGGTCACCTATGGATACTTGCTAGGTTATGGGAAGCACGCACTTGATCAACTGTCTGTTTCAAACTGACAGCCAATGTCACATACACAGAAGGAAGCACAACAGCCGCGTCCAGACTGCTGGCAGCATACTGCAGCTCTCGACCGTCTCCTAAGTGGCCCCTCGAGCGTTTAACAACGTACCTTAATGCACCAAATATATTAATGTTTTGTTTTACAAACCCTTCATGGCATTTCACGCAAACACTCGCGCCTGCGTGCCGCGCGGCTAAAAACGTTTGCGCATCAACGGTCCAGACTTCGACCCAACCAACCAAAGACCTAAGGGCGCAGACTTGCGCCAGGCGCAACTTGATGTCGCTTCGTCCGTTTAGCCATACCTAAGTAGGCCTACTGAACGCATCGCAGTGCCTGTGTTACGAACGTCCGCTTAAGTTTACAGTTTCCCCCGTCTTAGTCGAGGGGTTTGACGCAGTCACAAATTAAGAACTTGTGCTGCAAGCGGCGGTTATGTCGTTCTGGGGGGGGGGGGGGGCCAAGAAAACTTGTTGAGCAGTTTTCTGGGGGCTTTAACCCGAAGTTCCTCCTTCGCGTCTCCTTCAGGCGTTTGTAGCCTACGGGGTTATTCGCTAAGAAGAGGCCTCCGTGGGCCACGGCGCGGGCTGTGCCCCGACTTTGCACTACAACTCATGCAGATTATGTGCTTATCTGGCAAGTATCGCTCGTTACTTCCTGTCGGCTAGCTTATCACACAGAACGTGTTTCACCGATCTGCTACAACTGTGCTTCAGCAGATAGGCTATGTCAACATGCTCCCTACACAATGCACAATTTGGCGCGTTCGTTAAACACGCCAGTCGTTGGGCCCCAGCTGAAGATATAACATACTTCAACTTGTTCCCATTCAGCGACATTTACTGGCAGTCCAGGTATTACATATAATTATTAAAGCCGCTGAACTTTGAGCCGCCAGGTATGCGCAGTCACAGATTAATTCTAAACCGTTACGGATCACTGGAATACCAGCCGTTGTTTTACGCCCTCACTGCCTTCCCGAAAAAGCAGGCGTAAATAAAAAGACATATTCCCGTAGGAAATAATGGAACAGATAGGGGTTAGGGGGCAATCTGAAGCAATCACAGCCCGTTCATGTACGGTACACGTACAAGTATTATATTATTAGTGGTTACTGGTAATAATATAAAAATAATTAATTTTAGCCTATGTAAACTTAAAAAGAGTTGTAAACAACTAGCATACACTTGCCACGCATGGTGCATGTTCCATGTCGGCGCTACCACCGATGACTAAATTCTGTCTCACAACCTTTACAACTCGGTCGCTTTACCATCGTTTGTATTCTTGCTGCACTTAGGATGGGATTTCGGTAGTGCCAGTTCTATAAAGGGAGGTATGATGATAAATTAGGGGCTGTGTTACGCGTCATCGTCTCAGATCTCTGTTACAACCAAGTTCGCACATACAAGGCTTATCACGGACGGTAGGTTTTCCATATCGTCACCGCCACATTTTCTGTCACCGTTAACTGAATTCATTCTCACAGGCTTTACTACACAGTCACTTTGTTACAAATTAAGAAGTGGCGTAAATTGGGAACGGGCGTTAAAGCCAAAAAGGTGTAAAATAATGGTGGAACGTATCTGAAAAGCTGCATCAAACAGTGCTTATTCAAGACTGTAATGCGTCCTACGTATTATATCAGAACTCGAAATGTAACAGTACGTGATTTACTCAATCTCATTCTCATCCAAATTCAAATCCCGCTCACAACACGTGTGCTTCATCACATCCACCAGTAGCATTCCTCCTAAACAACGTCAATAATTGCATGCCAAGCCCTAACCCTTTTCTCTTGTCCTCAGAGAACACAATACACTAAAGTTACGGCGAACACTGTGGCATGTGCCGGAATGCGGGTATGAACTCATACATCTAACTACACATATACGCTGAAATAAGCAAACCCCTGGCAACGTATTCTTGCCAAGAACAGTTTTGTGACACAGAAAAAATATATATAAACATGAACGCCTATTTTATTCCGCTGATACATGCAACGTTTAGCCCTTTAAAGCCCGGTGGTTGCTGTACGCACTTCACCATTTTGCCCACGAGGTGTATTAATGGTTTTCGTGTGACTATTAGACTGAAGAGTGATCACGTCCCTAACAGCATTAATCGACCAGTCACCGTAATGGAGACGCGAGCCTACTGGGGTGGGGGGAATATGCTTACGATAGCGCCATGTTCTGCATGAGTATGGGGGCTGGAGGTGAGGTGTTCAATCTTTGAACCAGATAAACGAATTTCACGGTACTTCGTACAGTACGCCACAGGATATACCGCCATCATACTTGATTTCGTAACGATAACGCGCACCTTCCGATGCGTGCCTGACATTAAGTGTGATAACAAAACTTAGAAAAAAAACGCAACTTTTATTACTGAGGTGATCGGTTTGATGGCGACAATCAATGAACATTCGAGCTACGCGCGTAAAATTTGGTATGAAGATGATTCACCAACACAGCTACACATGCGCGACGCACTGTTTGTTCAGTCAACAATTACAAGTACGAAGACGACGCGAAACTTTCAGATCTGATTCGAAAAACATAAAATGTACGTCATGTGGAGTGTTTTCTTTCAAAAACAAAATAAATCTGTGTAACAGCAAAGAAGGCCGATTTTGGCTTGCAACTTCTTTTCGGCGACACAGGAACCAAATTTTTAAACGCCGTGTACATTAGTTTCAGACTTTAAAGGGTTGAAAAGTTTCCCTCCATAACGCGGCAAGAGAACACAGCCAACTTCCCTGGCACACAGTAATACAAAAAACTTCATTCACCATACATGACCGGCCGGCTGGCAGGCAGAGGGAGAAAATATTAAACGGAAGGAGAAAAGAATGATTTCCAACCCAGACACTGTTGAAATCAGACTACAGTGAAAATAAGTGGCTCGAATACAACGGTGAGAAGACGAATTCTTTAGAAAACGTACAAACACTGAAGAGCACTGTACATCTATGACCTTGGGCACATCAGTCAAGAAATGCTGATTACGTACCCCCCCGCCAGCTGCTACCAACACAGTGTAGAGAAATGTGAACGTAATCTGAACTACGAAGTCCCTGTTCTCGCGCTTCATGTTAAGAACCAGCTAAGCAACAGAAGACTGCTCACTGAATGGGACAAGCCACTTTACTCTCACTTGGTGCTATGCAGAACCGTCGAATTAATACAGTGTCCATTTCATCCTGTCCCTATCATCGTAGCGATAAGGTAGAGGGAGCCAGGATAGGCCAGAAACTTATTTGGTGCATGATAATTGTCTATGAATTTGGGTCAGTTAAACTGCGGCGGAGAAACGGTTTATCGTTGCCGGCGAATACAGGCTCCCATGCAATGGGACAGGACAAATGGGTCCTCTGCATAACTACACTATTAACCAAACAACCTAATGAACATGATTCGTACAGCCTGTCATCGCAGGGGACGGGGTTCAACACCACGCCAGTCTGTGTGGGATTTGCGTGTGACAAAGTGGCAATGGAACAGGTTTTCCTCCGAGTACTTCGGTTTTCTCCTGTCGGCATCATTCCATTGGAGCTCTACGTCATTCATTCATCTATAACCGACGCTACATAACTTCAGTAACTCAACACAATCGTTAAATAACACTTAAAAATCGAACAAAACTCGTTTAAGTCCAGTGGTTACTGTAACACCACGTTTAACATTCAAAAACCTGCGTTACGTATGATTCCCATAACATTGTGCAATCATTTCCCTGCACAGGACGTCCTCTTCCTCGCTGTGTGTGTGTGTGTGTGTGTGTGTGTGTGTGTGTGTGTGTGTGTGTGTGTGTGTGTGTAAATGCGCGATACGAACTGAATCTTTAATAAAACTCCAGTTTAAATCAGTTAACTTCACGTAACTCCACGACGCAAAATGACGTTCAAGCATAACGCAATGACAAGGATAAAAGCTACTCGGTTTTCTGTCGACATCAGTACACATCACCGATGCGTCTCCGAACAATCTCCGGGTTCAATGTAACCTGCGGGTACAAATGCACTTTTCAGTAACTAGCATACACGAAACACCGAACAGGCACGGGGGGAACCGATAGCGCAACAGCCATTTCAATTATCACGTGTGGGAGAAACAAAAGGAAACGCCGCGATGACGGGGGATTATTTTGCGGACCGACGAGTCAATGAACTTAACGACGTCACACAGACAGCATGTCGAACTGCTACATCAGCATGTCAGTAATATCCAGATTCGGAGATTCCCTTCCAGCAATCCAACATCACGCGGTACCACGAATCTGCCGGCCGCAGGTAGCAAGAAGTAAATCACACTCCGAACCCCAAATGCCGTAACTTTACCTCAGACTTTACAATACGTACTCGGGTCATCTAATCCTTCGAACACTAAAGCGATAGAAAAGAGAAAAAGAAGTCCGCGATGTGATGACAGACACAGCGTTTATTACCGAAGGTAACAGAAAATTTACTGCTCTGAAGGCTCCAAGGCAGTGCCGGCTCTCCCTTCTGAAAAAAGAAGGCTCGAGGCAAGGGACAGAGTTGGGAAATCAAGGTCATGGGGAAAGCAACAGGGGAACGGGGTGGGGAATTTGGGTTGACTTTCGATATAAGGTCTAAATTTTGTAACTGGGGAGCTGCATGTGAATAAATTCAGGTCACATGAAAGGTTTACCTTTCGATGGAAATATTGAAGTAGACGTCGCAACTTCCAACCAGCTGTCCGGTATTCAGTACGCTAACCCTACGGTAATCAGCACTGACACCTGTCAAACCCCCTCGCAGTTCATTTGTGTTACTGCCCTGCTTTTCTTGACTTCTAATAGCCATTCACTATGGACTATAAACGTTGAACATAGACCCGTCATTCGCTGATTACTTTTTACAGGTGGCAGAATTCAACAGACGCACTAAATAAAAATTCCGTCAGATTACTTCGGTAAGAGTAGACATCAAAGACAGCAGCCAAAAGTATCCAATCCTGATGTTCGTCTGAGAACATCGTTTCAGAAAGGTCGGCAGCACAAAGCGATATAGAAGAATACGCCATTTATTGCCACAACTCATTATCACAGTCAACTGAAGTACGCTCCCACAGGGTGAGTCAGAGTGTCTGACGGTCGGCAGTACAGTTCGACAGCATTCCTCAATAATGAAGGCATCTCGCGAATTGCGGGATTTTCAGAACGGCCACGAAAGCCAATGAAGGCATTTACGACTCGGAGGAGATACGTACAACCAACCTTCAGCTTCACTGGAAAAGTTGTGGATGTCTTCCCAGGCTTCACAATAATGGTACAATTCACTGCACTCAGCACAATGACGGGGCTCAACAAACCCACGCGTCTGCTCGCCCATCCGTGACGTGTGAGAAATTAAGGCGACGGATGAAAACATTTGCCAAACTCTTCGTTAATATTAACCCTCTATCATTACATTTACCCACAGATACTGTTAACTCAGATACGTACTACGCATACATGCATACGTTGCACGTAATGTGATGATGGGAATGACATTACGAGTACTGAGCAATTGAAACAGCACGGGTAGTAAAAGCAGTTCCTGTGAAAAAGATTCGGCTAGTAGCATTTGGTTTGCTGATCAAACGACTCCACGCGACGGCACCTGAGCACACCGTACACTAAACCTACATCGGCTGCATAATCAAATGATGTCGTGTTTATGAACTGTCATCCGAAAGACCACCGTCCTCAAATATGTCATTTGCGTTGCTGGCCCTATTAGAACAATGGAAACATCGCTCGTGTATCACTGGGAATCGCGTTCGAACATAATACTGTCTGAACAACACGACCAAGAAATTCGGCGTTATGCTGGAATGTGACATCAATTTTAGGACCTCATAACCAGCGAATTACTGGAGAACACTAAACGAGAAATTTTTGTGGCAGTGGCCCACATAAACAAAAGAACGTGTCACCCCGTAAGGAAAATTTCCCGCGTGTTTCTACAAGCCAGTCACGAAGGAAAGACAACCAGAACACAGCACAGTATTTAAAATTTTCCAGAACTAACGAATTTGCATATGGTATTCGACGTCTTAAGGGAAGAAGAAAGGCGCAGTCCGTCCTAACCCTGGTAAATTATTTTTGAGGCATATTCTTTGCGATTTTATGTACGTCATTGGCCTTGATTATCAAATATTGCAGTGCCTTGCCACAGATGCGAAGCCATTACAGACAAATCAATCACTATGCAAAAATTCTACGCAAACGGACAAAAAGTCACTCTTCGTTATTTAAAACATCGAAAGTGATGCATATGAAAATTCCAGATCTTCAAATGTTTCTTGTGCTATGTATAACTGTCCTTAGACCGTGAATCATCTGAACAGTTGGGCCTTATGTGAAACGCGGATTATACGGCGTGCATATGAACCAAAACCTTTTGTACCGTGCCTTGCAACACCAACTGTCATGAAACAGATCGGTAGTTTCAGATATTGCATACGAGGACGGACATGACACTACGCATTTAATTTATGTGCCTTGTAAAGGACCCCATAAATATAAAGTAGTGGAATATCTTGTTGCGACACGTGCGCTCCGCAAGTAATATTTGAAATTCATCTTCACTGTGTCCTTGGACCTTCTTGTGGAAACATTTGACTTTCAGCTTTCATACCCGTTTAATCAATGTTTATCTTACCAACCATCAGGAGCGCTGTAGAAAATACTGAAGTCCATTTATTTCGTGGTACGTAAACGTAAAGCTGCGGTAAGCCTACGCCCTGTGGGAATTAAATTTACCTCCAATAGGGAACACGGTAACGTTAAAACGCAGCAAGCCTCACCTCTCAACGCCCCGGGAACCAAACAAAATGGCCTAAGATTTCGCAACGTATAACTTCCAAACTGAAAATCTGTAACGAGATACTAGACAGGAGATAGAACCCATGACACAGGGGCACATATCAGAAGTTTCAGAACTCACCGCAACACACTGATAGCGTCAACTAGTACAGTCTTCTGTCACTAGGTGCCGTGCTATCACCATCTTCTGATTCTAGTAGGGTTTGCAGTCATACGCCTACGCGTTCCTTCACAACTGGTGTTTATTTTTGTACGTGTTAAATGCGATCCGCAATTTTCTCATGAAAGAGCAACACACCTGCGTTGCGTCTTACTTCAACGTCAGGAGGACTGCATCTGAAGCATACTGAATGCTTAAAACAACTATCGAGTACGTCATAGGACGAACAGACTTTTTTAGTGATTTTCTCAAATCAAACGTCGACAAACTTCGGTTTAAGACTTTGAGCGTTCAAGTAGTCCGTCCACACCTCGTACACACGAAAACGTGCAGACACTTCGCATACACGCAAACGAAAACAAAGCGACATTTTCGGAGACTGCTGGCAGAAGAGGCGTCTCGTGCAGAACATCACTAACACCACCACCACCACTACTGCTGCTGTTGCTGCTACTACTACTACTACTACTACTACTACTGCTGCTGCTGCTGCTGCTGCTGCGGGTGGACGAACACGCAGTGGACCTTCGCAAAGTTTGTGCCTCGACTGCTCATCAACAAGCCAAAATTTTTGACCGTTGGAACATGACTGCGGTCCCTGAACCTCCTTACTCGCCTGATTTGGTCTCCAGTAATTTCTTCTTTCAGAGAATGAAAAAAAGAGTTACGACGGTGTAGTTTCCAGGATGTCTCTGAAATTCACAAATAGTCGCTGAAGGTCCTACGCACATTCCGAGAACGCCAATTTCCGCGGTGCTTAAAGGCAATCAGAAATGACGAACCCGTTGCATAAACATTCAGTGGCGCTACTTGGAATACGACAAAACGAATAACCAACGTAAGCGTGTATTTCGCTACCGACTCAGTCCGGAGAATTTCGGATATACCCTCCATCACACCACTACCCCCCGCCGACAAAAGGTACAACTGACCAAATTAAATACAAAGTAAGTAATATCTTTTAATACGACAATTCGAGGCAACGTCTGGTTCACCATAAATTACAACTAGACACAAACAGCACGGAACAAGAGTGTGACACATTTTATACTTTCCCCGAAATACGAACACTCAGTCTTGCAGCATGTAAACAATACTTTACATGAACTGCATGTGCACTGTTTATCGCGTCGTCGCCATATATTATACGATATAACACCTTGGTAAGAACACCTGTTAAGCCACGCTATGGATAGAATACACACAACAGCAATATAAAATGATATTAGCAACTGTGTGTACTGTGCTGGTATTTCATACAGAAACTGTTTTTCAATTTGCGAGCCAATATTCGTTACAAGAGCTGCTTCCTCTAGGAAACCCATCGCTGTTCACTGCGCCTCCTCGCGGCTGTCGCCGGAAACCGTACGGGCAGAACTTCACAGCATTTCTCAGCCGTCCGCGCCAGTATCTCATTGTTCTCGCAGATTTTTTTTTCTCGCGAAATTTCGTCCTTCTCTGTGTAAACCATTTCGGACCAAATAAATGTTCAGAGACTTTTGAGTATCATATTCACAGTAGCCGATCCCAGTGGCCGTGCGGTCTAAAGCGTAGGTCTGTGGCCGAGCGCTTGCTGGGATCGTGAGTTCGAGTGGCATGGATGTTTGTCTCTTGTGAGTGTTTGTGTTGTCAGGTACAAGTCTCGGCGACGGGCCGATCCCTCGTCCAGAGTAGCCCCACCGACTGTGGTGTGTGTCTGAGTGTGATCAAGTGAAAATAAACAACCTCGACACCTACTGTGAGTAGTTAGAAGAGGTAAGGACTACGAACCAACAATGTTCGCAGTAGGGGTGGTACCTAATTTCTCTGCATTACCTGTGAGTTAACGTAAGCTAGTGTTCACGCACAGGTTAATGGCTGAGAATGTTCTTTAAATACAGTAACTACAAATGCCATTCACATACGGTAACCGTGGTAGTATTCTGCGCTCTTTTCGGGTGAACCTGGCATGTTTTGGAAAACGATTTTGACCTCTAGAACCCAATCCAAATTCATAACATGGGATGCACCGAGAAATTATAATTTTCATTTCACGATCTTTCGCCTTACCAGCAGTTTTAGACATGCCAATTAAGTTCCTTGTTGCGTGTATTTTGAAGCAATATTAAAATCGGTATCGACTTAAAGAGACAGTTGCGTTTGTCTGAAAACGTCAAATGTCGGTACTAAAAAAACAGAAAAGAGAGATGGTAGCCGAGGCAAAAATGTACGGCTGGCATTGTATCCCGTTACATGTCCATGTTACCCACAAATACTTATTGAAAGGAACATGAAACAAACCTGAGTTTTATCCACGCAACTAGCGTTAAGTTGTATTACTACGTCTAACTGAAAGTAAAACTTAAAACACTTTATTGCATCTTGATGCAGTCAATATAACAGGTTCCCTTGTATCAATAAACCGGTTCCCAGTGGAGATCCTGAAAATACGCACTTTTCAACATGTTTAACCCTTTAAAGACGAATCTTATCTGTTTTATATAAGGACTCCGTGCGTACCGCACTGTAAACACTCTCCACTTCGGTTATAAAAACCAGTCTCTTAATGTTTTACAAGGCAAAAGTTGCTGTTTGTTCTGAGATCCGTACAAAACACATCAACGCAATGTGGGCACCACGTAGAATTTTCAATGTTAAACCCGGTGGTATGTAAAGTTACCGCTAGGCTTTAAAAGGTTAATATAAACACTGGGCAAAATAGTGTCTCTTGCGTGATTTCGGGCTTAAGCCGCGATGTAAATGAGACGTGCGCTCTTCTAGGATTTTACGTAGCGTACAGTGTCCCTTGGCAAACCGATCCGAAATGAACAGTCTTAATGCGTTGTTATCGATGTGACGAACAGTGAAGGGGTGAGGATGGGACGGGAAGCGGATGTGGCCAATTTCGTCTGAGGACCTGTCCCAGGATTCGCCTGAGGAGACTAAATGTGTAGTTAGAACAGATGCTGTCCTAGCCAAGATTCGAAACAAGCAACTCCCGAACGGATGTTAATCAATCTAAATTAGACAACACACTCGAGATTATGTGCAAGACACGAAGAAAAAATGTATGTTATGTAAACTAAAAGGACTCCAGAAACAAGTTTCGTCCATCGCACGCGTGCTACGTGCTCCGCCCACACCTTCCCTTTCCTTCGACCACTCTGTTATTTGGGGACGGGTACAATTCATGAAGCACCTCGCAACTCCACCTTCCTGTTCCTGCAACCCACTTGGGCCCATACCCAAATGTTTTTTAAAGAGATGAACGACAAAATCATCACATAGTCCGACTTCCACGCAGGCTAGAGAGAGAACCATGCTGGGAGAGTTCAAACTCCGGGCCCCCACATCACGCCTCACATGGAACTACAACCCAGGGCTGTGGACTCGGTACACAAAACTTCCGACTCCGACTCCTTCATAAAACCTCTATATGTATTAATAACGGTAAACCTTTAAGATATTTCATCACTACCACGTGAATCATCAGGCTACTGGTCAGACTTATAACCTATATTTAAGTAAAAGTCTTAATGGTTATTGTAGCTATCAGGGCTCTGGAGTTGGAGTATCGAGTTAAGATTTTAGATTCAGGTCGGAATCGGAGTCGGTACAATTTTACCGACTCCAGTCGGAGTCGGGGTCGGTACATTTTTACCGACTCCGACTCCACCTAAAATTCCTTCCGACTCCGACTCTGACTGCATAGCCCTGGTTCAACCTCCCATTACTGTCCGTTATATACAGCACGAGCATGTAATTACATCGTACGTCCCAGAACGGTTAGTTACTGGCGTGGATAAGATCCATCTTTTTTTTCTTCTTTTTTGCTTACCAGAATTACCGCGGCCATAATCACAAGAGCAAACAACACCGTCGATTCTCATGGAAATACAAGCATACCGAGGCATGCCCTCTCCATATTTTGGAGCTTCCTGGTTTAAATCTTGGGCGAAGCAAAAGGCAAGTGTAAGCTTCTCGCGACCCTCTTCGAATCTCCAACAAAACCCCAGCTCGTCCGCAACTTGAATTCTTTGTACTCCAACGGTATCAATTTCATTGAACACATGTGCGTGTGCCACAGTAATGAGCTGTACGTACACCGGAGGTACGCAGTTTCAATCTCTATAGGCACTCGTAATACCTACTATGGTTTGTAAAATGGTCAACTGCGGGAATAATAACTTATATGCGGCAGATTCCCTCCTTACATCTCAACCATGCTACCAACTAGACGGAATATTTTAAGTTCTCCTCAGCAACGGTGATGCGTTGTATCTACAAGGGGACTGAATCTCACATGGTTTCATTCAACCCTCCAAGAAACTGTCAAGTGCATGAAATAGTGTTCCTGTTATCGCCTAACACCCAATGTTCCACCCTTCCACCTTAATTGCGCTGAATACCTAGCACAGTTAAAGCAGTGTTGTTAAACAGGTATCGGCCATGTCAAAAGAGGCTATGATTAGAACACTTTCTTTAAACAGTTCGTTAGATCACTTGTGAAACTCGGCAGGTGAGAGTGCCATTGTTCTGTCCGATCGTTACAAGCGCGCGGGCCGCCCGAACTCTTCAAGGACAACGTGTCAACAACCAACAGCACAAGAGCTTTACTGTAGCACAAGTACACATCTTTCGAGACAGTCCAAGGCCTCACCTGCGGACATCTCTCAGTACAAGTCCTCGCAGTTTTGTTAGGGCTGCAACCACAATCCTAGTCGCACTGCAACTACAGTACAAATCACTAGTGAAGCCTACGTGCAGTAACAGCAATGATATGGCTACCAAAGAGTACAGTAGTTTCCCTTCATAAACAAAATGTTTCTCTCTATTCAACTTCACTAGTCTAACGACTATTAGCTAACTACACAGGGAGGGCACAGGGCCATTAACGACTTAAACATTCCGTTCACATGATGAACGAAACATTCACGGCCCGTATCGTCATCGCCTTGTAGCTACAGAAGAAGACGAGTAAGTAATGAGCTCAAAGGATGGATTTTAGCGGCAGAATCTTGGAAGAATGCCCCTGTGTCACTTCCAACAGACCAGTGCAACAAATGTACAATCTAATACACATTTCTGACCAAACAGATAATTGCAAGTATGATCCAAAATACGAACTTGTTACAACGTGTGAATCGACAATGTCGTGCCATATCGATGTCAAAAAAGATCAAGTCAACTCTTTTTAAGTTCATTAACACGCTCTGTCACAAAATAAAAGAATAAAGAGCCATCAACACAGCGATATTGTCTGTAGAATTTATTTCTACAGCATGTTTCAACCACAACGGGTCATCTTCAGACTAAAATACTTTCAAAAACACATAAAAAGGTTATATACAATTGCATTAAACTCATCGCGATTTCAATTATTACTTTTTTAAATACAACAAATACAAACGCAGTCAAGTTTCCTGTCCACTACTTTAGAATACTACGAAGAACCAAGAGTATTTTGTATTTTATTAATATTTTAACCAATATACCGGACACAGCAACAAGTATTTCAAAAACGGTACTAACAGATTTCAATTACTATCATGCAATTGCATATAACCCTTTTATGTGCTTTTTAAAGTATTTTAGCCTGAAGATAACCCTCTGTACTCGAAACACGTTGCAGAAATAAATACTACAGACCATATACTTGTGTTGACGGCTCCTTATTCTTTTATTACATCACGCCCAAATTATACTCTGGTGTATACCATTTCTAAACTACTGCTGGGGTTATATAAGAACGCTGTTTCAGGAGCAACATGAATGAAGAATACAGCGAGTGTGGAGCGCAGGATTACTGACCTCTACTTGAAACCGCTTGGACGGGAAAAATCCGCGAACACTAAGAACACTGTTCAAACTGTACTCGAACATTCTAAACCATAAATTCATAATGAGTTAACAAGGAATGGTACAAAGTGGGGGAGGGTGAAAAAACAAAAAAGGACAGTGAAGTTATCTGTCCTCGATATTACCTACGGCGAAGGTAAACGGCACAATGCCGTATAATCGGCTGGCCACCAAGACTCGGGACTTACAGGCACCTAGATGAAGCATACAGACTGAACTTCAAGGCCATGCATGCCACATTACTTCGCCAGACAGTGTGTAAGAGCTGCACAGCCTGCTTGGTACTAATCTGTTTGCAACTGTGATGAAGTAAGGAAATTCTTATTCGACTTCGGTTGTTCAACCGAAGTTATGCTCCTACTTCAACGCTCGTTTATTATAATACATTTCTCAGCCATTTATAATTAATTACAAACCGACCAGGCAGATTTTCAGACGATACACAACCTAGCCGTATTGATAACATACGACTTAAAACAATCTTCTACCAATCCACGCCCTTCACGTTCCCGCAAGGATTCACTGCCACGAAGAAAATGACTTCGTGGCGCCTCTGCGACTGCATGGAGGACAGAGCAGTACCCCTGTACACAGACCTTCTAACAGAGGGGTGTGGCGAGAGAGGAAGGAAGAAAGTCAATCTCCCGCTCTCTAAGGCATCTCCAGATGGTGACATAACAGCGTAATACCAGCGGACGTTATATGGCGCCCTAAGCAACTGAATAAAAACACACATTACGACATAATGTGTGGTAAGTGCAAGTATCAAGTTTTTGAACCTGAAACATTAAAACTGCTTCCGGAATTGCAATCCGTACTACGTAATGGACAATCTACATGATGCACACATGTCCATCATGTAGACTGCACGACGGCAAGAGGTAGACGCACGATTTGTGGATCTGATCCAGCTCTTCAGAAGCACGGCAGGCAAACGTAACTGCTTCCCTTTGGCTGTATTTAGACAAAACACTGTTCACTGGAAAATGAGCCAGAAGTTGTCCCACCAGGAAGGTTTAATTGGGAATTCTATAAAAAAACGCGGCTTCTCATTACTTAAACGATCTACCCGCAATCCTCCCAACCGCAAACCATCCATTCCACCGGACACTACTTGAATATTCACCATCACACCGCTGTCTTGTTTAATGGGTATTAGTCATTAAGTCGGACTACACACGTACAACATCGGCATGCTTCTCTCCAATAACCAACCAATCAAACGTATTACTATAAAATTTCTCGCTCCTCGCGTACAAGAAAATCAAGGAGGCTGAAAACGAAAGTCAGCGTGTAATCAATTGCACGTACTCTTTCTTTGGTACTGCTTAAGTCCCGGTTTTAATCTCACTCTGCGTACCCCGGATATTCCAGAATTTCCCTCAACCTCTCAAAGCGACGGCTGAAAACTAGGCCACTACCACTCTTTCTTCTGCAAAATGGTACGCATTCTTCCCCTCATCTGATATGAGGCCATACAGCTACATCACACGAAAAGCGTCGTCAAATAAACCACCAAACGAAACTGAGAAGGCGTCCGATCATTAGATTTCGAAATTCGGCGCCCCCCCCCCCATCCCGATCGCCTAGAATCGATTATTGCATATGCTTACTGTAACCTTCAGCTTCAAAATTTCAGTGAAACTGATTCACACACACACACACACACACACACACGAACCATTAGAAATTATTTAATTACGCATTCTATACGCGGCTGGCCGCAAGGTAGGGCGCCCGACAAAGTTCACGTGTTCGTGTAGAATAATATGAAAGATTTAGATTAAATTTGGTGTTGTATGTGAACCTCATATTTACAGAACCGCATGCTGGTCACGGCTGGTTCGTCAAAGCCTTTCCACGACAGAAAATGGATAACTCACGCCTACTCTGGTCAGTTTTGTCTACGCATTCAACGTCTCTTTTCCACTGGTACACTTACTTCGAAAACAAAACTTTAATATTGAATACAGTTAACGTTTCTAGCAGCATATCAAATTATACGTTAATAAAATACACATATCGTGTTCAATCATCGAAAAACATCCTAGTTGTGAGTTCGAATACCCGTATCTGGTCCATTTTCCTACATTCATTCATTCACTCACTCACTCACTCACTCACTCACTCACTCACTCACTCACTCACGCACTCATTGCGTGCTCTGTCTTGCGATAGGTCCACAGCCTCTTCCAAAGCGAGTTTTCCCGGGAGTGCAATCTGGTACTTCCTCTTTCAAACTGCAGTGTGTGTGCGTGTGTGTGGATGCACGCCCGTACGTGTACGTGTATACACTACATACGAGTATCTACACGTACACACACATACCGGCTCTATCACCGAGTTTCTGACACGTTCAGCAACTCACGCTTGCTGCGCATGTCCACACGCATACGCACTTGACCGTCAGTGACAGTAGAGTAACTGCGTGCGTAGCAGTCAATACGGCGCTGCCCATCCGGCGATTTGTAAGAAAAGCGAACAATTCAAACAGGTCGAGATAAATTGTGATGATTAACACTGTCAATAACGCGAAACGAACCTTCGTATGCGGAAATGTTTGTCTTAATCTTTATCCATTTCACGTTGAACGTGAAATGTTCGTATTCGGCTCGCTTAATTTCGATTTCCTAAAGGCCTAAATCACAACCACTTACGCAACATACTTTAGGGTATACCACGCAGCAAACTACAACTGCAAAACAGTCTCCACACCGCGTACACACAATATTGTTTTGTATACAAAATCCTCATGACTTTTGCTTTTAACACCTGTGGCGTAGCCAGGTGGACGGTGAGGGCGATCAATTCCCCCCCTCCCCCTTAGCCACCAAGATCACGAATTCCTGAAAATAATAAAATAAGTTTGCCTCAAACAAAGGGCAACTCGCACTTACGATTCCGTAAACAACAGACTTCTGAACTCGTGAATCAAACTGCATAACGAAGCGCACACTGAGGGAATGGGTGGAAGTCTTCTCAGGCAGGCCAAGGCTAAGGTCCTAAAACAAAGGGCTCTTACAAGTAACAAAGGCTACTAAGAAAGACTTCATTCAATGGGGTGGGGGATCTTGATGCAAGCATGGGTATGGAAGGTCACATCTCCATACGATAATGGACCTTCTGAGACAAACATTTCATCGCACTAACTACATTAATGTGTTGGTGGATATACTAACTATTAATACTTTATTACTGCATGACTGTGGATGTGCAAACGACGCAGGAATTACCTTTCATTTCAAGGCCAAGAGAATTCCCGGAATATAGTGAATTTTTACTCTCACAAGTTGGCAACCCTTCGTACAGCGTACGTTAAACCATGTGCTAAGTTACACAGACGTATATAGAAACGCGTAGCCCCATTTCATGGATAGGAATCCGCTACCAATCTAGCACTAACATCACAGAACTTCCTTCGGCACCAGAACGTACTGCAGGGCCTTTTCGTCGTACTGCACAGGGAAAGACTGTCGGAAGTAACGAGATACTACCCAATCATGCAGTACGCTCGCAGCCATACTGCGGCAGACGATGGCAACACACATCAAACATAACCTTATTACTTCACATCCGTAACCTCAACAGATTAGTGGGATGTTTAGTCTGTAAATTAAAAATTAATGGAAACGTTGTCACAACAAAACAGTACGCACAGTGTCATTACATCGGTGTGACTGCAGGTCGTCACGGTGGTCGCCACAACAATTACTGTCCCTTCTACCGCCTCCAAGTTCAGGGAAGAACACGCTAAAGATGCAATCACGAAATTTCCAAGAAACTCTGGTAACCAGCTACTAAACTACACGGCATTACATCCACGGCGGCAATAATTTTCATGACGGACTGTCACCTGCCCACGAAATACTGTTCCGAGGTCGGACTCTGAGGCTTGCCTCGATTATCATCAATGATTAAACAGACAGGTGCATCCGGTATTAAGAAAAATGCGCAATTTCAATTAGATTTTATTAACCTTACATAAAATGGTAGTCTTCGTACTTTGCAGCCACAGTCCTTTGTCACGGCAAGAGTAATCAATTCAGGCAAGTGAAGTTTGTTATGGATAGATAGCAATATACAACTATGATTCAAGATTTAAAGAAAAAGGGCTACGAACATTCGGAACTTAGCATTTGCTTTTATGAGATTTACGATTTAAGATTTTGAACTAAAGAAAATTACGAACAAAACCGGGCAGATGCCCACATTAACTCTTTACAGACTAAGATAAATCTGAATTGTATTTAAAGATACAGTTCGCACTGCGTAATACACGCATTCCATCTCGGCTGTACAACACGGGCAACGTACGTATAACGTAACAATGAGGCGCGTTCTTCTCACCACTGTCGCCGTGGAAAAGCAGACAGCAGAAAAGACAAAGACAGACATAACGAAGCTAACAGCCGCCTTTCCCAATTTTGCGAACACGCCTAAAAACAGCCAGTTATCGGTGTATGCGGAAGTAAACGCTGTTTGTTCTGCGATACGCACGAAAACACATACAGAATGCGTGAACAGAAAGTATAATTTTTGAATGTTAAACCTGGCGGTACATACAGCAACCACCAGACTTTGAAGGGTTAAACTCTTACGTTGTCGTCGCCAGCCCTCTCAAAAAAAATCTAGCATTAGTGCTTACATGCAAATTGACTGGCTTTCCAACCGTGGCCGTCGAAAACGATGTGGGTGAGGTGAAAATATTTAGGAAAAAGCCGGAGGCTAGTTTCAACGCGAACATAACACCAAGACGTCTGGGGGAGGGGGAGGGGGCAGTGCGTCATGTTTCTGTCTCTATTGTGTCAATCTTCTGCGTCCGCACTACCGCAGAAGACAGAAGTGTAACTGTAAGAATACATGAGGGAAAATACAAGGCCTTGAAAGCGACGTTGTTAATTCGGCGTTCAAAATGAACCACACGAATGGAATACCTACCACAATTACTCCCAAACCGGAATTATGAAGACATCCCACCACCTGCTCAACCAATACGAACAGCTACGCTGTGCAAAACACCTACAACTTGCAGTTCCGACGTTTATAGCACTCGATTCGAGAAGTCATAATGCAAACTCATAACGTTCAAGTCTGTTACTGACCGAATGCAGACGACGGGCATGCTGACTACAACAACGAACTCCGGAAAATTTGGCCCCTAGATCCACCCAACATGGCGTACAGATTTTATTTCCTCTCGACGGCAGAGTTGCGCTCGGCAGATATCCTCACGGTTCCTATCATCACTTCGTACCTCCTCTTACATGCCCATGACAGTAACAGGAATTACAGCAAACTGCCATACAAGTTGGATTCTGCCACACAAAGATCAGGAGTACTTAACAAGCAAACTTCACATCGTTGCTTGCACCGTGCATATATATTGAGTTATTGTCTAGAAAGTTACCAAAAAATGCACCACTTAATGCT
This sequence comes from Coptotermes formosanus, assembly GCA_013340265.1. Taxonomy (NCBI): domain Eukaryota; kingdom Metazoa; phylum Arthropoda; class Insecta; order Blattodea; family Rhinotermitidae; genus Coptotermes; species Coptotermes formosanus. Next base: position 908,363 of record BLKM01000903.1, on the reverse strand, counting down.
TAACAAAAGAACCTTGTGTCTACCGTGCTTTATTTGGATGAATGGCGTGAACTTCTGCCGCGTGCGCATAACAAGACAAGCATTTGTTTTACACCAATTGCGTTCCAGCTGGCGGTGTAAAAACTCTCCCTGGCGGTGGCAGTCGCCGCCGAAACATGTCGGAGCTGAAATAATCTTGTAACAACTTTCTTTAAGCATTAATGGGTGTATGATAGTTCTTAACTTTCTAGACAATAACTTAACAGACAATTCCACAACAGTATCGTTCATTATCACACTCCTGAACCCCTTATCGCACAGTGGAACATTAAGCTGCACACAACGCGAAGCAACCTTTCTATAAATCGCTTTATGACCCTAACGTGGGCTCGTATGTTTTACGAAAACTATTGTCCTATGTTCATCACATACTGGTTTGACGCCCTACCGGGAACGTGGGCCCTTCTCCCAGCCAAGGCTGATTACGACGCGCTCTCCCCAACCAACCCCTACAGCAGCATCCTGTGGTATCGACCAGTCAGGCAGCGAGCAAGGGCAATGCAGAATAAGGGAGGCTGGCAGGGGAGCCGGGGTGAAGGCTGAAATAGGGGCAGTGACCTCCCTTTCACGGTCCCGTGTCGCACCAGGTCATGTCCTTAAAAGTGGCGTGCAACACAGTATCATCCCTAACGGATTTCCAGCCCCCCGTAATAGCCATGGCAGACCATTAGACTTGGCACCTTTACGAATAAAATACTATGATCAACGCCTTTGCTGATTCCAGTGTGACAGAAAACAAAAATCCTTCCAACTCCTTCGTATCAATCCAAAGAAACCCCCAATCACATATGTGCATCATTATTAGAAGCCAACAACGTCGCAATGCGAAGCCCAATAACGGTTTAAAGCCCAGTGGTAAGTAAATGTACAACCTGCAGTAATAATTCAAAACACTGCATTATTTTCACAATATGTGTGTGTGTGTTTCGTACGACTGACAATATATGGACGATTCCCCTACAGCATTAACTGATTCCTCTTGCAGCTGAGAGCTCGTGCTCCATGTGAAGTATAACTGGCTTTATACACACGATGTAGTCGCGTTTCCGTCTTCACAGGATAAACACACGCGAGTGCACGGGCACCACAGCAAAATAAATGACATGAATGAGTAGTTACTGCATTCGCACTGTACTGACTCCGCGATAATACACATACGACTACGTATGACAATGGTGCGGGCCTTCGCATAATTAATGTTAACCACGATTACGCTGTTATCAGCGAGACAAAAGATAAGAAAATACACACACGTCTTTTGCGGCACTGTAAACTTTAAATGCAGTGCTTCTTTGGGAATAAACTGAGAACAATAAAGCGCATACAAGACTAGACAACGACACCATAATCTCTAATTCCGCTTTTCGGATGACATTATTATTGTTCTACACACTGTACAGTAAATTGAAACTTCTCGAAACCACACACATGCATCTCACTAGCCCTACTGCCCTACAGACGGAACTACAACTAAGTGTTCATACCTTACAACGTTGGGAGAATTTTAACCTTTTAAAGCCTAGCGGTAACTTTACGCATCACCAGATTTAACATTAAAAAATTCTACGTGGTGCCCACATTGCGTTTATGTGTTTTGTACGGATCTCAGAACAAACAGCAACTTTTGCCTTATAAAACATTAAGAGACTGGTTTTTATAACCGAAGCGGAGTGTTTACAGCGCGGTACGCACTGAGTCCTTACATAAAACAGATACGCTTCGTCTTTAACGGGTTAATTACATACATACATGACATACATTACATACGTGCGTGCGTGCGTACATGCATACATACACACATTTTTTCAGTCACAAACAGTGCTTCCCTAACCACTTGTATTAGAAACAGCAACCTGAAAATTATGTACACTTACGACACTTCAAACAACCTCCGCAAACGCCATTTGCAAATGTTCGTACCCGCAACGCGCACATTTAGATCGGTAAGTACATGAATCTTCCGAAATCAGGATCACTTTTGAGCAGCAGAAATAAAGCATTTCGGCAACTAACAAATACGTCTTCTTTCTATTCAGGAAGTCAGCAGCTTTGGTTGCCCATCTCAAAGTTTTTGAGGCTTCCGTACCAACATCAAAACTGTGTACTGGATACGCCTGAAAGACTAACTCTGCCCCACGGAAGACACCGAGTTCATATACAATGGAGCTGTGGCAACCACGAGAGTGTAGTTCATTAACCGAAATTGTAAGATCGAATAGGAGGATAAAATCGAGTGAGGCTGCCGACGAATGAGAACGCCTACGGCGAATAAATAACGTCGGTCATGTCGACTACCATGCCGTCAAACAGCAGGCTACTGAAACTGTCGTGAGTTTCGCTATTTTCGTATATTTAAGCCCTTACCATGAAGTAACAGTCCATCAGATATTAGTGATCATCTGTCCACCACAAAACACGTGCAACGAAGTTTATCACCTCCAACAGCAAACACTCGCACAAAGCCGTTTATCTGACATACCGCATCATTATTTGTCCTTTGCATAGTAAAAATCTCGTATGTGGCGGTCATGTCTGCGAATCTGTCCGTGGACCAGTACCAACGGCTGACATGTTGCCTTGTTTTTAATTCTATATAAAAGATTCACCAGACGTTGTGGAGCAATCGTAACTTTGGTTACAATCGAACAAAAATAATGGACATTCGCATGACCATCAAGTTATACAACATACAAACGTCTCTCTCAACACATAGGACAAAAAAACTCTCAAAATTGGCATGAAAGTAAAACACACATTTTGTGATGAATATACTTTTCAGGAGTGTTGCTAGATTCGAAATAATCAGACTGTGGACTCCTGTGTTTAACTGTATATCGGCGACCTTCAATAAACATCGGCGAATATTAATTTCCGGCCACACTCACCCACAATAAATTACAACACGCTGTATCATAAACCTCTAAAAATTTCATAACAGGCCGCACATACAATTAAACACTCGCACCCCTTCCAATCGTACCGGACAATATGTCCCTCCTGTACTTTCACTGTCTTTCACCAAAAGAAAAAAGTCTCTTCTAGCCTAAAGTGCTCCTTTAATCGAACAAGTAGGCCTACTCGATATTCTTTAATGGTGACATCAGTCCCACTCGATATTCTTTAATGGTGACATCAGTCCCACTCGATATTCTTTAATGGTGACATCAGTTCCACTCGATATTCTTTAATGGTGACATCAGTCCCACTCGATATGCTTTAAATGTGACATCAGTCCCACTCAATATTCTTTAAAGGTGACATCAGTCCCACTCGATATCCTTCGATGGGTACACACCCATCTCACACGACACGTACACATATAATTAACAGCGTCAATGGAATAATTACAAACCCATGTGCTATCCCAACCGCTCAATTACCAGCCGCAATCCCCAGCGTGAGATAAAACTGATAGTCGCTGCCTAACCGCAACTTCCTTCCCTGAACATGTCACATCCCCAGAATTTAGGAAGCAAGACACTGGCAGACCCAGCCACAGTACTCGACATAATTATATTCTATATCTGCCTTGGCGAAACGATACAAGCATCGTTCTCGTACGCATGATTCCAAAAACAGAAGCACATATCTAATATACACCTACACGGAATTCCAGGCAGAACTTATAAGAGCCCAATCCTACTGCACAAATTTCTATTTCCATCTACTACTAACAACAGCATTTATTCCATTTCTGGAAACTTACTGCTTAAATACAGATTCTGCCTACATTTTAACATGTGACATATATCCACACCTAGGATCGAAGAGCAACAGCGAGGAGCTACATCTCCGCTCGCACTGCCTCTATTCATTGCGTGTGAATGGGCGCAGTTTTTTTCCCATATAACCACAAAGTTTCGTGCTGTCACCGTGTTTGAAAATGAACACTTTCCAAATTTCAAGCGTAACGCGTGGGGCTACGCATGTTTATAAACTATTTCACAGACAAATTCCAGTGGTTCATCAGTTCCAGCCTTGAAACGCACGGGCACAAACATGCTGCAACGGCCACGATGTTACTTTGCATTATACAAAAACGACCATATAATACGCATGTCTTTTTAAATCTATTAACATTCAGGAACATAAACTGTCGCCCCAACCCGAAATTCGAGCTTCCTCCATGTACTTGTCACTAATTCTAGAAAATTAAAAAGCAGACACAGAAGTTACATTCATATCAAATATACGATCTCGTGAAAACCAGGCAACTAGTCAAAACGATGATATTGGGGGAGGCGGATGGCGTAGCTGAATGATCACTTAAGTATCCTTCCTGTACTTAACAAAAGTAAAGCAATAAAGAGGTAAGTCCTCTATATTCTGTTTTCCTACCATGGACCCAATATAAAAACCCAGACATAAACTTTACGCCATACTGCTGCAAGTACGTGCATGTACGGTACCACTGGCCGCTAAAGACACGTACAAGTGCTGCCGTGGATTCTGGATACGAATCCAATTACGCATATCATCCGAAATTTTTTCTTTATCTAAGTGCGCATCACCTTCGCCATGTCTCTTAACCGCACATAACTAAAGAACCACCACATCATAATCATAATCACGCAGTCTGTCTTACGGAGGCCCATAACCTCTTCCAAAGCGAGTTCTCCAGTGAGTGCGATCTAGTGCTTCCTCTTACAATTTCCAGTACCGGCTCGTTTCCTTAAGGTGACTGAGTAACTGCTTGTCTCCTTCCTCGTCTTCCCGTCCCTACCACTGTCCCATTCAATAAAGTGTTTCTAGAGGCAGTTCATAACGCAAGATGTGGCCAATCTAGTTAACGTTCCTGCTTTTTATTGTATGTAGGTCGTTCCTTTCCTCCTGGACTCTTCGCAATACAACTCACCCGGGGAACCGATTTTCATGAAATCTGACACTGGGGCGTATGTACTACACGGTGTCGCAACATAAAAGACGCAATCCGAAAAACTACCACCGTGAAACCGTGAAAATACGAATCGGCGGAGAGTTTATTAGAATCTGTCGACATATAACGGTCCTCGTTAACAACGGAGAAATATACACACACTTTATATGACGACCGACATGCGTTTCTGCCCGCATCCCGTATGTAACCTGCTGCGTGTACCCTGCTCAATACTTATCGAAGCGAAACTTATTTCGAACAATGGTACTATAAAAAGTGTTTCGAACAAAAATGTAGAGAAAATAATACGTGAAAACGTACATTTTACAGCCATTACCAGATCTCACTATAATTAAACAAAATGAAGCAAATACGCAAACGTTACGCTACGCACACCCTTCCTACTTGTTTATTTCTAAGCTCTCAACAGACAGTACACCGACAGCAGACCGCTCATCTTTTACGTGGTGCGGCCAACTTCGGAAAAATTTGGTCTGCATGCGAGCAACACGAAGCTGAATACATAAAATGAAAAATAAGTAAGTATGCGTATAATTATACATACATACACCTATATAACTTTACCTGTGTATCCTTCTATACACCATTTCCTACAAAAATACGCTGATGATCGCAACAATTTATAAAAAATGCAATTCACAACATAAGCTAGGGTGTCGCTATTTTTAGCACATTCTTACAAAATCAAGTGGTAATATACTGTATTTCTACATACATAAACACTCAAAACTGCTTCGGCGTTCAATCTCGGTTTTACCAGGGAAAGGGTTGAAAGACGTTTTGTAAGTTCAAATGTCTCCACAAGTAATTTAACCCAATGTCGCGGGCAACACGTTGCTCGCGACCTACTGACTTATCAGGCCTTGACCTAGAATATAAATGTTCATCTCGCGAACGGCTAACAAGGGTAGAAGAAGCAAGCTTGGAAAAAGCAGTTTCAACATCTATACACCCGTGCTTTTCTTAAAGAAGGATGCACAGAACGTGGATAACACGAAGAACGACCCCACAAATCCAACGGCTTGTCACTTAATTCTAACACGTGCATCGATGACGGGAAGAATTAAGTTTCCAGACAGGTAGCCCATGCGTGAACGATAGCAGACAGTCACGTACAGCAACTTTTTGCGATCAATTATTCTGCCTTCTTCGTATAACTACTACAAAATCCAAAATCCCATTACATCGGACGTGCAGCTAGAGTGGTGCTTTCGCATTTGAGGTTCTAGGTTCCAATGTCGGCCCGGACACCGGCTTTAGTAACATTATTCATGGTTTTCCTCTAGTCGTGTATTTGGTCAGGGAACTGACACAAACCGCAGAGGGAAGGAGGCGGACTAACTCAGGGTAGCCCGTCACCGGTCAGAGGTTTGAACACGAAATTATCTTCCATTTTAAATACAAAAACAAGCATTCTGATGTTCTATGCCGCTGAATATGAAGCAACTCTTCACAAAGAGCACTGAGTCTGCAGTCTTGACGTAGTCTTCAGGCCTATATCGTGTAATGAACTAGACGACTGACCGACCGACCGACCGACCAACCAACCATCCAACCCCGACTAAGTCTACTCACCCCCATCCCAGCCTATTTCTTGAAGATCAATTTTAATATTATCCTCCCGTCTACGCCTAAGAGTTTCCAGTGGCCTCTTTGTCTCAGTTGTGCCCACTAAAGCCCTCCTCACGTCCACACTTGCCTCACGCCCCGTCCATCTTTCACCGGTTTCATCGCCCGAAAAGTATTCGGTAAGGAGCATGACGATGATTTCACTGTACCACTTACTGCAGTCACCCGTCACCCCCTCCCTCTTCGGCCCAAATGTCTTCGACACTCTATGATCGAACGCGCTAAGTCTGTTCTTCGCACAGCGTAACAGACCAAGTTTCATACCCACACAAAACAAGAGGTAAAGTTGCATAACTATCTGTATATTATGATATTTGTATCTTTTGATAGCAAACGGAACAACAGAAGATTTCGGACCTAATGGTAGCAGGCAATGGGTTCAATGCGCTCTCAGTTTCTTCATAAAGTGATTTATGTCGCGTAAGTACGGTTTATTTACCGGCCCTGTCAGTAGCTATGACTACGTAGCGTCAAAATGGTAGCAGAATGAGCGAATCACGAAAATGAAAGGGGTTCGCATAGTTTAATGAGTTAGTATCCCGGCATTCGATTACACTGACTGCGGAAAGGCATAAAAATGTCAGGAGAGTCTATGATGCCGCTCTGACTCGTACCAGGTCTTCTTAAACAGAAGTCTGAAACGTCACCATTAGAACCTAGAAACAACTCGCTCCCATTTCCTCAACTTGAACTGTTACAATTCGTTGGCCACGTAGGATGGGGCGGGTGGGGGTGGGAGTTTGGTCACCTCAAGCTACCGTTCAGAAGCTCAAAGATAAAATTATGAAATATTTCACCGAAACCTCTGGACATGCCTTTTCGTCGTATGGGTTGCATTAAAATCTTAGGGCTTTCCTTTTTATAGGACGAGGGGCATAAACGAACCTTACGGAATAACCAAAAAAATCCTACAGGAAGTCCGCTAGACTACAAACATCAACGAATTCGTGTTCGCAGAATGCTGCATCACGCCTCAATATCTTCGTTTCATTACTGTACGTATCACTCAAAGACCTTAATCCGCAACAGGAAAATAGCAAGCATGAATGAGCAAGCCAGTCTAGGGAATACGCCTGTTGTGCGACACACCACGTCGTCATAGCAACACAGTAGTGGTCAGACGATCAAACTAAGGTCTTGACGTCAATCGGGTTTCCTACTCTCTGGAGGAAGACGACGAAAGGATAAAGGCCAGATATTCAATTCGGATTCTGGAATAAATGGGCTGCAAACTTCAATTTCAGAGGGCCAAATTAATATACGAGTACAAGAAAGGTAGAACGAACCTGTGAGACATGAAAAAAGAAACGTGAGTTGTTTTACATCGACGGGGACAAGCTATCATTGCATTATTTTGTTTGTGGTATTCTGTGAAAATCATAAAATACAGTGCATTCCAAGTTTGCACTGCTTTAACAAAAACTGCCACACATTTTGCAATCCATGCTATAAAAAACACAGCGGCGGTGGCGGTGGCGGTGGTGTTGGTGTTGGTGGTGGTGGTGGTGGTGGTGGTGGTGGTGGTTTGAACTTGTTTTAGTGTCCATGAAAGTTGGCAACTTTGACGGCGTTTCTGCAACGCGCGTTGTCTAAATATGTTTCAGCATAACTTTCAGACATGCAAGGCGGTTGTTCGCGCAAGAACTTAATATACTTGCATATGCAATATGCGTAGTTATCTACGTCTACAACGTAAGACCCGTAAGTCGTGGACAAAAAAACCAGGCTCACCGTTAAAAGCTAAAAACACACAATATTATGAAAAACACTACACCGGCGAAATACTATAAACTACGCGATTTCTAGGCTGCGTCGTAGTACACCTCCTACGACCTCGTGCAATTACGTCAAGTGAAACAAGTACATTATACACTGAAACGAAAGAACAATTAATACATAATGCACAACTGCAATTATTACAGCCTAGCAATGGCAGACAAAAATTACTTCCACATTAATACACAAAGCTGTCAGAAATCATAAATTACCTCTACGCATGAGTTACAGCAGCACAAATTCTTATTACGTGCCACCTATCAAAGTTGCTAAATGTCACTGAGGTTGAATTTCAAGACACACAAAACGCACGTACTTTTAAGGTTCCTCTCCAAATTAAATTTTACACCCCAAGTAATTCTTTGTCAACCGCTATCGAACAAAACACCATATAGATGTCGCAAGGCCAGGCAGTTTGAATCAGCGGCACAGACTCCTGATTTATGCGCGTGTGACAGTCACCCAATGACATGACGCCCATACGAAATTACACGCAGTACGTCCAATGACTAAGCTCCCAGAAAAGAGTAGGCATACGGTCGGATATGGTGACAGTGTCATTAACCAGGAACTCCGTAACAGATACGGGCAGAAAGCTGAAATTCTGCATTCCAACACCAAACTGGACCTTAAGTGTGCAACAGCACTTCAACATCGGACTCCAACCGCAGAACCGCCACATTTCTCGACCACCAGCTCTGTATATTGCAAATGCTCGCCGAATCTTAGCAACACTCCTCCGTTTATATTAGATACGAGCCGGTAAGTGTGCGTATGCGTCCTCTCGAATGAACGACGTGACAGGAACCTTTCATTAAACCCTGTGTCAATGTCACTTAAGACAAGTAGTACGAGGCAGAGGTTTCAGCTCGGACATACACATCAGTCGGACATGTTACAAATGACGAAGTCCACAGCACGAGATGTTCTTTCACAAGCAGCTAATTATTCGCCTGTTCAACAGAACTCCGACACTCGGCGTTACCACAATCTGGTTATACTCAGTCCGTATATTCACAACACATTTCTAAGCCACACTTCAACGCTGTTCTATTCGTATCGAGATCACCCAAGGTTTCTTGTCCCGATAACGTACGCCAATCGAAATGCCCTATGCGTGTATTTCCTCAGCAATCTTTTTATGTATATTCCGCCCACATTTCGTGGTTTCAACCCAGTACGAATGTTAGAAGAATGTTCCTCAAGGATAGTTTAAGGTTGTCGCACTTCACGGGACTACATGACTCTGTTCATACCGTAAATTTTTTGTCGCACATGTTTTATGTGTAAATTCTTATACTTCTCTACGTAAAGTGTCAATGCAGACATAACGAGTAACCAGGGTTCCCGAATTTATTTCATAGGTCCCAGACGACCTACTCCTCGGTATGTAATATTCGGCACGGCCCGACGGCGTTAACTCCTTTAGGTAGCATCTTCTCACGTCTGTTCGTCGCGCAGAATTAGACCAACATTGAAAAGCATACGACTATGATAATGCGATCCCAAAATTCTACGCTTCAGAAATAAATAAATAAATAAATAAATAAATAAATAAATAAAGCTTGTGCCGCAATCTCCATCAACATCCGATAGGGGGTTAAAGCCATTACAATTTCACATTCCAAAAAAACACACCAGAACTCAAATCACACCTTTGCTGGATCCAAAGTCCCGTACTATACAATTACACAAATAAAATTTAAGACGTGTCCAGAACCTGAGTAGACTGGGCAAGACATGGTCATAACCCTGGCTACGACTACACCACGAAAAAATGCAGGAGTCATAAAAATTTCCTACGTCCATAGTTTATACAGAATTTCACGTACTGTCCTAAGAAATTAAGCATTCGTAATTTTAAGGCTTCCTACAGTCGCCCTGTTTGCAGCCTGAAAGGCAAGGATGGGAAAGAACGAATTTATATGGACATTCGCACCAGTATAAATGAAACATCCCACACAGCTATACCACAGTATTACAGCGAATTCAAAAAGTCGGTACGTATTTTGCGGGTTGGTTACAGTGTTACTATATGCTGCAGGCAAAAATGACAAAAAAAATTCAATGTTGTAGGCATAAACGTTTCAGGAAGGACTCTTCATATCAATACATTACGGTTTCTCGTACCTCAGTAAACGCGTTATTCACCGCTAATAAAAACAATTATGGTACCAGACAACCTCATCATGTAAAGACAAGCAATATTTGGAACGCGCTCGACAAATTAGGCTAAATAAACGTGCTGACGTAGTCGTTCACCTGCCCCATGTCACTGCACACCAGAACAGCGAGTGGAAGGTGGGACAGCACGTCCGTAACTAACGGAAAATACTTTCCCATGTGGGTGTCGTTCAGCAGTTGCTGGTCCAGGGCCGCCCAACGAGTGTGATACTGTACGATCTGGTGTCGCCCTTGAACTTACAACAATGTTCTATAACGAGACGCTACATAACAGCAAAACAGCATCATTAAGGCAGCTGTTCACATTACCACTAAACAAAGACGTACAAATGTCTTTCGGTCTTCTCGGCCTATTTTGCTTACCTTCAATTTAATCCATCATTCCATGGGCTTAAAAACCGCGTGGCCCAACCCCATTCGCCCTGGAACGACTCTGATTGTATTTGTCACAAGAAATTCCGTAATAATTCCAAAATCAGTGCCAAAATTAATCACCTACATTCACTTTTGATGAGTTAAGCATGCTTACAGGCAGAGACACACACAAACACACACAGTGACTAATCACTCACCAATTCACTTTTAACCATTACAGTTCACGATAAACATCCTGTTTCGGAATGATGCACCGCACTCTCTGACGCGAGACCTTTCAAATGAGATGTATGTGACCTACTTGGCTTACCGGGGGCCGCGGTGGCGCAGTTGGTTGAGGCACTGTGCCACAAATCGGCAGGTCGCGGGTTCGATTCCCGATGGTGTCAGTGGAATTTTTCATTGGCATAATCCTGTCGGTCGCACTATGGCCCTGGGGTCGACTCAGCCTCTAACGGAAATGAGTACCAGGAATATTTCCTGGGGGGTAAACGCGGTCGGTGCGTAGGGCTGACAACCTTACCACCTTCATGTGCCGATTGTCTAGAAATCTGGGAGCCTCGACCTCCTGGAACCCTATGGGCCTGTCCAGGCCTGTAATGGGACTGCTTTACCTTTTTACCTACTTGGCTTACCTCATAGCTACTTTAACCCCTGTTCTATGGAAAAGAAACTCCGTGGACAGATTGTGATGTTTGGTACGGCATGTTTTATAATTACCCTAAAACCACTGCAAAAATTTCAGTCTCCCATATTGATTTTCTGACGAGTTATGGCTGCTGAAAAGACACACAAATAAAACTGCTGGTATTGCATAACTGGATTACAGACAGACAGGTAAGTTTTATGCTTTACTTACCGACCATCGATGAAAGAGGAAAGAATGAATTTGCAGCATTAATAAAACGATGGCACAGGACAAAATCGAAAGCACTTGAAGAAAAACTTGTCCCACTGCCACACTGTAAACCGCAGTCACACATGGGCCGGCTTGGGCTCGAACACGAGCCTCAGCGTTGACAGGCCGATGTCTGACAGCCTCACCCACTGCACGACCGCGCAGATAATATAGTGTGCGTGCGCGCGCGCGCGCGCGAACACACACACACACAGTACAGCAATCCCATTACAGGCCTTGACAGGGCCTTAGTGGTCCAGGAGGTTGAGGTTCTCAGATTTCAAGACAATCGGCACATGAAGGTGGCAAGGTTGTCAACCCCACGCACCGGCCGCCTTTACCCCCAAGGAAATATTCCTGGTACTCATTCTGGCTAGAGGCTGAATCGACCCCAGGGCCATAGTGCGGCCGGAAGGATTACGTCAATGAAGAATTCCAAAATACACCATCGGGAATCGAACACCCGACCTTCCGGCTTGTAACGCAGTGCCTCAACCAACTATGCCACCGCGTGCGCCCTTGTGTACACACACACAAATACACACACACACACAGGCAGACAGATAGGAAGATATTCTATCAAGCGAAACCCCACGGAAACAGATTTGTTTCAGGTCCCACAGACCATGCTAGAACATAGTTACGTTTCTTCCATAACACACCCGAAGCTAACCAAGACTACACCATACGACATCCCGCGGACCGAATGGAATTATATTTAGCATGGCAGTTCTGCACTGTCTGAGAGAAGTTCTCGCTGCCACAGTCACGGCTACTTGCATTATGAACACAAAGTAATGGTGGTGGTGGTGGTGGTGGTGGTGGTGGTCTTGGTGGTGGTGGTCGTGGTAGGCGGAGCAGAAGGAGGAAAAGTACTATAGCCCTAGATGAATACTATGAAATGAAAATCCCACTGAATATTCGTGGAAATCTGAATGCATAAAGAACTATACTTGTTCTAGAATTAAACGCCGACTGTGGCGAAGATGTTGCCGTTTCCCACACAAAGTTACAGCAAGTTCGCATTATGTGGGCCCTGTTGATGCTCGTAAAACCACCGTAGATTACTGCTGCAGTCTTTCGGAAATATCTGTATTCCGTTCCACGAGCCCGGCTTGGGGCGTAAGACTTTTTTTGTTGTCCGAAGGAAAATTGCTGTATTTTGTGTTCAAAATCGTCAAAACCAAAACTTCTTGAACAAAAGTGAGCAATGGCCATTTTGCTCCGAAATGCTAAGCTTACGTAACTGTCCGGATAAACATCGACGGCGGAAGAAACCAGACTTCAGGGAAGCAATAAGGTTTGGATTTGTACCATACACATGGCAGCCATACAAGGAAGAAACTGAGAAACGAACCTCTGTTACTGTGGACCCTACACGGCTGCTTGGTCCACTTTACCCGCCCAATTGTTCTTCGTTCTAAACTGACACATTTCTTTGCGTTTCACTGTTTCAGCTTTAACAAATAAGTTTGGATGCACGACACAGGCCACTGATCTTGCACTGACAAGGAAAAGCAGAGTGGGGCCTGGATCCACCTTACCAAACCACTGCGGCTATGGTGGACATTTTAGCCGCTTGAAAGATTCTCCCTAAATATTCCAAACACCCGTATTTTGGAGGAATTTGCAATTTCTGCCTAACATCTGACACATCAAAGGTCGTTAAAACAGAAATTAGAAAATAACAACCTTTAAGAAGCAAGATTATACAACTTTACAAAACATGGGTCCAATTTTCCGAATTTCCTCCAGCGCTGAATATACACTTGTGGGTGGGTGTGAGAGAAACGCCTTACTGAAACACTACAAAGATCATTCTGCTGGTAGAAGTGGAGTTCTTCAGCAACGTGGCACAACATAAACAAAAGTTACCCATCGGTTTTAAGGGTGTATGGGAAAAATCCCCGAATACAATTCGAAAATTTCTTTCAAGCCGATCCCGCGGACCGCGAGGCCTAAAGCGTGGGTGTGCGGCCGTCCGCTTGATGGGATTGCGGGTTCGAATCCCGCCGGCGGCATGAATCTCTGTCTCTTGTGAGTGTTGTGTATTGTCAGTCTCTGCGACGGGTCCATCCCTCGTCCAGAGAAGTCCTACCGAGTGTGTATGTCTTCGAGTGTGACCAGGTGCAACAGTAACCTTCTACACCTATAATGAGTAAGCAGAAGGACGTCAAGACTAAGGACAGAAACATTTCTTTTAACACGAATCAGAAACAAGCCCTCTAAATATGATACCGCAGTGAGCTATAAAATTCAATATCATTGCGAAACGGACAGTCAAATAGGGTGAATGCGGTACCCTCTCAATACACAACAGCGAACCGCATGATGCAAGCTCCTTGGTGAAGTATGTTCACGCACCAGGTCCTACATGTTCCTAGACCGAATGGGTTCCAATGTTTCAGCATGGGATTCGTGTTCCCATACATTGAATTTCATCCTAATAGCCAATGTTTAAGTAACGAAGTCAAAAACCTGTATGTTTCGAATAAAAAAAAGATACCTTAAATTCGGCTATGAAAATATGAATTCTTAATACTCTGTTCAAATTTATGATACGAAATCACGAACGCCGTGCCTGGAAAAACTGAAACTATATACATAAAGTGTCCCCTTTATGGTGCCTCCGAGCACGGCAGCTTTATCGCACAGAAAGCCTGCAACCGGCAGAACGCCATTCACGCCTGACAGTATACATCTGAGGCATATGTCTAAGTTTCTCGGTACATGCACACACCCAATCTTCATTCTACCACAGGCCGCGATCCCGTCCACTATTCACATCTCTGGTGTGAAGTACTGACTCTGCAAGCTATTCTTTGGAGATCCCTGACAAATGCCATATTGGTTGTTCCGCTGTGTCGTTAAACCCACGCCCATTCTGTGCCTACAGTAATGCACGGGCACACAATAAGTCTCACGTTCTGCAAGTCATTAAACCATACATAGTGGGTTTCTAAGATACACTTCCATTCGAACTGATGTTTACTGCAAGCTTTCTATATAATGGTCATACAAATAACGGGCATGATTCATGATAATTCCACGAGATAATATTAACACTGTGAACCTGAAACAACACATGCTGGATAAAAAAAATAAGCTCACCCTCATACTACAGGAAAATGCTGGCCTCTCCCCATGTATCGGTTACTCCGCAACTACGTAACGTCAGAAGGGTCTCTTCCAACTAGTGACGCGTATCCTCGAAGACACCAAACTCTCCAACTACCCCTTCTCTTCACAATTTATTCTTTTACGTCCTCCTGGTGGAAATGCATGCATTCTATACACAGAACACAGAGTGATTGGTTACCAGTGCATAAGCACGATCTTTAGTCACGTCTTAAAGTATATGCTACCACACTGCCGATCAAAGTATGCACTACCGTGAAGGGCTGAAAAGCTACTTACTACCAGCACGACAGAAATGAAGACAGGTAGAGAAATTCCGCCACGGAACACAGTACTAAGCCCCTTACATTTACATCCCAACTCGACTCACATCCCACCAAGACACACCTCAGTACTGCCCTCCGCCATCAGCGCTACGATTCTCCCAGTGTTACCCTCCCCTTATCATCGGCGTACAAGCTGACATTCCAAAGGAAGAATTGTCCCCGCGATTAAATGGGCACCACACCATCAAAAAGTAAAGAGGAATCGACGTATGACACCCTGTTTTCTTAACCTTGGCCAAAGAGGAACATGAAACGAGCTTCATGCTCCGACCGCTTTCCCCGAGAATGAAGTGATCGGGCCACGAAACTGATCACGCCCATTCAACCCGATGTTAGTAATGAGTGCAGCCCTATAACTCCATCCCTCATACACCTTCACGCTTGATGAAGCATACGGGAAGCTTTCCTAGAATGACATCTGCGCTCTTCTGCGATATTACGCTGCGCTGAGTGGTAGTTCTGTACCAACGTTTCGGGAAGGGTCAAGTAGTCTTCTTGGACATGATCCTTGAAGATGGGGCGGGTAAGCTGTCCCGAAACGTCGGTAGAGAACTACCACTCAGCACTGCGTAATATCCCACAAGAGCGCAGATCTCATCTACATTGCGGCGGAAGCCTCAAATCATGCTTTCCTAGAACGTTTCTAGATCAAGACTTTGCACGTCTTGTTCGCATCATCATAATCACATGCCCAGCCAACCACAGACTCACAGACTTAACTACCCTACAAACTGTCAGGTGAACTGCGTCAATCACAAAGCTCCTCGATATGAAACAGCAAATACGGCTTGCTTCATCATGCATAGGCGGGAATATTTTCCTGATCTTCCATGCTCACTTATCATTTATATCCTTCCATCAAAGATACCCGGTGCCTTCATCATTCCACACATCCTGGCCTTCAACTCTGGACAAGTAGGCCTATAAGGTACAGTAGCACATTTCGGAGTACGACCCAGATATTTTTAATTTTCAAGCCTCAAATGATTTATCACGTATCGTTACACCAACGTTCTGTAGGTCATTCTGCTTTCGTATCATGTTAACTGGCAAATTTCCTATACTCGAGCCAAGTACGGAATGACGGGGTATCGGCGGATGGATAGATGGAAGTAAAAACGTTTAATGACGACGGAATTTATGGTGCCTGTCCCTTGGAAGCCAATTTTCTTCGATGGTACTGTGTGGTAATCCACATTAACATCCACTCGCCTTGAAAGAACGCCTAGAAACGGGCAGCGCAAACATAATGGTCCGATATACAACCTTCTTGACTTATGTTCTTTCGGGCACTGTGTAAATAACCTGAAACAATCTTTCAGCATGCTGTAGGTCCACGAGCCCTGTTTTCAAAACGTACTGGCCGTTACAAAATCCCGTAACCTGGTCTTGTTTGATTTAGGCCTGTTCAGGGGCGAAGAACCGCTGGCTTACTTCAGCCAACGTGGTTAGGTGTTCGTTACCTTTCCCTACAAACAGCGAACACTGATTACATTTCTGCCTGTCAGCTTTGGTTTCTCACTCAACACGAACAGAAGTACCTCTAGTCATGTTAAAAATAAATACAACTGCAATCATAAATGCGTATTCTACACAGGTTCGCCTGTAACACCAGAAGTAGTAAAAGTGCAAAGCTCAGTGCCGTTAATAGAATCCGAGGGCCAAACAATTCCAATCCTGTGCCAGTTCAATCCGATACATATTTATACAACCAGCTCTTCCAGATATTACCTCATATCTTTTCTTGAACATACAGAACATTTTCAGAACGCTTTTCGGCATAAAAATCAATGATCCCTGAAATACGCTACATATTCCACCATCATCACATACTTCACTCCGTTCGATACCTATTTACTTTACGATCTTCATTACGCAAAATTCACCACGGCCTGACTTGTACGTCTCCAACAATTTTACTACAGCATTCAAGTATAGTACGAGCGAAGCATCAGCCAGAGTCCGAAAATCTCAGAGGAACATTTATCATTGGTCGGTGAATAACACGTTTTAAAACACCCAGGTCTTGGTACAATCACCCCCATAATTTCTTCTGTACGTCGTGTTTACAGTAAAAGGCGAAAGGCCTGTCTCCAGTGACGTTTTATGGATACAGAAATTACAATAAAGAAATTATAAATTGGAAAAGGCGTACATTTTATTTTATTTGTAAGTTACAGACAAAGCAAAGGCGTAAATGCTTTTTGCAGCAAACTGAACCCAACTTATTCAAACGTCGTATCAAACAAACCTGCACAAGTAAATATTACCACACTTGCAACGTGCTAAACTTAATACAGACCTAAAAACCCACAGTCACACAAAATCTGGGAAGTCGGTGGGGAAAACATAGATACGAACAAGGCAGGATGGAGTACGAAAACTAGATATGCATACAGACTGAACCAGACCTCCAAATCCTGTCATTATAGCCAGAGCCGGTGCCTTCTCACCGCGTGTCAAAAGTGCTGCGAACTTAGCAGGTAACACTTTCCAGCGAAATGCGTATCTCTAGTTGGCGTGACATAATCAAGTGACGTTAACAGCTCCATCGGTTAGCAAATTTTAGCTTCCGTTCGTGATCAACAGGTGACGCTAACTATAACAGCGAGCAAGAGTCCTCCTCCACTCACTCAAGATCCACACTTTAACAATTACGGGAAAGTTGTTTCTAACATCAACAGCACTCCTTTACGCAGTCAACACCCACACTTCAGCTACGGAAACAAAGTTCTTTGTTCTATCACCAGTGCTCCTTCATTCACTCAACATCCACACTTTAGGTAAGAAAAAGAAGTCATCTCTTAATATCACCAGTGCTCCTGCACTCAAGCAACAACACTTCAGCTAAGGGAACGAAGTTCTTTGTTGTATCACCAGTGCTCCTTCATTCATTCAACATCCATACTTCAGGTAAGGACACAAAGTTCTTTCTTTGTATCACCAGTACATCTATCAACGATGCATATTATCAACCAACAACAAAATTTGACACGCAAATCCAACTCAACCGCCCAAACACCTAATTAAGAGCAGGCATTACCAACAGCTTTCGTGCGTCTGAAGGTCTTCCACTTCTATAACCAAACTTCGTCATTGAACTTGGTGGGTATGTTCCAATGCCAGCCAGTATGCAGAAAGACGCACTTCTGCTTCCGACAGCATCACTTCATCTCCAATTCTGGAACGATTTAAGTCATCATAAAAAAAACCACACCCACCTCAGGAAGACAAACCGCCATTTGCAGCAGCACAAGGTCCTTGCAGTCACCACGTCAAAACCCCGATCCGCGATGGGAAAACGTCCCAGTTATTGCTACAACGTTTCTGTATCACAAGCCCAGCAACGCGTTGGAGCGGTACGGCGAAACGGACTAAATGACGTCGACTTCCGAAGCGCAAGTCTCCGCCCTTAATTAGCTCTTTGGTTGGCTAGTTTGTAACCAATCTGAACATTAACAGTGATTCTCGTTCTCAAGTTGATGTAAAAAAATATTTCTACGTGACTAGAAAGTAGAAATGCTGAAGATTATACAACAGCACACGATGCGCTGCAAACTACAGCACACCTGGTTCATTAATAACAGCGTATAATGCATGAAAGATAATCATCAAATGATAAATACAATTCACGACTGGAATTGTCCTGAAACTATTTTCAAAGGTGTATTAATCCTTCAAACCCGGAAACTCATTAACAGTTAAAGAGTCTCGGGGCAAAGGGGCAAACAACAAATAAGTACTGTGAACTAATTACGCGAACTTCAAACATTTCAGCCAATAGCGTCGTTACCAAGAAGCAAACCCTTCAAAGACTGAGTCAAAGTCACCTATAGCCGATGTTGTCAGTCGTTACGTTTTTAGGCCCTTCGTAGGCTCGTGACCAGTTTTTTTTGTATTTGCCACGACCGTATTGAAGTTTGTCGTCATCGGGCGTCCCCACTGATGGGAGGCCGAGTCCGCCGTTTGTCCAGTCCAAACCTTTGTCAGTACTTACAAATTATGACATATTTACATGGTGAAATCATCCATTAAAAACAAAGTATATATAATACGGAATGTACCACATAAAATGTGCCAAAATTCAGGACGTTGTCATGAGTCGCTTTGAGTATAAACGATTTATCAATACAAGGTCGTTTATCAACTGCTACATCGCTACAGGCATTGGAAAGTGCGTACAGGGACCCAAACTACAATTTTATAATACAAATCTTTTATCATCCCGTGCAATTAAAAAGAAGGCTATGGGACAAGTTTCATCATAAAAGAAAAGATGTCCACTATACGTTAATCTACGGTACACAATGTTTCCCGTAACACCACGAAACAAGATAGGCAATGTAAGTATAATGTAACACTGTGGCCCGTTCGTGAAATTTTGATACCTCCTCAGCTACCCTAACAGTCCGTATTATTTCGCTCGAAAAGTGCTTTTATGGCAATTTAATGTAGTCGGCAACAGGAAGACGTGCGCAGTTCTTAACGAGCAGTAGCCCGACACTTGTGGCCAATTTTAACGAAATTCGGAATTCCTCGGTCCATTTTCATGGAAGGTCCTAAAATCGAATTTCATGTAAATCCGTCCAGTGGAAGCCGCGCCGATATATGGAGACAGACAGACGCAGCGACAACCTAACGCCATTTCAGTCGAAAGGAGCGCTTTTATGGCGGTTGAAAGTCACCAGCAACAACAAAACGTAAGGTGGTCTTCATGCAAACAAAGCGCCCGACATTTTTATCCGATTTCAACCAAATCTGGATTTATTCGATAGATTTTCATAAAAGTGTCAACATAAGATTTCATGAAAATATGTTCAGTAGGAGCCGCGTTGATGCATGCGGACAGACGGTCGTACATGACTACGGTTACTGGAAAAGACGAGAAACACAATTCCATAACCCCCCGTTCCTTAAACCACAGGCAAAATGTACTGCACCAAACCGCCGTTTGCTGCGAGATCAATTTGACAAGTAAACTCAGCCTCATGACAAGGGTCAGGACACACTAGTGCGGAAGTGTAGGTCTATTATACATTAATACAAATGCCATACCCTAACTAATACGCAAACAGCTGAACACAAGGCAGGCTGATCTGAAGCTGGGCGGACGGTCAATGACCATGTCACAAGGAAAAGAGACAGCCTCATCTGATTAACGTTGCACTCGATTCTGCGACAGCATGCCAGCGTGAAAAATTTTCCTCTACGTTACCAGACAGGCTGCGACGGTCGGATCACAGCAACGTTTTTTAATACTTACTACACAACGCTACAGACGGCGGGCGTAGTTCAACTGTTGACTGAGGCACCTGATGGACACGCTCAGCTTCATGATCCTGCCATTTTACACCACAGGGCGACTGCTCTGCGTACAGGTACTACAAGTAATGGACACAGGGCATCATGTCGTATAGGGGACTACAACGCTAAGTATAAAACATTGTACTTATTCAAATCATTAACAATTTTGGCGAGTAAAAAAACTTCAACAAAGAAGTTTCTACCACTGGAAGTGTTCCGCCACACAACTTTCTCAATTTCATTAGAACGAATGATTGAATTCTTCTTAATGGTAGGGACTTGTATCTTCAGATTGTCTGCTGTGGTTCCACAGCGTGTAAAACAAGCGACATACAAGTTTCGATGAAATACGCTGTCTCCATCTTCGGGAATGATAAAGTGGTTGTGATCAACAACCAACCTAAATTGAGGAATTGCACGAAATATGACAAATGAGAAATGTGAAGTTAAAGAACCTTATCCGGGCCAATAAAAATTTTGAAACTTAAAAGATATGAACGTGGATGAAGAAGAAATCGTCTTTAAAGGATAGCTATGTTTGCTGGTTGTGTGTTTACCTGGTAGGGAATTCTCTAAAGGGTCAGCTCAATCCAACAGGGCGGGTTAGCACCAAGAAACTGTAACTGCCGAAGCTTCCATGTACAGAACAGATACTATCTGCGACCTGTGCACGCGACTCTATTTGTGATGGATCAGCAACACGTGGCGCGTCTCAGCTGATCCTATCACTCTCTTTTTTCCCCTTCAGTGCTCCCGATCAGACCCACATTCGAACCCAACCCCTGCACGCATTTCTGATCGGCAGGGTGTCACCTGATAGTTTACACATTGGGTAGGCTAGCCATCAGTTACAGAAAATCATAATGGAGGAATAACGACAAAACTCCGTGCACAAAGGCACCTTTTCACCTTTCCGCACACAGTGACACGGCATTTCTTCCTGAAGACAGATACCTCGCTAAGGATACTACTCGCAATGCGCTACGCCGGTGTCGCGCACATCTCACAGCAAAACCTGTGTCCAATCGAGAAGCAAATGACGAACTTCTGAACACGGCTAAATGGGGATAGGTTCGTTAAGGTTATACTGTACCAAATCACCACGACTAAGACATTCTCAACAGAGGATGGCCCATACTGTCTTCTTCCAACAGAACAGTTGCTCCGCCAGATATACGCTGTTGCGTCCCTCAGACGTTCTGTTCGTTAAGTTCCTGCGCGTCTTCAGACTAGCCACGCCATCAGATCCGCCGTAAACCAAGTAACCCAGCCGGTTACTGCGTATGCCACGGACTGTACTCACCAAAAAAGCGAAGAAACCTGACTCTGTACGCTAAACTAATCTGGACACAACACACCTAAAGACACTGCATTTTCGGTGTACTTCTTTCTACAGTACCTCCCTGAGTGTCACCTACGGCCGAAACATGCAAGTGTAATCCGTACGTTGATATACGAGTATATTGACAACTGTGCACTAAGAAGGTGATTTACTGATCTGAATGAACATGTCACTTCAAACCTGGTACTTAAAACATTTTTAGTTGCTCTAATGGGGCAATATGGGTCGAGGGAATGGCGAATACTTCAAAAAGCAAAAATTCTACATGAGAAAAGCAGTGAAATGCAACGTTCTTCCAAATATTTTCACTTCGTTTACATTGCACAAACAGTGAAAATCAGTGGATCGCATTTAAAAAAAGAAAAATAAATTTTATTTTAATTTTGTGTACGAGTTGGTGAAAAAAAATTATGTTGTTATAATAGTATGTACACGGAACGGGGTAATTTTAAATTTGCCTAAACTCGGGTTACTTGCTTCGCAATACTGTAACAGAGTTGCAATTCACAATTAAGAACATCGGCCTTGTTTGCCTCGGACACACAGTGCAAACTGCTGCAAATGGATGTTAAACCCGCCAAGCACGATTCGCAAACTCCCGGAATAAAACGCAAAATGCCCAAACCAATAAATGGAAGATTTGGTATGCCAATATTTTTCTGGGACCTGAACAGGCCATTTACCTTGTATATCGAAGGCACCGCGCCCGTATTTTATTGTTTTAAACCTAAACTGAACAGTGCACAGGACAGTGTTCACTGTGAGTGAAGGACGGTGTAAATAAAAAACACAGTGGTAACAGCCCGAAGCCTAATGCATATTCTCCACGCTGAAAGCAACATAGCGGTCATACTTCCACTTAAACATGCAAATTTCCACATAGGAGTATAAACCCAAATCAAAATCAATACTGCCAACAGAAATTACTCAAATACTCCCACTGTTTGCTATCATCACCCGAGCTGTGCAAATACAAGTATACTGGCCGCCATATCGATAAAAACGTATAAAACGACAGTTCCGTCTTTCAAACAGTCTGCAAAGTAAATACTCGTGAACGGAGCTTGATAACATAAGATTTTCAGTCTCACAGAAATTTTCACAAACCAGCAACTTCGCGATGAGAAACCAATTAATCACCGAATTACAAATTATCCAACACCCGATGAACTGCAGCACCCACAGAAAAGGGCACACACAGCATAGGACACATCCCTCTAAAGTTACAATAATAGACAGATGTAACCTCCCAAAATTTAATATTAATCTGCAGGACACGTAAAGTAAATACAATGCGAACACGCAACGAATGAAGGATCACTGTCGCACCTGGTTTTGTAAAATTCCTTTGATAATGCAGCTACTTATTACTGATGTGCTGGTACAAAAAGCCATTGGGTTTCATAGGATAGCACTCAAAACAAACAGTAATAATAATAAACTTCGAAAGGTACTAATGTAAATGTACAGAACGTTTAACATGGAAAACAGAATAGAATACAATAGAAACACAGCGCATATGCACTGTACAAACGAAGTGAGACAAGTAACAGGGGTAACTGGAACTCACTCACAATCACTCAGAAAATACCTCAGCAACATACCTGGAAAGCAGGACATCAATGAACTACAAAAAACACCCATACTGAGCACTGCACGCACACGTACTTCGAAACGCATTAATGTAAAAGTACAAAACGTTGATCATGGGAAAAATCATGACATGTAACACATGCTGTAACTACTGAAAAGCTGTAACGTTACACAACCCAGAGACATGGTCTGTTTCAGGTAACTGCAAATGCCCTGCATAAAAATGACAACAAATAATAAGCAATGGACAGCAGCAACCTGCCTCTGTATGTGTACCGACAATGCAGTCATACAAAAAAAAACAGAGAATGAAAAAAGGAGAAAGGAAAATAAAACAGAAGGAATGAATGAATGAATGAATGAATGAATGGAGTGAATGAATGAATGAATGAATGGAGTGAATGAATAAATGAATGAATGAATGAATGAATGAATGAATGAATGAATGAACAAGCGAAACCAAAAACAAGAAGATGAAGAAATAGCATACAATAAAATAATAAGCTGTAATCAATCACAGAATTTAAAAATTTGGGTACTTTTTATACAAAGTAAAATGCAAGTGGGAAAATTAAACGAAGTCTTCAGGAAATGTGACAGGAGAAATTGTAATTTCAAATACATTACTATTTATATATGTAAACTTACATAACCTTAACACCTGACAGAATACACCAATTAGTTTAGATAAACTGTAGTAGCCACCAGCATTAAAAATACTGTTTTGCACTGGCAAAAACCCGGCGTTACCAGTTACATCCAAAGACGTAAACGAAACTCAGGTACTAAATTTGAAATTTGAAATCTGCACCTAGTTACTGAGAAATCCTGATGACAATTCCTCATGGTTTTCGATTTCTGTGTTATATTTGAGCCTGAGGAGAGTTATCCGCTTACAAAGAAAACGCACACAAATTACAGATTATTTGGCAGACATGACGAAGAATCTTCTTAAAATCGACATGCACGCATCGGTGCAACGTGCAGTTAATTAAAATTCTACGAGGTGACAGCAAAACGGCGTTTAAGAAATTTATCAAAAGGAAAATGGGTACAAATTCTATCTTCAATCCCTGCTTTCACTGCGGGAAGCGCCGTCTCGCCGAACTAGTTGCAAACCTCAGAACTCAATTCCAAGTGATAAGATAATGAAAACGGTTAGGCAAGAAACCAGCAAAGGCGTCACCTGGGAAGTACTGTAATTTCCCAGACAACTATGCGCACAATAAGAACGCTTACTGTGTGGCGTCTACATGACGCCAAAAAGCTGCAACAAATATCCAAAGATAGCGGATGTTAGAGGACGATGCACGTGTTAGACGGCAACAGACACCAACGTCGGTGACACATCAAAAGCTACCACGTTACTCGACTATCAACCAATAGAATATCCAATCCCAGAAAAAGTCAGGTACTGAGAAACCAGCAACACACATGTATAACGGAAAATTAAGTAGCGCACAGATCTTTGCACCCTGCACCACTCTCACGTGGTCATACCATTTAATCCCCTGTGATCAAGCATTTGATGTTTACAATCGCACATGTATCACAGAATGTTCATTACTATAATTACGATCTAAATCTACTTCCTTCAGAAACATATTATTTGTATGTACAGACCCTACTCAGCCACGCATAACCTCAAATCTTCACCTCCATCGAAATACTTTATATCTGCCGAATTTCGTACATTCATATCATATAGATATAAAATTCCTATTTGTACATATAATCAATAAATAATGAACACTGCGGTTGCACGTTTTCATTTGCCTTAACTACACTATGTATCATATAAATAGTATGAAGAAAAAGATATCTACGGGCACAAGAACCTGAAGTAACAACACGAGTAGTGCACCACTGCATTATTATATCACATCACAAATGATCTGCATGCAGAGAACAATTATTTCTGACGCTCTGTAATTTTTCCTGTAATTATCGCGTAAACGACACGATTTTCGGGAATGAGGGGGTGAGGAATGTGTTTTGACATGATACGTATGTTTATATTTCCTCTACAACATTTCTGAAACTTTGTTCAAACGTTTTGTTCAAACTCGGACTTCTCTCGCCAGATTTTTCTACGAAATTGCCAACGTAAAACGCGCAGCCGCAAGCAAGTTGCTCCATCCGGGGGGGGGGGGGGGGCCGAAGCTACATCCGCTTTTCGCAACTTTTCAAACATGATTAAAAAGAAAGTTCACGTTGCCAACAAATACATCACACCGTACAGTTACTTCGCGCTAGATACTTAGGGCCTAAACATGTAGCGGGTAACGTAAAGCACAGCTGTCCCTGTGCACGCCAAGAATACGTGGGGAAAATGGTGAGTATCTCCAGACATTCTTAACCCTGGTACTAAACGATAATGACCACCGAACTTCACGACTAGGCTGCTTTACTCTTGTGGAAACAGCCCCCGGAACCCAGTGAATAACGGGGTGGGTGTGCTCCAGCGCAAGCATGGATATTGTGGAGAATATCACTTGAGCGTCTCCAACAGTCTTTAACCTTTTAAAGCCTACCGGTAACTTTACATACGACCAGGTTTAAAATTAAAGAATTCTACGTGGTGCCCACATTGCGTTTATGTGTTTTGTACGGATCTCAGAACAAACAGCAACTTTTGCCTTATACAACATTAAGAGACTGGTTTTTATAACCGAAGTGGAGTGTTTACAGCGCGGTACGCACTGAGTCCTTATATAAAACAGATACGCTTCGTGTTTAAAGGGTTAAACACCAAAACCTCTCAGCAACTGGGTCACTTTGATGTTCCTACCGAACTTCCTTCCCAATCCTTGTTGCGATCTATAGACTAATAGTTTAATATGACACTAAACGCTGTATTCCATTGCTGTTCAGTTTACCCTACCGTGTTTTGCATTTCTGGTCAATTATTAAGATTCTAAAGCAGAACGATCACTGACGTTCAGCTCAGACCGATCTGACAAATTAGTGGTCCACAAACGCCGCTGATCTCTCTGATCCCTTGGCGAAAGATTTCCGAGGGGGGGGGGGGACGGAGTTGCGCGTATACCTTCCACAGTAACGGATCTTGATTTTACAACAGTCCTGAAAAAATATTACCGAGTTGCTTTACACTGAACCAGCACAGACGCAAGTATGCCTCGCCTGCATTTACGAAAACCCGTACAGCAAAGGTTCTACAAACAGAACTCAAAAAATTATTGAACTGAATTGCTTCGTATCACAAGCTAAACACGTCGCAATAAACTCCAATCCAACCCGACGTTTAGATCAATATAAAATCAATGGAACACGTAATGCAACACACTGAAGCAAGACAATGTTTTCGACTGCAGTTTCCTTTCGTACTGAATTAACATAAACGTGTTCTAACCACAACTAATTTTTGATAAATGCGGTTTACTGACCCGCTCGTGGATGGGCGGGGGGGGGGACCGTCAAGTCCTTTCAAAACCAGAATGGCTATGCAGCTAAAGAAATCTGGGAAACGGTGTAATAAGATGAAGCAGGCCCTATATGGTCCCTCCAGCAGTCACAGAACGCGGAAAATATCATGTGGTTCAATAAGCATAAAGTGGTGGCACAAGTAAAACAAGACGACAAACGTGCAGTCTTTGCAGAGATGTTTCAGTGAACCACACGCGGTCAACAGCAAAGACAGGATTCACTGTGACAAACAGTGCACAATCTTAGCTTCAGGAATATTCGTATTACGCAATTTCGTTCATATACAATTTTGCAATGAAAGGCATAACCCACGCGACTGGCTCGTAATCCGAATGCGAACTTGCCAATCGGAAACCTTCCGAACAAAATAAAGGCCCTGGAATCACCTACGCCAAAAGAAAACACGATTAAGTTACGAAAACTTGTTTTTACTGTTTACAGGACACATTTCAGTTAAAGTTTTATGTACTTTCACGGCATATGTAATACTCTCATATATTCCTGCTGCTTGTGTGTTTTGTCACAGGCATCACAACTATTAATTTGTAACTTTTTCGTCATTTATCGGCCGTTCGAGAACATAACCCCCCATTATAATGCTGAGCTTCTACCTAATACGAACGTAACTATTCGTTAGAGTTGGGCTCAGAAAGGTCAGTGGTGAAGCACCAGATTTGGAAACAGCAGCCTGACACACAGGGCTGTGGAGTCAGAGTAGAGGTAGGAAGGAATTTTAGGTGGAGTCCGAGTCGGTAAAAACGTACCGACTCCGACCTCAAATTAGAATCTTAACTAGATACTCCAACTCCAGAGCCCTGATAGCTACTATAACCATTAGACTTATATTTAAAAATAGTTTGTAAGTCTAAAAAGTAGCCTGATGATTCACGTGGTGGTGATGAAATGCCTTACAGATTTACCATTATTAATACATATTGAGATTTTACGAGTCGGAGTCGGAAGTTTTGTGTACCGACTCCACAGCCCTACTGACATGCATCACAAACTTGCATGCTACGCATTTCTTAGAGCAGACAGAATACGAGATGCCATTAACAGTTCGCATAGCCACTCTCTTCAAATGAGCAGAACAGCTGCACGGAACAGACTTTGCCTTGTAAAACTTATTTTAACCTCTTTCAATTACGCCAGCTCATGAACGTCTGACACCTAGTCACCTTTCGTTCAAACACATCCTAATCGGTAGATTAGCTGCTCCAATGTTTCCCACAGCGAGCTTTAATTACACTCTCTCACGGAGAATGACAGTTGCAAACCAACATAAAAACAAGACTTTCTATTACAGTAGGCCTATTCGTTAAGTCACGCCTATAAGGCACCGTAGTTCGTGCTTAATTAAGCATCACAACATCAAAAAGAGTGGCGGGGCAGAAGAGATGTTATTCCATAATCCTGACACTGTAACCAGAATACCAAAACACTTGTCCATGAACAGGAAGAATACTTTTACAGTACAGGTATTAAACTCCTTATGTTGTGGATGTCGCACGATTTTTCAAAATACGGAACATGTTACGGCGGTGCTCGCACCAAAACCTCGAAAAGATTCTCAAATTTGTAACCCAAACAACACTCAGAACTGTCCTTGTTAATACAGTGGCAATACGCTGCAAGTAGGCCTGCTTACTGCAGAACGTATTTGGAGCTAGCCCACAGCAAAGCAACAGCTCATTTTCTTTAGCAAGACAAAACTTCTTATATCTTCTCTAAAAACACGAAACTTTCCCTGTTTCCACACTACGACCTCAGAAAACCTGTATTTGTAACAGAAGCAGTATTTACATGTTATCTGTTAATATAATGATAATATGCGCACTTAATGCGTGGAGTAGAAGTCGTCTTCCAAGGAGACAGAAAGCGCAAAGACCTGCAGATGTAGCGAAGCAGCGTCAAGAGGAACTGCACACCATGCTCAAGGTCCCAGTGTATCAGAAAATGCTCAAGCACTCCGCAAATTCCTAGAACTCATCAGAAGCACTGCCTGGAGCACGAATGTAGAAGATAACGACTAAAGTGACGCACAGTGGAACGTGGGCTAATACAAACACAATAAAACACGACGGCCTGAATTTTGTGTCATTAGAAAACCCAAAGCCTAGCCTACGTATTTTGTACGTCGCCACACCCAAACTCCGGAGATTTGTGCATTATACATTTGCTGTTTCGATACCCTCACTAAAACAAAAGTACAAATAATACGCGACAGTCAAAGGTTGGGCGGAGTCACCGTTTATTATTCCAGTATTCTGTTGCCAAAATAAAAAATTTACGCCTAAACTACGTAGACTGTCGTGTTTCCACCGTTTTCACACGTGAAAACTCAAACCGTAACCTTGGTGCTACACATCTGTCTGATGCCCTTATGTTTGTCTTATCATGTACCTTTGGGGCGGTACTCTATACGACTGTCGTACTGGTAACTCTGATACACAAAGTGGTGCCAAACGCAAATGACGTGACAGGTCTTAGCCAGGACTGGGCGTATTTATTACAGACTGTCTTACATGACCACTTCCGCAATAATTCAAGTCATTTCAATTCAGCGTATGTTCAATAACGGGCAGGCTCAACACCGCAAAAGCCAATTGTAAAGCCCGCACAAGACAACAAAAATAAAACACATAAAAACGGAGCATTAAACCACAACCAATACAATAAATATAGCAACAATAATAAAACGGCAATATAAATGAAGTAACAGGACAAAACCCCTAAACCCTGAACAACATCGGTAAGTTGATTACAGAATGCCAGAGACTAGCGCCGAATCTGTTTTAATAAACCAGTGCGTTTTCTAAAGATGCGAACAAATTTGCACACTAGGTAGCAGCCGAAACGCATCTAGCACACGGACAGTATTTACAAGTGACAGAAAACAAACTGTGGAGTTCCTGAAATTACCAGGAAGAACGGGAATACCAAGAACATCCAAGAGCCGGGCAACATTGCAAACCTGAATAAATAAATTGAAAGTACGGCATCGCGGTGGAGTCTTCTACCGTGCAGGGAGTGAAGCCTTATAATTGCAATAACATCCTCGTAAGTAACAGGGTCATGAGAAACAGGACGAGGAGGAGGAGGAGGAGGAGGACGACGACGACGATGATGATGATGATGTATAACCATCTATGGCAGTTTTCCAGTGTTACGCTGGTTAACGATTCTCAGTCTTTGTCGCCACACTTGCCGGTTTACTGCGTCTTCAGATGTTAACAGATTCTTCTCCGTCATTTTTCCAAATCCCTTTTCCTCCCTTCTGGCGACTAGGTTAATATTCGCTCAGGTCATCTGTTATTTCCCATAAGTAGTAGGCCTGCATCTCCATACAATTTTAACAAGTTATTTGAATGCTTTCCAGAACTGTGTTAATCCCACTTTTCTCGTCTTCATCCCTTGCTTTTAGTATTTTGGATGTTCTTGCAGCTCGTCTCCAAAAATTCATACTAATAATGATGTTAATAACAACAATAAACTACTTTCGATAGCCACAGGATATGTGTGTCGGTGAACACAGCTGTTTAAACGTTACGACCGCGTTATAACACGCGCGCCATTTTCGAAAGAACGCTGCACTCTACGAAGCAGACATACCCACAAGACCAGTCCCAGACCCACTCAGCGTCCTATCCTGTCCGTTCCAGTTCCAGGTTTTCTCGCGGGGGGGGGAGGGGGTTCCGTCATTCGATGTCAGTCATAAGCCTGTCACTCAGAGACATACATGAAATACCCAGTCCGCTAACATTTCATTAAGACACTTTTCGTTTCGACCATTTTTGTTCTAAAAATTCGTATGTTTTTAAACGCAAGTGTGTAGCGGAAATTTCATCCGCAGTACTGAATACATCAGGGTTTCAAATCATGACCTCACCTTATTAATAAAATAACAGGCCTATATCCCGCACTTCAGACGAGGTGACTAATCAATCCACCTGCCCGAAAATCAATAACAACATACTGATTCACTTGCACGGGTATCCCAGGCGCCAAGTCATCCGGGCGACTAAATTCGTACGGTGATATCTAACATTTTTTGCATAATTACTTCAGTTTGCTTGATTCACGTCACCCCTCTGGAGCTTATAATCTCGAGTTGGCTCCTAGACCCTAGGAAAATTTGTGGACCCCTGCCACATTGTGTGTTGTGCGCGTGCGTGCACGGTGAATAAACAGACATAAACGACCTACGGCATGCAAGAACTGCCAGTGCGCCGCGCGACGTAGGCAACTTCTCCCACACGTGTGTGGCACAGGTCAACGTCACTGACAAATAAAGGATTCCCCTGGCGGCGTCTGCGACATCCTCTCTTTCCCACAGCCGCGCTCGATTCCACCAAACGCGATCACTACTACGCTGTAAGTTATATTCGGCAACGGAACTGTTACAAACAACTCTTACATCGAGCGAAATATTACGTCTGGCGTTCTCTTGTATTTCAATCTGCCTACCCACCTCTCAGTCGACAGCAGGCAGGGTAAAATGATCGTGTAAGCGTTAACAATACGTTGCTCCTCTGCCCAAGGACCGCATTAAACGGATATGTGGGGAAGAGGCCATACAGCAGCAATTTTTTGACCTAGGCACTAGACACAAGGGTCAGCCTCAATCCGGGTGCACTAACCTCCGGAAAACATCCCCAGTTGCCTATCATAATGCAACCCATCTAGTAGCCATGTCGTCCAAATCTCGTACCATAAAAATGGCCACTAAACCAGAAATCAACAGCAGTAATAATCGATTAAAGGCACCTACTATTTTCAGCGTCAAGCGGCTATTTATGTCAGAGTTTTGTGATGAATAATAAAACAAAAGGGTTGTGTGCACCATTAAATTTGAAAAACCGGTACGCTGCAGTGCAATACATAAACTGCCTTGGGATTATAGACTGCTACCCGTCCCAAGACACAGTAATAACAACACCAGAAGTTCAAAAATTAAATATCAAGTAAAATCAAAAACAGTTGCTGCAAATGAAAACATGTAACACCAGCCCGTAAGTCCGACGAGCACTAAACGAGTGTACCTGAAGCCAGCGTGAAATCTGTTACAAGTAAACGGAATAACATGCCATGTAAGTGGGAAAGAAAACACCTCGCAAAATCGGACACAAACGTCGAGCATTTTACACGAAGAGTAAGTATGTTTTTATTGTTGCTGGTGACAAAACCGCCATACAAGCATTGTTTACATGCAACGCAACAAGGCAAAATGAACGCACTGCAGCGTTTCCATGGCAAAGCTTTCAATTCCGATCACACTGGTAACAGTCAGATGCCGCACTGTTACCGTAAAAACTAGCAGGACCAGTCTTCAGTGGAGGTAACACAGCCGTGTTTGCGCAGTTGACGAGTTACTCGAATGCTCCACACAACGTTAAGGTACACGTACGCTGCCAGCCTTGTTATGTATAGGCTCCTGGCGAACACTCACCCTATTTACATTCACGCCAGTCAACAGTAATATTTACAGAACTACATATAACAATAACAGTGACAACGCTTCATTAGTTACATGAATCAATAAGTAACCACGACAGCGAATCATGTACTGTTGTGTTTAGTTATTTTTAGGCTCTTATTACCGTTCTGACCATTCGGTAGTACAGTATACAGACAACAGTAAGAAACAAGATGCTGTGGGCGCATTACAACTGCCAGAAAACAGCACGTGGTTACTGGAGACTGTGAAATCCGACCAACTGCTCGAGTGCACTACACTACAAGCACGCTGTGACAAAAGATCAGCTTACATTAAACTTCAACTTTCATCCACATTCTCCGCTGTGTTCTCAGCATGGGCTGACGTTAATTACTCCCGCAAATTTATTTCAGTGGTCACTGGATCATGTGAGGAAATGGGCGAAGGTGGAATTTTCATCAATTCAGACGTGGAAAATGCAGCAAAAACTTCGGATTCCAAGGCAGAAGCAGCTTCCAGGAGCAAATCAGCTGGTAACGTACATCGTTGCAACAGATGAGGAATCACCACTTTGGACAGGCCTGCACAACAAAGG
Organism: Coptotermes formosanus; assembly: GCA_013340265.1. Taxonomy (NCBI): domain Eukaryota; kingdom Metazoa; phylum Arthropoda; class Insecta; order Blattodea; family Rhinotermitidae; genus Coptotermes; species Coptotermes formosanus. The sequence goes on along the minus strand of BLKM01000903.1, from coordinate 875,383 downwards.
GCCGGCGTGAGGCACGCAGTCCATGACGACTTCAGGAAATATTTTAAAAACTGTAACTGTCAAAATTAAATGCTCCGTCGACAATGGTTTTTTAACAGCGCTACGCTGACGAGTATGTAAGTTCTTAATAAAGCATCACCCCCCCCCACACACACACACACACACACACACACACACACACACACACACACACACACACACACACAGCCCGGAATATACCTCTGAGGCCCACAGCTGTTTTCTTTGGAACAGTATGACGCTCGACGCTCTCAGAGTTGTGCATGCCAGACTAAGACATATCAGATGAGGCCTTAACATCACTCTCACGCTAAGAATGGGGTTCAGAAGACGCATTTTAATTACTGCGTTGCCCGCCCCTGGGAGTGGTTAAGACTGCTGTTGCAATACTATCACACAAGATTTACATTTACAGAAGGACATCAAACTCAAAACCAGATAAAACAAAAAAGGTAATTTTCAGCCACCTGTATACCCTACAATATTTAACGCGACGACACCATATGGAGATGACATAATACGGACATACGTTCCAGTAATCATCAACAGGGCCAACGAGTGCTGTACAGAACCATCTTCAGTTCAGCACCTGGTTCATTTTCATGACAGTTCAATGAGCAAATGTCAGTTTTCACTTCTCAGGATAAACAAAGGTGCTTACAAAAAACGCACGGTAAGCATTCACAGGGTTTGCACTTATTTCTTTATTTGCAATAATAAAGAGTTTTCGTTTTCCAGGGACAATTTCAATTGTTCATCCACTATATGTCTACATACAGCCACGCCACATACGAATAATAACAGAGAAGTTCATTCGTGAAGGGCAACAGACAGCGAAGGCGAAGGTACGCACACGAGGGGGGTTACTTCGTGACAAGCTGAATCACCAGTGGACTCTGTGCCATGGCGTTCGTTCAAAATTAAGACACACCAACTAGTAAACCATTCCACTTACATTGCAGTTATCAAATAAGAAATGACAAGGTAACGTCAATTTTAACAATAAGTTATGTGACACTTATTACACGGCGTGTTCTTTTGATTTCAAAACTTCAGCTTAAACTGTGCCTGTGGACCTACTTATAAGTCTGCGAATAACACATACAGATTTAAAAAGGGTGATATAATTTGAGTTCCTTTATTATTGTGTTGTCTACAGGAATTTATATTCTCTCGCAAAGAGTTTAGAAAAAAAGTTACTCATTTACAATGTATTCCAAATTAATGTATCCAGCAATAACCTAGATAAGAGTTCAACGTTCGAATACAAGTGGTTTCCAATGAAGCCAGCTACTCTGCACTGAACAAAGAAGTCTCAACGTAAATCAAGAGCATTACGCGCGAAATGCCTATCAACGCCACAACCAAACACGTTTGTCATCTTCCTGCACGCCATATCCGATCAGTGCTGTTAACACTGAACTAAACCGCCATCACAGAAGGATGAAAACTACTACCAAAAGACGGCCTAGCTTGTGGCAGAATTTACAGCGCTGAAGTTGACTCTACGAACCTGGGGCGTATTAGGGGCTTGAAGAGAACTCGAAACTACGCGAAGAAAAAACTCACCGCTCTCACTGACATCCTTCATAACAACCTCCGTGCTTAAGAAAAAATCAATTCTAATCGGTCTACGCAATGTTTTCCACGTGTTCGAGGCATTTGTATCTACGTACACTTTGTTCGTCTTGATGCTGTGTGGTTGTCAATACAACACTTCAGCAGAATCCGTTTAGTATGGGGAACAAAGCCGGGCAGGCGAGTGGCGGACAACACAGTCTCTCTTGTATGCACTTTGTGTAATGAACAAACAGTGCCCCAAAACACTAACTCGTCATGTTAGTCTCCTGTCACTTCCTTCGCCACTTCGCCCGCTGTCTTCCGCGTTCCACATCGCGAACTCTGCTCTGTCTCATAACCCAGACCACACTGGAATTTTCACCGTCTTTAGAACGTCAACACGTCACAAACCACGTCGCGGCTCCAATTTAATTCTGAACCAACAATTGTGGCATAAATCGTACTGTACATCGTATGATTTTAACCCAAAATTGTACAAAGGTATCGGCATATCCCCAAGCACAAAGGCCAAATACTATTCAGATCTCTCGTAACAGAAAACCAAACACATGCATCCCCACTACGAAAAACAATTAATTGCGCACTGTGTCATTAAGTGTAAACCAAACCATTAAAAAATGTTGTTCGGAAACAAAACCCATACCGAATTTAGACCAGCCTTGTTCCATTAACGTTTACTAAGAACAGCTGAAGCTTCGTTTTTCTTAACAGACCCGAATCAAATCTTTAATGCGCGCTAAAAACGGCGTACGTTTGTTTTGTCAATTACGAGTTACCTACACCAACAGTATGAATACGACTTTTTGTCCTTTTTAGACAGTACTAAAAGTTCCATCATAGCCAAAGTGCAATTACGGTAGCAAACACTGTAACTCAGGCCGAGGTAAGAAATTACACCTCTGTGGCATACACATTTTCAGAAAACACGTGTCCGTCGAAATAATTTTTAGCCAGCCCCTTCTGCGTGTGGGCTACTTTCTGACGCTGTCGGTATGGTAACGCGAATGAATCGTGAATGATGCAATTAGAAAGAAAGGTAACGAAATTAGAAGCGACCATGGCGTAATCGACGTACTGACATGACATCTGGCAGAAGGAACGGAAGAAACCTACGAGTAGCACATCGGGACAGCCGACGACCCGGCCGACAATCGAAACGGTCATACCCTGAATATAAGCCTACAGCGTTAATTTTTTTTTCCCAGACCTTGCTTAGCACCAACGCAATACTACCACCACTTTGATATCCATATGGAACGCCGTGGAAAAAAAGCTACGACACTAGCACCAGCTTACGTGTAACACACAGGTAACAACGCAACAGCACACAGACCTCACACAACAAAATATCAACTTTGCTTTTAAACTCTGTGCCATGTCTAAAGCACAACTCGCACGCAAGTTCAAGGTAACCATGAAAACGAGTCATCCTTTGGAACTTCGCAAATACGATGCCTCTAAGCTCTCGTCCTTCTTACTGAAATATACGTCACGACACAGTACAGTTCTAACGAGTGGCAATTTAATTCAGAAGTGCACTAGTGAACGCAGACATCAGGGCCACAAGCCGACAAAAACACGGGTACAATGACACGCAGAATGCAATAGCTGTGATCATCTGAACAAGGTTACAAACTTCGCTCTGGTAATACGAATGACACAACAGATACAACAACGAAAAAGCATAATGCTCACACGGTGTGAAGAGATTACAATAAGACTGGGCAACAAAGGTGTGAACGCGTGTGCATGTAAACATAACAAACCATGTTCCTCCACAAATCGGAACGTGGTCTCGGAAACACCCACCCACTTAATTATGAGCAATAAAACAATGCGAAGCGCATGTGCTGTTGAATGGGAAGCCTCTTCAATGCTAATGCATTAAACCTTTAAATACGAAACACACCCGTGTTATATATGAGGAGCTGGTTCGTACCGCGCAGTAAACACTCTCCGTCTCGGTTACAATAACCAATCGGTTAATGCTGTATAGGAAAGTAATCGCTGTTTGTTCAGATATCCATACAAAACACACACATGCAATGTGAGTACCATGTAGAATTTTTGAATGTTAAAGCTGGTGGTACGTATAGTTACCGCCAGGCTTTAAATGGTCAATGACAGGAAAGCAACAGCCCTTCGAAATTAAGGCGAGAAATTATCTTGCCCGAAAGACAACGCCATCATCGTCATAATTATGTAGGAAAAAACTCACACATTTCTGTGTTAATCACACTTAATTTTCGGACGGTCCATCGCCAGCCTGTCAATCGGACAGCCAAAATATTTGTCCTCACCTCACTGTTCTTAAACCACCACCCACCTTTGTTTTCCCCTCACTCGGACAGACAAAGCTTCATAGCCATACAAAACAACTGTCACTAGTAAGCATAAATGATGGAAACACGGCACAATTCCGTTATTGTGCTCAATTCCAAACTGAATACTACGAACAGCTCTGGTTGGTAAGAGCGGAAAATCGTAGGAACTTGATGCAGCACAAATTAACTGCTGCCTGTAATAAAACGATACAGAGTATAAAATTATCATAAGCGTTTTGGTCGATAATCATGAAATGATCGTACTGGTTGGCGAGAGCGGAAAATGAGAAGCATATTTCAAAATAATCAAAGACACTGACAGCCAAATACACTTCCTGCCTCTTACGGTCCACATTTCTTCGGCAACTACAGCGGTATTAACATATTATATTACAGATGTTACAATCACTGCATATGCATACTACACACTTCGACACGATCGTCAGCAAAATTATCGTATGCACGCACTGATTTCGTTCATGAACATCATTACTTAACAGGGAAGAGACGCGTACACAAACTTTCTGTCGGAGCAAGAAGGGCGACATGAAACAGGATCCATACTCAGGACCCACAGATATTAGGCGCCACAGGCAAGAAATACATCTCGCCGCTTACGAGATATCGATTATGATTGACTGCTAACTGTTGCTAAGATAGCCGAGGGAACTTGGAGCGTGTGGTGCATAAAATGTGAAACGGTACAGAGTTATTACAAACCTGTGTATATAAAACTGCGCGGAAAATATATAATATTAAATATGTGAAACGGTAAATTTGAAATACTCGTGACTTCGGAGCTGTTCTTGAACACATGGCAGAATTTAAAAGCTGTTGACCAGACTCCGGAGGTGAGGTGTGGCTATTTGAAAAACAAGTGCCGACAAAATTATCCGGCATGGCACAATATGATGGTCGTATAATTAGAAGCTTTTGTATGGTACTGAAAACTGGACACTTTAAAAATAAATCAGAAATACATTGAAAGTTTTCAGACGTGGTGCTGAAGAAGGATGGAGATCAGTTGGATCTATCGTGTGAACAAAGGAGCAGTAGTAAACCTACATAGTCGAGGAAGAAAGGAACATCCTACATACAATAAAACAAAGGAAGGCTAACTAAACTGACCATATCTTCAGTAGGACCTGTCTTCAAAAACACGTTAATGAAGGAAATACATAAGGGACGAGACGACGAGGAAGAATACGTGAACAGCTACTGGATGACCTTAAGGGAGAGAGAAGATGCTGGACTTAGAAAGGTAAAGGACTACATCAGAGTCCCTGGAGAACTCGCTTTGGAAAAGGCTACAGACCTGTCGCAAGACGGATTACGGGATGGAATGAAGAGGTTACCTCATTATATGTACGATGAGCAACTCAATATACCCCTACAGACACTTCATACAGGCGTGCCCACCTAACAATAACGAAAGAGAAACCCAAGGTGGGTGAACAAGGAACTTACCGTTCGTGCTCTAAAGGAACAGCACAAATCACAAATTACAATTACAAGAACTTCTAAGACAGACATGACTTGTTGCACGGGCGCTGTGAAGAGTAAGGCACACAACTTTTTACTGGAAAATATCACGGATAATTTACACTTTATAGGGCAGTACGCTGTAAGAATACGATGAGCGTCAGGACGGACCTTTGCGACGACTATGAAACTCCATGTTTCTTAAGACGCAATTTCTTGTTGAATGTTGGGTGCTCAAGAACACCCTGTAGCGAAATGAGGGCTACGGAACCTCGAATTCAAAAGATAATGCAAATACGACGACAGCTTACAACGTCCACGCACAAATAATTTACAGCTGAATACAGGAGTGTATAGATATTAAGTCATTCATCCACAACGTAATAAAAACAGAAGCATACAAGGCAATTAATAAATTTCAGAAGTGGCGCTTATGTTTCCACCGGCTTTTCCAACGGAAATCTACGCTTCCCTTCCCCTAATAATTATGTGAAGACTTAACTGAGTGCTCTGACGGTCGTTATACAGGACAAACGTATCAAACGCCTGACAAAGAATCAACCTCGAAAATAAACTGATCTGGGTGCTGGCAACTCAACCACCTCAATATAAATTTCACAACTAAAAGATGAGAAAACGTGTCTTCTTTAACCTTTTAAAGCCTAGCGGTAACTTTACATACCACCAGGTTTAACATTAAAAAATTCTACGTGGTGCCTACATTGCGTTTATGTGTTTTGTACGGATCTCAGAACAAACAGCAACTTTTGCCTTATCAAACATTAAGAGACTGGTTTTTATAACCGAAGTGGAGAGTGTTTACAGCGCGGTACGCACTGAGTCCTTATATAAAACAGATACGCTTCGTCTTTAAAGGGTTAAAGACGCTAGAATTGCCTGATGAAAATGACTACGTTGTACCTCTGCGCCTACGATACGCACGTGTTCATTCCTTTCTAGCTAGCAACCCGCTCGGCGGACAATTCCAAACAACCTCGTCAGCCCCTCAGCGAATACAATCGTTTTGCCCACAATTCGAAGACACAGGCCTATTCTATGCACCCTATCCTAGCGATGAACTGCAGATGATGCGACATAAAATATACCACCGTCCCGCTGTAACACTTAATGTTAAAGCTCGGTATATTGCAGCTGTAACTAAACTTCATGAAACAACTACAAAACTCTGTCAAACTGACTTCACTCCCTTGAAAAAGTCAGCCAATATGACAGTTTGTTAGAAATGCCGGTCATTCTCGCGATCCAAAAACTCACTCACACAAAAGTACCAACACTATTTACACGCATTAGTTATCGTGAGAACAACGTTGTGATAACATCAGTATTTCAGTAACGTTATTTCAAATTTGTTGCATTTCAAGAAACAACGTGATCGGTACGTCTTGACTGAATCAACCAACAAGAAAGGCTGTTTAATGTATGTGCAAATGGAGTGCTCCGTCATTAAGCGCCTTCGCACAGCGGCGAAAAGTCCCTACTAGCTTCCTCATGTCGGTCTGTCAGTCCGCATGTATCACAGCAGCTCCCACTAGACGGATTTCCGTGGAATTTTATACTTGGGACGTTTACGAAACTCTCGAGAAACTCTAAATTTGGTTTAAAATCGGACTCAAATATCCAACACCTTACATAAAGTACGTTTTATGGTTGCCGGCGACATACATATGTCACAAAAGCATTTCTGGCAACATTTAATATTTCTATATTACTGACACTGACATGCACCTCAACAATACACACAGAACGGATTATTGCGTTTCTACTGCAAGAATGGCTACGCGAATACGCCACAATGTTACGTTATATGTAATCTGCCTCTCTTGTTATTTAGCGTTCATGAAGTTTGTATCTGTGACCATGCATGCGAAGAGGAGATTATACGCTACGAACGTAGTCATGGGGAAAGAGTGGTTATTGAAGACGTGTATCACAACGTATCGTGTAACACTTTCAACACAGTATCTACACGTTATGTCAGAAACCCCGGTACATAAAACGAGCAGTATAGGTAGAATTTAATAATCCCTCTAAGCTTGTAACTACATATTCCACGAGTAACTGTAACAAGCTGAATAAAGCACTTTAACTTGCTAAATGATGCGTGAAAGTCAGAATACTGCAAGAATGAAACAACCAAATCCAGGTTCTAAAACGAAAGGATGTGACATCATACATGTTTAATTACTCATCGGCAAAGAGGCATGGTCATAAGGCCAGTAAACATCTGACCTCGTTACGCATTAGTAAGCACATGACAGACAGGGCACAACATGTTAAAGGAAAGAAGCACAGATTAACAACACGCACTCATACTGCACAAACACTGAATTCATGTACAGCTCCAGATCTGTGTATGCACAATATGACAATACCCACGGTCGTGTATGCGAACTTATCTTAGGATAACATTAACAATACTGCAGCGTACAATTAAATTCAGATCCAATTACAGAAATAAACAAGAGAAGTTACTGCACGAACTTCTCAGATTTATCTCCCAAATCCAAACGCATTCAATCACGCAAGAAAAGCTGTCCGAAATTTACATAGGCGTAAGCTCCCTGCTTAAAGTGTGTGTGTGTGTGTGTGTGTGTGTGTGTGTGTGTGTGTGTGTGTGTGTGTGTGTGTAAAATACCTCGACATCCAAACGCCGAGCCTCTCTAAACTGACTACCTTCAACACTTTTTCACTATTCTTTCTTGAAACACAATTTTATAAATCTGAAGGTGAAAAAAGTAATGGCGACGGCGACATACTTGCTATACAGGAATATCACCACTAAAGACCTCGCTTGTTACCGCGACCTCAAGAATCAAGGATATCAACACTGTCATGATCGAAACTTACAATGCCAAATTCAGCAGGAAAGTTATTCTATTGTGTTTAACGGGACAGGAAGGACATGCTCCTCCAGAGAATACAGCTGTCAATAATAGTTTGCTTCGCCGAATAAAACGCACGCGAAATAAATGAACACACATACGGGTAAAATACCTCCTGTGCTTCAGCACCACATAGTGAAGGCGTATGAGACACTGGAGGTGAATGATGACCACCTACTTCAAGATCAGCACCACCCGGAGATGTCGGGACAGCTTCGTCCACTGACCCATCTGTTCCCACGGAAAGAGGTCCTCCGACCACCTTTTGCGGCTGAAGAAGTGGCCGGTGGGTGCTACTAAATCCTAGTATAGGCCTGCCTGGGAATTTTCACCCCCTGACGGATCGAACAGACTGACCTTGATTTCAGGTTTCCGCCGCGGTGTTCATGAGATTTGCGCTCTTCTGGGTTACTACGCAGCGTTAAGTGGTAATTATTTACCAACGTTTCGGGACAGCGTATGGGACCGATACGTTGTCCCGAAACGTCGGTAAATAATTACCGAACGACGCCGCGTAATATACCAAAAGAGCGCAGATTTTGAAACAGACTGGACTAACCAGGAAAGTGAATGGCACACATTCTTCTAGGCTCCGGCGTTTCCGCACAAGGCAAAACGCACAATTATACTGCTGACAGAATACCCGGGATACATACAAAGGTGCCATACAACGCTACGAAATTTCCAAAACACATGAACGCATTATGCAGTGGCATCTGTCACGACAACAGAACTTATGAACAGAAGTGATTCATCAATTCAGTTTATGTCCAGTGACGTCACTGAAGTCATTCGTGCTCGCGAGATCCTCCAATAGAATATACATGCATAAAGGTGAAGTCCAACAGAACACACTGCTTCAGACTACTACAAAACGCCTGCCCTGCAGCGAGAACTCACGTTTTTTGCATTATTCAACATTTACAGAATTAACATATTAAACCGGCTACTGTCCCTGCACGCTGTTCATCCGCAGTAAACTGGTACTGAGAAAGTGATCCCACGATCACACATTGTGCACGAATCACTGGAAGAAACCACAAAATGGATCACAGTAACAACACCGGCGCAGATTCAAACAAAATACGGTACATCCCGAATCAAAGCACGTGCTACACCTCAGCGCGAAACATCAGCACTCCATAATTAGATCACTAACACAAGACAATGTACGTATACCGTAACACTGAAGCGCGTTCGCGTAACCACTGTTGCCGTGGAAAAGCAATAAGTATTAAGTATGGTGAGGGAGTGTCTGTATTCTTACCTTAGTTATCCGGCATGCAAATCACATCTTTCCTGCGTCGTATTATATTGTCACCTGAGGCCTAACTGCTTCTGCCACATTTCTCCACATTATCTCATAAACGGCGAGATTTCCGGAAAAAAAATTATTTCACAAAAAATGTGAGTTTTTATTCTCTCTACAACTTTTGTCTGAAACAATTCTCAGTTATTCTTGTCAGATTTTAACCAAACTTTATTTTCTCGACAGATTTTCCAAAAAAATCTTAAGCATCAAATTTCATGAGAATCCGTCCATTAGGAGCCAACGCATCCCATGTGGACAAACAGCCAGGCATGACGAACCGAACACTCGCTTCCGCAATTTGGCGAACGCCCCTAAAAAGAACACAAACGCTGTCTTGCTTCCAGACAAAGCACTACACTGTGATGACACACAAGTGCCTGGACGACAGACCCGCCAGTCCTCATCAGTGGCCAAGATAAGCCCCCCGGAGGCCCCGCCGCAGAACGTAAAGAATACTAAAATGTGTTGTGGGCTATTTTGGACCGGAGTTCGTTCTTCGCACACAAGACAGTAGTCTGTATCCCTTTTATGACACATGGGAGTAACTTTGCCAACAACTATACGGCTGGACCCGAATGATTCGCAGGGCTCCCCCCAGGGCCCCGCCGCCTGGTTATCTACGATACTGGTCCTTGCTCAAACCACTACATGCTGAACTCGGATCTCAGACTTCGAACACCCAGCGACGTGCTGAATATGGTGATTAGGGGTGCGAAGGAAAAGATGTTGTGCAGTCACTTTAACGGCTCCGCTATCTCCTATTCAACTTTGCACTTCATAATTAACGCTTTAAAGACGAAGCGTATCTGTTTTATATGAGGACTCAGTGCGTACCGCGCTGTAAACACTCTCCACTTCGGTTATAAAAACCAAACTGTTAATGTGGTATAAGGCAAAAGATGCTGTTTGTTCTGAGATCCGTACAAAACACATAAACGCAATGTGGGCACCACGTAGAATTTTTTAATGTTAAACCTGGTGGTATGTAAAGTTACCGCTAAGCTTTAAAAGGTTAATTTCCAATTACGTAACCTAACAAGAATAAGATGGGCGGGGAATGTGGCACATATGAGAAAGTGGACAGGTGCATTCTGGGTTTTAATGGGGAAACCTGAGTGAAAACGCCCACTTGGAAGGCCTAGGCGTAGACGGACGGATAATATTAAACCTGATTTTCAAGAAGTCGGATGGGGGGTTTGGATTTATCTGGCTCAAGACGGGGACAGGTGGCGGCCTCTTGCAATGTGGTGACGAACCTTTGTGTTCCATAAAATGTGGGGAATATCTGGACTAGCTGAGGACCTGCTATCTTCTCAAGAAAGACTCCGCTCCATGGAGACGATGAATTATATAACCAATCACCTACATTAACGTCACACTTCAAATTATAAGCCCTAGCAAATACCGTACAGTACAGTCCTCCCTTTGAACATCAGAAATCACATGGAGCGGACATACAAGCTCAACCCGTTCAAGACTTCGGCACTTGATGGAGGTCAATGGTCAGCTTCAGGCCCCGACTCCTTTACCTACGGGCAAGCAGGAACCCGGATGGGCCCCAGAAATGGTCTGGACGCTTGACAGAAAAATCTCTTGCTCTAGCGGGTATCCAACCGTAATTCCTCTGTCTTCCAACTCGCAGTCTTCTCTTTGTTCAGACTACGCTAGCTTAGCTGCTGTGCAACAAAAATTTGAAAAAAAAAATCTGCCTCATATTTCTTCTTCTTTCCATTGGCAGTTTGTGTATCGTTACCCGTTCTACAACTACAGGAACTGATCTATCCATCGGCGATGTGGTCTCCCCAAATCTCTGCGACCATGAGGTTTATACTTCAGTAGTTTCCGGAGCAGGCGGTTCTTAAAACATGTTACTTCCATTTAAACTGGTAATTTTGAACTTCCTGAACCATTTCATGTACTCACCAACGATTTCTCAAATCTTCACTTTTAATTCTGTCTCGTAAAGTTACTCCTGTTAGTGAGTGTATGAATTTCATTTGTGAACTGTTAATTCTGTTTCTGTCTTTTTGACGCAGCGTCCAGCATTCACTGCCACAAAGGAGGGTCGGTTTTGCTATTACATCGTCGAATCTAATTTGAAGGTCTTTCCTCATCTGTTTCCCACAATTTCTTCTCAAGACTCCATTTAATTTATTACACTTCATCAAGTTCGTGTCAATATCCTTTTGGTGTTCAAACGGCGAAATATGACTTCCTAAATATATAAAATTCATCCCTTGTTCAATTACTTTGTTATTAAATAACATTTTAACTCTCTGGGGGGGGGGGGGGTTTGCCAGTTACTGGCATTGATTTAGTTTCTTCTTCTGAAATTTCCATATTATAATTCCTTAGGGTGCTTTGTAATTGAAAAACTGCCTGTTGCAGGTCATCTTCACATTCCGCTATTAATACCTAGTAATCTGCGAATACTACTGTAATTAGTGTGGTATGTGCAGCAATTTCAATGCAGATTATTAATTCCAAATCACTTTGAGATGGTGCGCATTCTATTACGCATAAGCCTGCAACAACTGCTTGATGACGAACGCAGCTGGTGTCCTTCGACCTTACCACTCTGGCTGTATAACATGACATCAGGCAGCGACGCCACGCCACGCAGCTCAGACCAATGTACTGCAGCCACCACGTGGTGTGGCAATACACAACAAAACTCATCCATTCATATCATATCACGTCTCTTCGCCGGTTTACGCTGTTCAAGTCTTTAGTGAACTTTGATATTTACTTCGTTCACTGGACACTAAATCCAAAAACGTTGAAACAGAGTTGCTAATTATATTGCTGGGTTAGATACCTGATATGATGTAGACATTTCCGCACGATGGCCGTCTCTCCAAAAGCTTGAACACGCGCAACCCGCTTGAACGTCCACGGATGAATGGCATGACGCAACGGAAGGTACCATGATTACAAAATATGATCCGACGTGGTGCAATCAAAATTAAGCAGTGCAATTATTTCTGCAATGTTTGCTTCTAGCTCTAGTCTACGAAGTTACATTTCAAAATCGTAATTCTGCACTGGTTAGGTGGATGACGGAACATTACGATTTTACTGCGGGCCTTCGAACATTTTCGTCACGCGGAAATAAAAAACAATTCAAACGCTAGCAACCATGGCTTCATGCGCAGCCGATCTTAATGGCCAAAAATGAGTAACCGAAGGACAGGAGATGTGCCACAGATCAGGCGGTTAGTCAGTCACTGGTTTCTCACTGTGAAAGAGCGGGTTCGGCCCCAGGGAAGTCAACGTGGAATCTGCAGTGGGCCAACTGACAATGGGACAGTTTTCCTTCCAATACTTCGGTACTCTCCCGTCAAATATCAATCCATCAATACTCCATATTCATTCATCTACCAACCGGGGGGTGGTCCTCATGTTCAAGACAATCTCACCCCATCCCACGAACAAAACCATGCAGAGGCCAGATGCAAGACACTCTGGCAACCTCAATGTGCGGACTGACAGGCATTAAGCTGCGGTCCACCGTATCAGAAACAGTGCTCCACAAATATGCACGAACATGATTAAATAACGACCAGTGCCGAACTATCAGCACCATTATAACGGATTCCCGTACGAAATAGGGTCACACCCTACTAGGGAGAAAACTGGGTGTGTTTCGAACATGGTTACAATCCCTTCCAAAGCAAAACGCAAAGGTAACAACTTAAGCCCCCCCCCCCCCATGTTACATCACCTCAAAATACAAAACGGCCAAACCGTTGCCATAGGCTCCTATTCTCTGCCAGTTCAACCCAATTTACCATCCCGATCTTCAACATACCTGCGAGATCTTACGCTTCCCTAGCGGTGACTACACGTACGATCTACAAAGTTGCGACGCCGTGTAGTCTGGTAGATATGTAACGGCGTTTCAGAGGAACTGCTATCCCAAGGCAATGGAGACAGCATGTGACTTTGAAACGTCACTACACATCTACCTGACCATACGACGTCTCATCCTACAAGACAGTACTGTGCAACACATCTGTCAGTGCTTCAGACTTCCTACACCAAATTTACGTCAACCTCCTTAACACCCTCCACCAGCTGGCCGTTTTCCGAACGTTTCCCATACTGCTGATCTCAACTCATCTGAGCTACGTCAACCGCACAGTAACTTCTGATCCATTATATCAGGAACATTGCAGAAACCGCTTCTTCGTCAAACAGTTTACATCTACCACCTGAACACTGTCGTGTAACGCTGGGGATATGTTCCTGAAAATCCCCATGCAACGCAAAACAACTACGCCCGATGACTTTCCCCCCACAATTAATTAAAACATCCAACAGTATCGCTGCTCGGGGTCCCGCCAGGTGCCGGTGGGAACGTTAGCCCTAGTCCAGACAGCGTCCGTCGTATCTTTGGTCACAAAAATTTGTCAACGTTAAACCGAAACGTTGCTCGGGACAATGATACAAGACGACAGCCTGTGTTTTCCTTTGCATGCGTTTTAAGCGCTCTAGCTATGCCATCCTGTCGACTCTGGGCATATAGCTACGACGCAAGTTTATGTTAATACAAAAGCAACGAACAACAGAGTAAAGAACATGTAAGAAAGCGCAAATACTACGGCATGTACAACACAACATGGGTAAGAATATATTGCAACAGTACCCTTAACTCTTTGGCATTCCAGAATACGAGCATTAAGACATGTGCTAACAAATTTCTCGCGTACAACGTGCATTTTTAAACTGCAACCAGCCTTAATCAATCACGGCAATAACGCAAATATACGTAACCACAATTAAATTCCAAGGGGAATGACGTTCACAGGGGCACGCAGTACATCAAGTATATGCTTTCAGATGTTATACAGTATGCACGCTTTAAATTGAAATGTTTGTCATTAAGAGTGACTGAGTCACAGTTGTGCTAAACGAGTTCGGGATTTCAGAAATCCTCTGATACTTTTCGTGTCTCATCACCCAGTGCTTAAAAAATGTTACACCCTCTCCTACATTTACCACAATACGTAACTACAACGGCAGTCTTCTTTCAATGCGGGCAAATACCAAAGCTTCCTACCATAGCCGACGTTCAGAAATGATTCCACATTACATTTAATTCGTCATTCTACAAATGACAGCACGGAGATCCCTTATGCTAATTCTGGAAATCGCAACTGATACGCCGGCATGAATTTATGTCGACACAGATAACCCGTTCTTCTGCAAATCATGAGGGAATATGGAATGGTGCAGGTACAGATCCACACATTAACCAGGACAATAGATAAATGTGAGTGTTCAGCTTCACGCTCTGGTCGGTTTATCTCCAGAGAAAGAGCACCCGGCACCCACTGGAAGCAGGGTGCGCCCCAGAGCGAGACTGGGCTCTTTGGGAGTAGAAAAAACCTCTTTCCCCCGAGGGAAATGCACCACTTCTCGGTAGCCGAGCTCGTGGCTTAGACATCTACAGCAGAGGTGAAGTACAACAGAACGCAGCCACTACTGCATGCGTCAATCCCGGTATGCTGAAGCAAACTAAGGAACTGTGGGGGCAAACGTCGACACTCATACATTGCATCTTGCCTACTTCCGCCCAGCGTTTACCTGCCTTTGGCTGATTTATCAAGCCTTCCACAATCCTGCCAACATGATCGAAATAAGGGGACCTCATACCTCACTGTTAGAACAGTTCTGAACATACCATTCGGTTAATTCAACGCTGCATGGAATATTACGGAGCCATGAGAACGAGTGGTCACAAATCTATTATGCAAACTTCCTTGTATGCTTTCTACCCGTTCAGGCATAAGACTTCACTGTAACAACGGTATGAACCCAAACACCTGCTTGGTCTCGGTATCAACAAACCCCAGTATGTAACAAACGCACAACACGAGACGTAATCAACGGAGCTCTAACAATGATAAAAGTACATGAATCTTCAAAGACTCCGCTTTCATAACATACGATTACAATGACAGCTGCAACCATAAGAGCGCCGATGTATATGGACCCTCCCAGACAACTGCCACATGGAAAAGGGAATGGCTAAACCAAATGTGGGGAAGCAGTAAAAGGGAAAGCAATAGGAGGGAGAAGAGCTGTGCAGATGAAGCTACGAGGCTAGCGAGGGGAGAGACCCATAGTAGGGTTGAAAGTGACTCAGTGGGGAGGCCCTCCCCTCTCCAAACCCCCTCCTTTTAGGCCGCGGGGAATCAATACCACGTTGCCTAGTCCACCGTCGCCACACAACATGAAGCCAAAGGTGGAAACCGGCAACACAGCACTAAATGGTTCGTGTGTGCAGTTTCTATCATAAATTTGATAAGTGTTATGGAAATCAAGAAACTTTAGTCATATTGACTTGGCCCAATAAAGTTACGCCTAAGACTGCAAAGGAAGTGTAGTAACAACAGTAATCTTCGTGTTCCGTTAATGAGTCAATAACGTAATTACTACAACCCCACAAACTCAAGGCAGTCCGACTTCTCAAACGAAACAAAAATATATTCCCACTCAGGCACGCATACGACAAACTTCCAACACATACCCACTTCCTATAAAATATTACAAAGGAACAAGCTCTTAACATTCTAAATGAAACAACCCATGGGAAGGTCTACTGGGATGAGAGGTACTAAACTTCCACAGACACCTTCCGCCCTGCCCCCATCAACAATACTGGGAAAATCTCACATCTCGTATAATTTAATTTACTTTAATCCCTCGAGAATATTGCCGGCATCGTACGAATAATGGAAACCTCAAATTCCATCACTGTGCTCCCTGTCTAAAATTCAAACGCAGGTCACTCAACACAAGTAGCAAAATCAGTTTCACACGCAGTAGAAGACGGTGACAAAATGTACGCATGTGTAATGAAAGGTTGAGCTCAACATGAAACGGGCCATCCCAATTTTACAGCTGAAATTCCTTACTTATTACCTTCCTCTTCACCCCTCCCGGCCCAAGGTCGAAACGTGCTGGCGTTACTCAGGTAAGGTGGGAGACGTTATACAAGTTCCTACGTCTCTTCACAAAGACTTGAAAGTATCTAAAGTGGCTTAAGTTTTACATAAAATCCACGATGCCATTAGATCGACTGCACCTTCGTTGCCCGTGTGTTTAAAACAAGCACACACAAAAGAAATACAAAATAATTAACCTAACAGATGGGGCACTATTACCAAACCTCAGGCAGTAAAATGCAACACTGTCCAAGTCGGATGCTACCATAAGAAAAAAAACTGCCAAATTCCCATCAGTAAAAGAAGGAAGGTTAATCTGTGATGCATCTCACTATGGTAAAGCTGTAGCAGGAAAACATATTTAAGAAAAACTTTACTACAGCGCAGAGACCGAAACTGTAACTGGTTACGGGGAAGGAAAAACACCATCCGGCTATATTAAAAATTGGTATTCACGTTATGTATCTAGTCCAGTTTAGTTAAGAACATTTAGTTAAGATATACACAATTTACACATGTCATTGTTTCGTAACACGGCGGTCTAAGGATTCTTAAACATACACACCAACTTGTTGCTTGCCGCACGTTAAGATCGATTTTCCAACTTTACTGAATTCACCGCCTTTCATGAAACGTTAGAATATAAACGCTTGGACCAAGCGCTCACACAGTCAGTTTATACGCAGTACTTACCATATCCGGTCCCATATCTTTCATGTCACAATAAATCAACAATCCTGATGCCGGTGTCATCCAACTCCCGTGTTGCGAAATTTATACGCGAAACAAATGCAAAAGATCCCTTGGGTGCTTTATATACACTATTTCACAGGATTCAAGGCAAAACAACACAAAACACCAGCACAAACACACGAAAAAAACTATTTACAAAGTATCCGAACTACTTGCTCTTCCTCTTGGTTTCACTCCATCTTTTATGTTCAAAAGTGTTCCACCGCCCACAACTTCGAACACACACGCGCGCGACACAAGCTCCAACTGCCGAGACAAAGAACCAACGCCGGGCACGGACGAGTTCATTACCTCGCAGTGGAGGGGGTGACTAGACGTCAGGCCGGCCAACGTAGTCGACTTTTCACTACTCCGACTTCCCAAATCGGCATGCGGGGCTCTTCTGTTCAAGAAAACTGCCATCCACGCCTTCTGCCAAACTGGCCATAATGGTAACACAGAAAACTGCAAACCCTCCAAATAAGCCTTCTCCAAACACACCCACTTCATATGCAGAAAACAACAAATCCCGAGTAATGCAAAATAAATTACATAACACAGATGACAGATAGTACCGACATTACGATCTTCTGAAAACTGATACCGTGAAGTTTGGCTGACAAAGTACCTCTACTCCTACTGGAAACCGATACCTTCTAAAACTTCACGCTGGAAAAGATGGAAAAATTCAACCCTCAAAAAAGAGGCATCAGATTGCTTAGAAACGTCGGCAACTGTTTACCAAACTACATGGCACAAAATCATACAAGAATGACCCCTGAAAAACAGACTAATTTCTGCACACCACTGTCACCTTCTCAACACACAACACTACCAATATATTTGCTGAAGAGTAAGACAAAGTACACAAAAGAAAAAAAAAACAAAAAATTGTGACCATGCACCTTTCTTTGCGAACTGTTCGTAGCGCGGATACCCAATACTTAAATGACATATAATGGCTAAAATGGATGATGGAATAGCACGCGAATTGTGACCCGCTAATAGCAACAGTTTCAACAAGTGCGGCGAGGTTGCTCACAATGATAACACTCTTCTGGATGCCGCGAAAACATGTTCGAACGAGTGCCGCGAAATGTCACGTAAACAAACTACTGCAGCGAACTTCGCCTCCCAGAATTACACACACAACGATTATTATTAATGCCTCGACACCTAGTGTGAGTAGGTAGACGAGGTAAGGACTACGAACGAAGATTATTGTTACCTTCACACGGATTAATCTGTGACTAAAATTTCTGTCAAACACCAAATGCGTACTCATAGCAGTCCCTGCTACTACAGTCTCAATTCAAAAAGAACAAATTACACATACATTTCCCGCATTTTGTTATAACCAAGACACCGAAAACGCCGAAACTGCACTTTTCAACGTTGGAAGTCAAAATTTTTAACCGTAAATAAAATTACTTCACAAAAAACGTAATGTCTATTTTGGAGTTATATGTGTGTGGTGGGCTGGGATAGCGTAGTTGGTACAGCAGCTCGCTATGGGCTGGACGGTCCGGAGATCTAATCCTGGTTAAGGCGAGATTTTACGCACCCGTCCAGACCGGACCTTGGGCCCACCCAGCCTCCAGTACAATGGGTACCGGGTGTCTTTCCCTGGGGTTACGTGGCCGGGGCGTGGCGCTAACCAACCGCCCCCATCTAGCGCCGAGGTTAAAGGAAGAGTAGAGCCCTGCCTCTACTCCCCTCTGGACCTTCACAGCCTATTCTAGTGTGAACTTTACCTTTTTCACCGTACAGGTGTGTGCGCGTGTGCGCAACTTCTAGACTGCAGTTTCAAACGTCCCCTCCCACTAGAAAGCACCTGTGCTAAATGAGCAAATATCCACACTACTACAAACTTGTCACAGAAGTTCTGATTAAATTAAAGCACGAAATCAATTATAAATATTAAGGCTTTCCACAGAACATAATCAGAAGGAGCAGTTTCTGGCAAAGATTTATAAAGTAAAATAACAATTCCTTTACCATTTCAGAAACAGTTTTCTTGCCGGTAGTGTAATATTAGGGATATAGTCGGATGTCACATTTATAACATCAAACACCATATAAAGACACTATAATAATTATGTTATTCTACACATCCCAGATGTTGTACGCACTACCAACGTTGCCAACTTTCACAACATAACTACTAGCTTCATGTATGTCCATCTGCAAAGGACAATGTCACTCCCATCAAACGGAGTTTAGTGACATTGTGGACTTTCCCTAAAATCTGTCAATAAAACTGAAGTTTGGTCGAAACTGAACAAAAATAAGGGCATTTTACATGTTTACCTACACAAATTTATGACTATTTTGGTTAGTAATGACACCATAGGTGCCTCCATTACAAAGGTTATCAATGATTATATAGCTGCCATGATTACTAACAGCACCACCCCATTTTCAAGTTACCATGTTTACCTTTTACCGAAGTTACAAGTGCCCCTATATTTACCAAGGTTACCACTGTTCATTGGTTGGCATGGTTAAGGAACATGCTAGAAGTGTTCCACTCTGCAGACATTTCCTATCTTCTCCACCATACACACAAAACAAAGAAGTTTCAATGCACTGTGAAGCAGCTTGCTAGAGTGCTACGTACACATTATCTGGATGAGAGTAATACTGGTGCATACAACACAACCATTAAGTGCTCATGGGTAGATAATATTGATACACAGTATACACATTCGCACCAAACAAATTAAGTCAGAAAACAAATCACTGAATCCTCAGTGCTGCACTGCTTCCAATACAGAACACCTGACTCTACTGTGAAATATCCAACAATTAAAAGGCACATATTCTCAATATTGATCATATTTTCAATGTAACAGATATTTAAAAATGTCTGGTAACAGCAAATATTGTACAGATGGATATAATTCACTGAATAATGACAAAACAGGAAAATAATACACAATCTGAATTAGATATTAACCACCTACCAAGGTTTTCAAATTATGACACTGCAAGCATGTTGGTAAAAGCAAGCCAACCAAGACCAGTTAAGGGCAACATGAATACCTGATATTTTCCCAGTGAGCTAGTCATTAAATATGATTTTTACCTTTGTATTCAAAAAACAATATGGTTTCAGCTAACTAATTATACATCACTTGTTGATACAAGTAGAGTACTTCTTTCTTAGGATAACAATGACATATATCTACTCCTGTTGTGGTGCACAGACATACATGAAACCATGTTCTGATCATTGTTTTACTTTAATGATTGACTGTAATTAAATTTTTCGGCATGCCTAATATTCGTCTTCTCTTAGTGAGTGAATTTAAACCTCAAGATCAAAACACAAATTTGAAAGTGTCCTGCTTGTGCCTACTATTTGGCTTAAACAAGTTTACTTCCTGACTTTAATGACAAAAAGAGATAATTAAAACACACACACACTCACTCACTCACTCACTCACTCACTCACACACACACACACACACACACACACACACACACACACACACACACACACACACACACACACACACACACACACACACACACACACACACACACACACACACACAGAGTAGTTAATCCATCTGTTACAGCACCTTGTCCGAACAGTTGCCTAGCTGGTCAGAAGTCAACAAAAATGGATTATGAGTTAACACAAACAAAGTCTGTCACAAGGCTGCCCCCATGATACGAAGTATGGACTCTATTTCGATGAACTACTGTATAATTTCTCTCGTGATCCAACAACTATAAGAACTCACTGTATTCGTTGCATTTGTGTCCACCACAGTGAAATACACCAATGAACATCACTTATTTGTTGCTACACATCACAACTGGTGTACTATCAGCAGGAGAATGCACCAGCACATATTACAGAAAATTCAGTGCAGGCTCTACAACCTGTTTTCACAGGCAATGGAAATTCTGACATGTCTGATGTCAAAATCACACATTTTTATTAACTGGTACTAAATATAAATTATAAGGCAAACATTATATAATGCAATGCATTTGTATTTGGCCATGAACCAGATTTCCTCAGACCTATCAATAAGAGTGTCTTGTAAAATAGATAGATCATGGCTACCTCTATTCAAACCTATCCAGATTCAATTCCCCTTTTGTCTAAAGTAACAGCACATATCCTCTTGCAGAACAGTAAAAGCCACCAATGTAACACATAAATATGAGCATGTAACCTTTCCTGTGATTTGAAGTGCCAAACACATTAAAACCTACATCCAGATGAAGTGTTATTTGTACCAGGTGCACATGCATAATGAACTGGAATGCAATATGGTGAACATTCTAATGATACATGTACACAAGAAGCAGTGTATTGTAATGGCATTAGAAATATAACTCCCACAGAGTATGTGCAGCAGTTATAGTAAAAATGTTTGTAACTGCTTGCCTATACATCAGTTTGTAATAATATATCAACTACAAACATTACTTCCAACAGACCATGTTATCAACAAGAACTAACAACCCAAATGGTACAACAGAGAAAATTACTCCTACTTTATGTTTCCTGAAAACATGGGTGCAGCTCATACAATTTTGACCACACTGTCAATGATTAATAGTGGCATAACTGAGGTAATAAAAGGCAGTAAAATCAGTCATGTGACACAGCCCCACGCCATGTAGGCAAACTGGGGAACCTGTTCCAAACTGTGGTACCAGACAAACACAAGCAGAGACCATCATGCTCCTGCTGCTTTATTCCTCAGCAGAGCTCCTTATGGGAGACCAATCTGATGGGATCATGAGGAGATATTTAAATCTCTATCTGCCAAAAATTAAATATCGCTTGCCTAGTTTGTACCCAGTCACTGTCCTGACTGAGTCACCCAACCCTGTAACTATAATAACAAGAATTACAAAAGTAAACCCCCTAGAAAATCTAATGCATTGAACAATGCTGTACTTTTCACACAAAACTGTAAGTACAATATAAGAAGGACATAGTTGCAAAGGCATAACAAGAAGTTCTGGGAAGAACATCTACTGTTGTGCAAATGCTTCAATCTGTGCTAACAGCCTAGAAGGAACTGTAAATCATAAATTAATAAATGTATAATTAATAATGTAAAGAGTTTCTACAAGTACAGATTCCCATCACTGTTAATTTGTTTGACAAAATCCCGAAGTTCCATAAAATCACAATAAATGTAGCAGTAACATACACACAGTATTTCATATGGAATCTGTAAGAACTTTTACAACACACAATCATACAAAATTTAACATCTGTTGATCCCGCTCCTCTTAAATTATTTTAAAAAAAAAAAAGGAAGAGCGACAAACTACAGGCTTCACACAGTCACCACATTATTCTCACATTTTATAATCAATTTCCCCTACAAAAAGTTGCACATTTTTCATAGATCTATTACCCCACAAAGTTCAGCATCTTAAGGTAACTAGCACCTTGAATTTTATACAGCCATCCTGTTAGTATTACTGAAGGCAGAACACTCAAAAATATAAAGATTGGGCACTCTAATCACGAAAACATGTCAGTAAGTTTGGAAGTCATTATGGGAGACACACATATGGGCAAATCAGACCACTTATAAAATGAAGACAGTATGGTCAAAAACGTCAAATGTATCAAGCTGGGACAAACTGAAGGTCAGTCTGTTGAAATCAAAGGGAAACTGAAAATATCAAAACCGTAATCATTTGTAACAGACCATGATATTCTACAGACATCCACTCACTATTAAAAACAAATACAAATCAAAATGAAATTATTCAGACAAAATAATGAATTCTAAAAACATGTTATGCTAAACAGCAATTAAGCTTACATACATTTAGGTCACTCCACAAATTACAAGCAGTGTGATACCACTCATAATTACAGAAATTTGGGGCATCGAGACTATCTGTAGTTGATTCCTCACACTGCATTAATACACTGACTTATGAATTTGGTTGTTTTAATCCTCTGCTTATTGATCACTGACACTGTCTGCAACTCAGATTATATGGTATTAAACTGCAGAATGATCAGCGAATACTGAATAAGAAATGACAGAAGTAATCAATCTCTAATTTGAAGAACTAACCCAGCTTTTACTTTGATAAACTTCAGAAACCAAGAAGAATCTCAGGTGGACAGCCACATTTCTGGCCAGGATATGAACTCAGTCCTCCTACATAGGAAGCAGGAGCGCTATTTGCTCATCATTCCAAAAATTAATAATGCACACTACACCAGTGAAGGAGTTCTTTACAGCCATACTTAAACGTACATCCTACAAAACGCATAGGTGAAAAATAAGTTTCCCAGTGGTCTGACGTCCGTTTATTTTGTTGCTGAACAAATTTACAATTAATAGAAAGCAGAAGTGTATGTGGACAATTTATTCAAATACACCTTACAATCTTCAGACTGATCTGCCTAGGTGCTTGTTTGAAAAGTAAAGGTACTCTGAACTTCATGCACCCCCACCCTAATATCAAAATTCACAGCACAGAAACAATATACCAAAACACGAAACACTTGGCTTGCTCGTTACCTACTACATAACTTTACAGAATGCAGCAACACACATTCCTAAGTGGTGACTCTCAAATATCTGTTGTCATGGTAACTTCCAGTAGTAACAATGAATCCTTCTCTCAGCCATGATGACTGCATGAAATATCTGTCCAGCTACATGTGTGTGTGTGTGCTAGCATGCATGCACACATGAATGTGCACATACATGCTGGCCTTTCTTCAGTAAGCATATTACATGTCTTTTAATTTCATACGTTTTTGCTTTCCAAAATTTATCCCTCCAATAATGTTTTATTAAAAAACACTGAAGATATTTGATTTTATGGCCTTTTTCCTTTTTTGAGAAAATGTATGAATTACAAAACAAGTTACATGCACGATCATAAACTGTAACAGTTCAGATTTTTTCCCACAGAATTATTATTATGATAAAAGGCTGACAATACATACTGACCAACTGAGTGACTGACTACCTAAACAAATTAAACCAGACTAAACTAAACCAAATCAACTAACCCAACAGAACAGTCTTACTTGAGTATCTAACAGTTCCTCAGCTAGTCAAGAAATCCCTCACATTTTACAAATCCTGAAGTTTAATTACTACGTTCGTGACATCCTGCCACTTGTCCCCATCCTACACCAGATAAACCTAGTACATATGATCCCATTTTATGTCTTTAACATCATTTTTAATATTATCATCCCATCTACACTTATGTCTTCCAAGTGGTGTCTCCTTCACGTTTCCTCATAAAGCCCTGTATGCATTACTGTCCCCACCCATATAGACCATATGCCCCACCCATCTTATCCTCCTTCATTTGATCACCCTAACAATATTTGGCGAGAAATACAAATTAAGTATTCAGTCTCCTCTATCTTCCTCAGCACCCTGTTCTCAAGCACCATCACTCTCTGTTCCTGTCTTAATGTAAGAAACAAAGATTCATGACGATATAAAACAGACAAAATTGTTGCTCTGTGCAAGTATATTTTTCCTTCATGTTCTTAAACGGACTGCCCTCATAAGTGTATTTCTGCTTCACTCAAAACATGGTAATAAATGTAAGTTTCGTTTTCCAAAAGTTTAGCATGTCAAAATCTTATTAAAAGCTCATGCTACGTCACAAGTGAAGAAGTAATGTCAGTGTGTGACGTTATTTAACATACAAAAAAATTCCATCAGCCAACCTACGCTCTCTAGGTAAGACAATGACCTTCACAATATTGAAAACTTGGTCACCTTGGAAAATGAGCATTGCAGTCTTGTCTGAACCATTAACAGATACCTCCAGGCACATTACTTCATATAAGGTAATGCTACACTGAGACACAAATAATAAGCAATGAGAGAAAATACTGAGCCCAGTATCACAAAGTCCTAGCCAGAGTTTTGTACAACCATAGCCAGATATAATTCAAGAAGGCACTGGAAATACTTCTGCCATCAACAACACAGAGTGTTAAGTGACCACAGAGGCATAGGAAGAAATTACAGAAAACAAGGATAGTTTGAACTTGGGAACATCTACAAATTATGGACATAACCTAATCCACTGGAATAGTAAATTATTTAGAACAGATTTATGGTCAAAAACAATACCCTGAGATACTAATACCAACTTCATGGGGCAGAATACACCTTAAAAGTTGAGTTACCCTGTGGACCAGTAACATTCCCTGCCTTCAAGGAACCTGAAGGTATTACAATATTTACTAGCGCCCATCTTTCCAAAGCCACTTAAACCCAGTCTGGCCTAACACAACCTGTTTCCTTACAACTCACTTGAATATTACCCATCAGTCTCGATTTCTGAAGTGGTTCTTACAATGTGGCATCTAAATCAAAGTGCAGATGCAGTTTCTTACTTACAGTTATGACAGTTTAATCATCACTTACAACACTGGAATGATTTATAAGAGAATGAAAGCAAAATTGGAACTCAGCATTCCAGTCTCCTGGGATGTGACGCTGCAAAGTGGTTCTCGAAGTTCCAAAGAAACATCCAACATATGGCCATACTCCAGAAGACTGGAATCCTCAACTGTACTGCCGTGAAAGCCTCAAAACCTGGGACGACTGAAATGACATGCACTCTTCCAAGTGCACATGGGCATATTTTATGCCAAAAACAAATGTCACCAAATTTCTTAGAAAGAAAAGTAATATGTAAGGTGTAAATTTTCCCTTATTAATTAAAACTATTCAGTGAATGTTCAGCAACAAAACAAACACCTTTAAAGACAAATGGTCATATCACATCGCACTCAAAACTTGATGTCACTAAACCTTTCAATAGAGAATTTCACCAAAATTAATTCTGAATAATGCTGCATATAACATTACTGTCAGGGATGAGTAACAGTCAAGTTCAGCTTTCAAGTAGAACAACTGACTTTTATGCTAAGGCCACCTGAATCCAACCTTATGTTCTTTAATGAGTTAATTAAAATGTAAGTTTCATGATAGTTTACCCTGAAAAAGTCTTTAAAATTATACACCGCATTCTACATAATTTTCTTTCCCGCATTTACTTATCCACAAATATACAAAGCATCCATCAAGGTTTGCTGTTTACACATTCTACAACAAGAACTGCCAGAAGTTTTAAATCACTACTACTGACAAAAACAATATTTCTACCAATCTGCATTAACAGACCAGGTTGTAAGCTTGTTTGAAAAATTGTGAAAAACCACTATTAGCTTTATTATGTTTGTCCATCCATTCATCTGCCTGCCTGCCTGCCTGCCTGCCTGCCTGCCTGCCTGCACGACTGTCTCTGTGTGTCCATCCACCTGTGACTGTCCACATGGAACAACTCGACTGCCACCAAATGGATTTTCATGAAATCTGATATTTAAGCATCTTTCAAAAGTCTGTCACGAAAATTAAAGTTTCAATAAAACCGACAGGAATAACAGGTGCTTTACACGAAGACCTGTGTACATTTATGACAATGTCTCACTGAATATTCCTTAGAATGAGAAATGTTTCAGACAAAAATTGTAGGAAAAATCAAGACACACACTTTATGTTCAATACAATAATTTTTTTCACCCCAAAAAATCGTGCCACTTATGATATGATGTGGAAAAATATGGTACAGCCAGACAGGCCACAGATGACAATAAAATACAGCACAGAAAAGATGCAACAATACAGACATACAATCTTAATATTTAATACTTACTGCTTTTACACAGCAACAATGATTACACAAACGCATCTCAATGTTACATCACACGTACACTGCCCTTCTTCTTGTTTCAGCGTTATTGAAAACAGAAATTTTGACCACAACCAACACAATACTTACATATCACTGAAACAGCACCTATTCTGCAGAAGGTACAGTTTCCACAGCATCACAAAGAAATTCTTCTATGGCCTACCAAGCTAAATGCTGTTTTATATCTGGATGTTCACAGTATTCAAAATGTGCTAATGCATTGGTGAGCTAGAGACTAAAACCTGAATGTGGCCCCTAAATATGGACTTGACTAAGCCATGAAGAACTTCATACGTCAAAATCTTAATTTTCCAAGAACACGACTCACACTAGTCAAGAAAGATATCATTTGTACAAAGGCAGCAAATTATCAGAAATTCATACTAAGGATTTGTACCTGAATTATGAGTTTACATTACACAAGCAAGTATCAATATTTGTAACATTTACCATTACATCACCAAATGCTTCAATTCTGAAACTCATAAACATCTCCCACTCCTTTTTTTAACACATTACCCTTTCTGAAAAGGAAAAAGTAGGGTTGGGGATCACAATGCAGTGTGCACCTGAGCATAGGTAACAATTCCAACTTCTGAACGAGCTGACAGATTTTCACAAAACTTGGCATGAAAAGGATGCCATGGTTGTCAGTTTCCTACAATCAGCAATACCAACACGGGTGACTGTAAACTGGGAAGAAGTATTTATGACTCAGCTCGGGAAACCCCAAAAAATGGCCTCTGCTAGTATATGGGGAAAACCAATAATGACAATTCTTAACCCACCTGGGAAAAGCCCGACACTTCACTGCAGTTATGCTGCAATAATACAGGGAAGGAATGTGTGCAGATTCTTCTGCACAGGCATGATAGCATTAATAAAATCACATTTTCTTTACCACTTCAAATGTCAAACGGGTGACTAGAAATATGAAGTTTTATATTTACATGACACAGTGTCATAACAGTAATAACAGTGCACAACAAATGTGTACACTTCTTGCAGTAAATAAGTAACATTTCTTCAAGTACGTAAATAAGCATATTTTATGAGTTCTGCCCAGAACACCTTGTTATCAAGAAATCACTCTATCATAACACAATATTATGCCTTACCTGTCCATTTCTAGGTTGCTGATGAAGTGATGCAGCAGCTGCCATCTGTTGTGGAGTCACATGATTATTGAGGAACACAAGATGATCAACTCCAGGCTAGGAACAAAAAAAGATCGAACAAATTATAAAAATGTTACCTCGAAAACCACATATAATAATATTCATGGCCAACTTCAACTACCCAAGACTACAATAGCCAAATTACAAATCTCTCTATAATTTTATTAAGTTTATAATAATTCTGTTCACAATGGGATGTAAATTTCGCAGTATGAAGCACAAATGAACATCCACCACTTTGCAGGTGAGTTGTTTAGACCAATATGTCAGGAAAGTACTGCAGTTCAAGTCAGACTGCACCAATGGACTGTGCTGGCACATTAAGTTGTGGTCAGTCCACACTGGACCACATCCCGTCTTTACTTTGCTTATGTGTAATGCATAACATTAAAAGCAGTGTACATCCACACATGTGAGTTTTCGTAGCTATTTGAATAAACACTGAATCCTGCTACTACATCTGAAGATTTTAAATCTGTTTGTCCCTTGTGCATCGAAGGCTGGCTGAAACCACATGGCTTCACTGACATCCCATGTTGAGATGGCTCATATGCAAAGTACAAGAAAGAAGACTTCATCTTATTTGTATTCATCTGGCACTGAAAAACCCCCATTCCTTTATGGACTGACTGACTGACTGACTTACTGACTAACAGACAGACTGACTGACTAACTAACTAACTAACTAACTAACTAACTAACTAACTAACTAACTAACTAACTAACTAACTAACTAACTAACTAACTAACTAACTAACTACATGGAAACGAGTCCTTTTGGAGCACCTAACAGTTCCCCACGTAGTCAAGAAATTCTCCGCATTTTATGGAACCCAAAAGTTCATCACCATGCTGACAAGGGCCAATGAGCTGTCCATATTCTGAGCCAGCTCAATCCAGTCAATGTCCTCCCTTTCTATTGCTTTAAGATCCTTTTTAATATTATCCTCCCATCTGTGCCCAGGTCTTCTGAGCAGTCTCCTTATCTCAGGTTTCCCCATGAAAACTTAGTCATAAATTTCTATTTCTCAAACAGGACCCCATTCTTACTGAAGAACCGCTTTCTTTCTGACACTGAATATTACCAGGTGTTCTTCCTCACTGTTGTCCACAGATCTACCTTCTTCATATTCAACTGATTTACATGTTTCTTGGTCTACTTGGAAACACTACGCAATTATATTTTGTCAAGTTATACAATGACTATGAATTAGGAAGTCTGTGGAAGGCAGTCATTATTCCTTATTTTAAGGTACCATCACAACATTTGTTCCAAAGGGGCTGAGGAAACCTCAGTCATACAAACACGGTAACTAGCTCTCTAATATAGAACTTGCTTAATGGGATGCAGTAGTAGTAACCCTTACAATACACATTTCTCTTTGAGATAACTGGGAGAATAAACTAAGGGCACAGAAACAAGTTTCTGAGCAACTAAATATGAATTTGTACACTAGGTTCTCAATTTATGAAACACAAAAAAGTCAGAAGATGGTTATTCATCGACCTTCCGAATTGCAGCAGGCAATTTATGAAAACTGGAAAACAAAACACCAGGTTGTGGTAGAGAATGAGAATAAGAAGGAAGAAAAGGGTGATGAGGATGTACTGGAGGATGAGAATGAGGTGGAGGAGGATGAGAGTCAGGTGGAGGAGCATGAAGGGAACCCTTAATAAATCATGTATGTATGGACATTATGCTGTCGAAAGTTCCAAGGTCTTGTGCTTTGTCTGTCTAGAACATAGCATACTGCCAGATGCTTTCCTGGTTTAGCCAGTGCATTGATCCAAGGTACTCCAAGGTGACCTTCAGCAAGAAACAAACTCAGGACCTTTCAGTGAGAACATCAGTAACAAGAAAATAATGCAGAAGGCCACATTAGTAAAGATGGAGGCTCTGTACCTTATAGCACCGTTTATTTTATATGGATTATGACTTTATCAACTATAAGCTGCAGTTTAACATGACATAATATTTAATGCCCTTATACATAAAAACTACATATAATGGACTATGTTAAGAGTGTCAGACTGCTTGTTTTAAAAACTGACAGTGATTCTACTCATAAATATGTTCAAAAGATAAAGACAACAGAACCAAAGTTTTAACTCTTAAAAAGGAAACAAACACCTCAATATATTTCAAGGAATGTAAATAACATTACTCAGGCAGCTGCACTCAGTAGAAAGTATGATTGCTTCACGCAGTACAAGCATTAAGACGTTTGTATTTTCCAGTCACTACTGGCTACATTAATTTCTTCATAACTGACTGTTTCTGAAATGTGAAATCTTTACTGTAGTTGCTTATTCCGTAGGTACTCAATGAATTACACCAGTAAAGCTGTCCAGGATTTATTTCCAACCATGCCATGACTTAGGTGGCGTTTGTTGGCCTCTCATTGTAAAGGCCCAGGTTTGATCCAAGGCCAGTCCATGCATATTTTTTGGTGGGTAAAGTGACACCTGGATAGGTTTCTCTCCAAAATATTTCAATGATCCCTTGCCAGTATCATTCCACCAACCTCCCATATTCATTCAGTCATCTATACTAAATCTTATAAAATCTCAAGAACTGACAGCATTGTTAAACAGCACACTTAAAACAACCTAGCACATGTTACTGTAACTCTAATACCAAACCAACTAGTTAACCAAAGAAGACACGGAACCCATATTTCAGTCCAAGAGTACACAGTCTTAAAATGAATGCCAATGCCAATACAAAATTGGTATCATTTGCGCCAAGTAATTTTCAAAAACATCTTTAAGAGGTGTCTGTAATTAAGAAACATATTGTAATTAATACTAGAAACTTTGCTGCAAGTTTGTGCTTCACACACAAAATACAAATAACAAATGAAGGTAAACCAATACACAAAATGAGATTTCTGCTGGACCAGCATGAAAGTACAAAGGAGCCTGACAAATTCAGGTGTTTGTAAACTACATTTTGCTCAAAGATATCAACTAATTTAGACTTAAAAACAAATGGAAAAACTTTGTTCCAGACACAAATGAACACACAAATGTTCAACTATGTTCATATCTATACACCAAGAATCCAAGGCTAGCTGTTAAACATTTATGCATACATATACGCTTATACGTGATGTACCCACAGATACATATGTACATACCTGCATACATAAGAAAGAATAATTCCAGGAAAATGTAATGACTATAATACAAATTTCTTAGCTGGAAATTTAATATAGCCCTTCCAACATTCAGCTAGAGTTCAAAAATGCAAACAACACATTTCCACACAAAGGAGTTATTTCATGTAACCCCACCCAACAGATTTCTTCAAAATCAACAATGGACAAGGTTGTTAAGGACCATACATATCATACCCAGATAAGCCACTATGGCAAATATTTACTACTGCACCCATCCCACGCTCTCACAAAGATGCAATCAGCCTTAACTATAAACACATATTTCTACTTACTAGCAGAAATACCGCATATCATTTCAAGCTTCATTCTAAAACAAAATTTACTATAGTCAAGGATTCTACTAATTATAATTCTAAACAGCAATGCATACAATTTCATACCTACAAAATCAGACATAACAGTCAGACTCATACAAAGGAAATAAAACTTGACTGCTGATCACCACATATATTTGGCACCCTCAACTAACTTAACTACTGCATCGAGTTGGTTCTTTAGAAGCTACCTGCTGCTCAGCTACTCAAATTCCCCCAATTTTATTATACTGTTAACATTACTAACTATACGTACAGAACACTACAAAGGCCAGCAACTCAGTTAAAGCCTTCATACCAAGAAACGTATGTAATGCACTACATTTACCACAAGCAGACAGTGCATCCTTTGCTACAAGAACTTTTTTAACATCACTGTAAAAAATATAATTCTGTGTTAAATTTGTGAAAGCTTTCTTGTACCAGAATTGCAAAAAGGCTTTTAATGCTGGCTGCCTTTCCTAGCTGCAATTCATAAAGATGGCAAAGAGACCTATTTTCCACAGCCAGTCTAATCCAACTGACATGGATTTCCATTAATTTTCTTAAGGCAATGCTCTTCATGGCCTTCCTCAGTCTCTCTAGGTGTACCTGCAACTCTACAATCCCCTAAAATGTCACATACGGGAAACAGGGCCGCCAAGAGTGGGTTTGGGCTTTGAGCTTTAAAATTTGCCAAAAAATTAAAAACTTCAGAAAAATCATACTTTCTTGCCAATTCAGCCTCAAATAACTGTCAACTGGTTTTGGGCAAATGTTGACTTCAACACATCTCTTATTCTACAAAGACAACTGCAAGTGTACTGCCCTTGAGTCATGGTTCGTGGTACAGCACAGAAGTGCCTTAAAGCCGTAACTACATTTTGAAAAGGAATTTCATGTTTGAACTGTCTTAGTTTATTCAAAAGTTTTACTGGCAAAACAAATTTCCTGGCAAATTTGATTTATATACTGTTGTAAGATGTATCAACTCATTGCAGATATTTTCACTAATATCTTGGTCATAACTACTTTGCAGGGTTTTTGCCTTTTCTAGAATCTTTTCATACTCTAATTCAAGGAATTTCCATGAAGTACTAAATAAAGAATTTATTGCTTTTGCTGCCTCAAATCATGCTGTAATATTGCAAATAGCAGTGTCCAAAAGACATTAAATTCATTGCACTTGAATATCTCAAGGACTGGACTCTGGGGATTCTTCAATTATTGTCAGTTCATCATATTTTGTTTTGCTTGGTCACATTACTGCAAACATAGCCTGCATACCTAAATTTTCATTCATTTGCGTTCACTTAAAATGGACTGCCAACTATTTCTGGGTGTTTTCAAATCATCCAGAAGACTGAAAAGATTTACAACTTTGACATTGACTGTACTCTTTCATCCCTGTAAAACAGTGCTTATACAATTTACAGCTGCAATATATGCAACATAGTCACTGGCCAGCATCCTCTTCCAGACTACCAGGGCTCGGTAATTTGTACCAGATCCCCCTCCCCACATCAGCACTGATGGTAAATACTACAAATATACAGTAAACTCCAACATTCACGAGGGATACATACCAGTAAACTCCCGTAAATATAGGGACAAGATTTCAGTATGAAAAGTGGAGCCAGAAGTCATGGATCAGCAAAACACAGGGAGTGAACAGATTAATTGCACAACCTTAGTCAAAAATTAGTACATAATTATGAACTATTTATTATATGACACAAATAATAAGCTATTCAGTGTAAATATAATAAAATATTTTTAAAAGTCAATCTAATTCCTCCATCATATGGGATGAGTCGTCAGTGACCAAGATGGAGGGTTTGGTCTGAACAAATCTGATGATGGTTGTTTGTGTTGCTGTCTTCTGCAATCTGCTTTGAATTTCAAGGTAAAGCCATGCTACAATGTCAATATCCCCCTCAAATTTCAGACACCTCGCCATTTCAGAATCACATTCCAGCACACTGTCTATCAGCAGTCACTGCAGTTTTGTAATTTCTGCCAGGGTTTTGAGGTTGAGGGCAGATTGTGTTTCACCATCCTGACCCTCACACTCATTCTAATGGATGAGCTGCTTAAGTTCCTCATCAGTCCAACCTTTTTCTCCACCTGAGTGGCTGCATATCTGCAAAGCCTTCTCTAACTTGATGTGCAGAGCAATGTCTTTAAGACTGCCACAAAATCATAGGGAAGTCAGTCACTTCTTCGACAACAATTTGCCACAGTTTATTCCCATAAGCGCTGATGGTACACTGCTTTATCTTGTTCATCTTTTGTGCAGGAGGTTAACTAGTGTGAAGGCCGCAATCAGTTCACACATGCTTCCCCCACCCAAAAAAGTACCGTTAAAAGAAAAAAGACTTGCCTATTTATGAGATCAGGGTGTCTTCAATGTTTATTAGCTACATGACAATTAACCCTTTAAAGACGAAGCGTATCTGTTTTATATAAGGCCTCAGTGCGTACCGCGCTGTAAACACTCTCCACTTCGGTTATAAAAACCAATCTCTTAATGTTTCATAAGGCAAAAGTTGCTGTTTGTTCTGAGATCCGTACAAAACACATAAATGCAATGTGGGCACCACGTAGAATTTTTTAATGTTAAACCTGGTGGTATGCAAAGTTACCACTAGGCTTTAAAAGGTTAATAACTGCAATGTTTTCATCATGCTTAAAAACACTAACTGAGATTTAGGACACCATTATGATGTAACTTACATTAACAATAATGGAAATATGTTACCTGATTGCACAATGTTTTTAAAGGCAACAATTCATTAAAGCAAATAAAATAAAAGATATAAAATGTCACACCAAAGACAAATGTATACTGCCATGTCAAATAAAGGGTGGTGGCATAAAATGACCTAAAAACAAAATATAAACAAAAAGTAAGGTAAGAAGGGCAAAATACAGACATATTTCACATATCAAAAATTTACAAATCTCACGAATGTCAAACGTGTGAATGCTGAGGGCTTACTGTATGGGAAAACCCACATATCTGCTTGCAGCCCCCCCCCCCCCCCAAAAAAAAGCTTTATAAATGAACACCAAAAGAGGAATTTACCTCTCCCTTTGAAATCACACACATGCATTACACCACAGTACACATACACTGCTAATCCGACAAGCCCCATAAACATCATACAAAAATGCTACGGACACACATAGTGCATCAAGGTCTTCACACAAAATCCATCCAGCTGTAGGAAGTAGAAACATACCACACCCTATAACCACAAGCAACCAACTGTATATATACAATCAGTTACCATAGTGATATTTAAATAATGAAATACAACAGAATATATAAAGGCAAATTGAGAGTGCCTGCATGCATGAGACACACACACACACACCACAGAGTATACATTGGTGGATTAATGTAAAAGAACAATGCAACTCACCTGACAAGAAATACAGCTTTATTTAATTTATTTTGGTACGACTTTGTGTATTCAAGTATTCAACAGATCTCACGACCTAACAACATGAAAAGTGTTTACGAACCAAAGGACAAGGAGAGAGTGAAAAAACAAAACCCTCATTGGACCCTGCCCATAATATACTGCCAGGACCTTTTACACAGACCTCTACACACACTCCCAAAAGCAAAAATCTATGTACACTTGAAGAAATTATGGACAGCCATCCAAAAACTATTTCCCTGACATATCTTTTAATATGTGATGTATATTTTACAATTTCAACAACACACACTACACACACACACACACACACACACACACACACACACACACACACACACTACACTACACTACACTACACTACACTACACTACACTACACTACACTACAGTTTATGTACGTTCAACCTTAAGAGATACTAAGCTGCACTAAAAATTGTGTTTGTGACCTTACAAAAGCTTTGAAAAAAGCTGTCACATGCTAGAGGAGTATGTAATAATAAATTTGTGTCCCCTGATGTAATTTAATTAAAAGATATGGTGCACAAGGCCTGGAATTATGCATTCTTTTAAGATCGCATACATTGTAACATCCACAATACCTGGCAACCCTCTTGCCCAGAAGTGCCACATAAACCAGCTTTTACTGCAGATATTTATACATTTCTTTACTGTACTTTTATTTAAAGGCTGGAGGTGCAATCATCTTCAAAAAGCTTATACATAACATTTTTGATGATACAACCATTGAGGTTGGTGAATTCTGAGCAAAATGAATATAATTATAAGGAACTGCACAACACTCTATGCAGAAAAAACAACAATGATAATTTCTTGCAATCATCACAGTAGCTCCTCCTAGTAATGTAACTTACATTGCAGATATTATATTTCTGCCATTATCAAAATTATCATCACTCTCACTATCAAAACACAGTTAAGCCATAATAAAATCATTTTCCTCGAAGTACACTACTAATTAATTATCACTTTCACTGGCTACAATAACATTCTGGCTGCAGCACACTTTTCTTGCCTCTGCTTCTCAGAATTGTTTTATGAGAGTCATACTTCTCCATAAATCCAACACAACAAATGGCAAGCTCAAACTCTCTTTTTCAATCAGCACGTGGGACTAACAGCAACAGGACATGGTACTTACAGCAACATGGATGAGTTATGATAAATTCCAACAGCATCACCCATTCATCTTCACACAAATACACCCCACAGATTAAGTGAAAGGGTTAAGTGACGTTAATAAACGTGTAATAAGTGCCTCAAAGTCATCAATTCCTCACAAACCTAGTCTTATTTGTTAAGAAGATACTGCCATATTCAGCAGTTGTTTGGTATAAAACATAAAGTACAGAATGAAGTGGTTATTAACTTACCTTAATTACAACCGGGTGCATTTCATATGGAAGCATACTATGCACAGGATGTGTTAATTTTGTCATAAGAGGATATTTCCACTTCTCATGGCTCTAGAGAAAGAAAATATATTATACTGGTAAGATACACAGTATCACCACTATACCCAAGTAATGGAAAAGGTAAATTGTCCCTACACCTCATTAAACACCACACCATACAGACACAGGGGAAAATGGAGGTAAAGCTACATTCTTTCTTAACCTCAGTTGCCAATAAAGTGCACAGTTCGACATGGCAACTTTTTCCTTGGGGAAACAGACTCCCTGTATCCACGGTACTGCATGCTGGGTGGACCCCAGAGACAGTAGGGATGTAATGACAAACAGCAAAGTTCTCTGTAAAGGCAACACCAGAGACATCCACAGCTGGCTGAAAGAATTAAATATACATTTTTTTGAAGATCTGGAGATCCTCAATTTGAGCTCTCTGGCCCCAGAAGTTTTTCTCCTCTATTATTCTTGCAAAATAATACACATATGTTTCATGATTTATTCCTATGAACCATTACCAACATTTTGTAAATAGCAGTATCAGATTTCAGAACAAATAAACAACAAATGCTTCATATGATTCAGTGTCCCAGAACCATGGAGCATGTCACAGTGACAAAAATATTTTAAAAATCAAAATATAGTTGTCATTGCTCAGCTATACCCAAGAGAAGCTATATATTTCCACAAAATGTGATGTAAGGAGGACGGGTATATACCATATCCATGGCAATCGCAGTATCAATACTGGAAAACATTTTCCTTTCAAAGTATCTCTCTACTCTGATGCATTAAATGCTACTAATTAAGCATAATATGTTATATACAAAAAACAATAACTACATAACACACCGAACACAATTATATAAGTGTACACCTCCTGTAAATGCTTTTACAATGCTACTACACATCATCTGTCACAAACTGTTACACTCTTTTTGGTAGGGCATTACAAAATTACTGTATTTACCAGCATACAACACAAGAAATTTTCCCTTACAAATCATTTTAAAAATGGCCTTACAATTGTGCACAAAGTTCAACACATTCTGCACAGCCATCTTTCTGAAAAATTAAAAATATGAAGGTAGGTCACCTTATATGCAGAGCCATCTTATATGTGGGTGAATGTAGTATGCATCAGCCACACAGATCACATAGCATTTAATTATGAATGTCAGAATTACCACACACAAAGAACTGGAAAGGATGCGAGTAAACCAGTACAGACCAGTTCTAATATCCTATCCTAGTATTTGCCTAGTGAGACT
The DNA here is from genome assembly GCA_013340265.1 of Coptotermes formosanus. NCBI lineage: Eukaryota > Metazoa > Arthropoda > Insecta > Blattodea > Rhinotermitidae > Coptotermes > Coptotermes formosanus. Next base: position 837,532 of record BLKM01000903.1, on the reverse strand, counting down.
GAGATATCAGTTACAGGAATGTTTCATCCAAGACACAACACAGCAAAGCAATCCCCTTAAACAAGAACTTCTAATGGTTCACAAAGATTTATGCTACAACAACAGAACCACAACATAATTCAGAACAAATGCATTCTCAATTCAATTAACAGTTTTTAACTCTTTCCCTTACAACAGTCACCTCCAACCAAAGTCAAGATAAGACAAGCAGTATGTGAGAACCCCTTACATGTGTGCACAACTTTTTCTTATTCTGGAATTTTTTTCTATTTACACAGTGCCCAGACCAGTTCTAGGGATCCAACTTCCTATCAGTGGGTGCTGGGGCCTCTTTCCTCAGGTGTAGACCAGTAAGGGCATAAAAGCTAATCAATAACTTGCATCTAGTGCCTAGATTAAGGACCAGCGCAGCTATACCTTCACTTTCCCATTATGCCTCCCCAGTGTGCATGGGGACATCTTTATCCTTGAATTTATTAATACAATCAAATTCAGTTAATTTAAACTTCACATAGAAATTATTAATTATGAAAACAATGTATTATTCTCACTGCCACTGTGTGTATGTACATACAGAATGGAGGCAGTATAAAGTAGGATAGGCATGGAATTTTACGCACTATCGCATCCTCACATAAGGAACTATTTTCAATGTGCAGTCTACCTAGTACCACATTTTCTCAAATACACCCTGCAATTAAAAACAGAAAGAGACAACCAAAAATAGGGATGTGCAGCTTATTTACAAGGACCGTAACAATGTGTGACCTGTTCATTACAAGGCTGGCAACACTATTAACTCTAATGTAACTAACAGCAACTACAGCTCCTTTTTCACCCCTTCAAATTGTGTTCACTTCTTCTCATGGCCAGTACTTCATTACAAAAGATTAGTGCCAACTTAAACACTTCATGTTTATAACTAGGTTTTAGAATGACTACAAACTTTGTTGCCAGAATTTACCCATTACTTGTTGCTACATCATACTTGAATGTAAAGCAGCTACATGGCATGAACACTTACTAACTCAGGTTATTAAAGTGAGAACAGTATGCACAACCAAAGTACATAACCAGGCTGACACTAACAGGAATGAAGCATGTATGAAATGTGACCAAATATATTTCCAGACTGAATTCTCTTCTTTATACCGAACACATATAGCAGTTATTACTTGCTGTTCCTTTCAGTGTAGTTCCCTTAAAACCCCATACAACGATTCTCACTTTCTGCTGCTCTTGGAGGTACCTAAGGCAGTCCCAAATTTTAACACACTTTGCATTTCTTGAAAATCGCGACAACATCAAATCTCTGTCCCCCCCAGTGTACTAAGAGGAAATAGGAAAACAAAAAAAAAAACATAACAGAAGCTGGGAACTAGGGGGTAAAAGCAACAGTCTTGTGATCTATGGACAGAAATTCTGCCAGGCATGAAAGACATTCATCAAGAACACTGTTGTGGTGGAGAATCCCATGTCCAGTGCACCATTTACAAAATGTTTTCGATGCGTACCTACCCACAGACACCATGAAACCTGTATACAGTAAAATCTGCAATATCCCGCACCCCCGGGACCAAAGGTTTGCCAGATATCGCAATTTCCTGGATATCAAATATTACTAATGATGTTCTTATTTGTATATTGTAGATGGTCAGAGATCTGACACCATACTCTTTCATTAACTTGTTATAGTTTCTGTCATGTTCAAGTCTACTACACATGTCTACTTTTGCCTTTATCGTTAACACTACTCTTTTCTGCTTTTTACCAGCCCTTTCCAGGACAAAAAACAGGACATTCCAGGCACTGCACTGTAACACCCTGTAACAGGCGAAGGCAATAAAGCAAGTGATCATACCACATTAAAGTATCTGACCACCACTCAGAGTAATGGGAACAATGCACCAACCAGTCAAATTCTCAGAATAGGGGTGGATGCTGCACGTTAATGCAAGAGTGAAATATAATTGGGCTCTTTGTCAATTTTCCACTTAATAGAGATTTCCGGATAATCCAATGCCAGATATCACAGATTTTACTGTAACTGTTGATCCATAATTGATATCTGTGGGGAGAACTCCTGATGCATAATTCAAGCAATGTAAAACAAAAATTCCCAAAGTATACAGATATTCCACACAAGTCATTCCACATACTAACCTAAAACACCACTTGCATGTTCATGCATTAGTTTCCTTTCAAAAGTAAGAGTTTCAATAAGCTAGAGGTTTCCAAAGTAGTATTTCATAGGCCTACTGCAGACGAAAGTATCTTTACAGTCCGTCACTGTTCAATAAAACAGAAATTGCACATAACACAAAATGCGAACCTGGGCTTAGGCCTGTAATATGAGTCGCAGAGGGCAGGTGGTCACCATGTGTGAAAAATGTACCCTGTTCACGTGTTCATCTGCAGTACCTCAGCAAGATGACATGCTCTACATTAAATAGAAATGCACACATACAGAATAAGACACCTGTGTTCCAAAAACTCCCTTCCAGTTCATGAAGTTCCTATGAATGACCTTGACATTGGAGTCTGGTGTGCAGTGAGTGCACACAATATCTCATAGGGCCAGTATTTTTTAATGAAACAACAAATACGACCACTATGATCAGTTAATTCTGACATCACTTTTCTGAAACTTAATATAAAAAGGAAAAATGGATGGTCACTTCAAGGAGAGCAGTGCCACAACTCAAACAACAGGCTTCTCAGCGTCTGTCCTAGATGAGGTACTCATCTAGGACACTTCATAACTCACAGACTGTAGCCTCCTAGATCTCCCAATTTATATATGTACAATTATTATTTGTGTGGGACACTGAAAGATAAGAGTTTATGTGAGCAATCCAAATTCTTTGCTAGAAAGAAGGCACTATTTGAAGTGAAACTGGTTAACATGTGCAGTGCCATCATGGGTCCAGAAATATTGTCAGAAGGTGCACGGCCTGCTTAGAAGTTGCAGGTTGGCATTTCAAGGCTCTTCTGTGAAATAAGGTAAGATGAACTGCAGTGCAGAAACAACTTGAAAACACATGAAGATGCAGGCTTCATAAGATAAAGCTCCCACGACAGCTGTGGTACCCAGCAGCACAGTAAAATGGACACTCAGTAATAGTTTAATTTTACATATCAATAATAAATGTACTTACATCAATGATACTTTCATCTCCCAATGCCCATCGCTGCTGCTGCTTGTTGAATGGTGGTGGAATTGGAAAATCTGGGTCAGACTGAGGACGCTGGAAAACGTAACCCACCATGGCATCATCTTGTGAACGAGCCAGCTGAGGCCGACTGGGGTCTGGTATCTAATGAAAGACATGTAGTCAAAACAAATATTGGATAACAAATGACATACCACAATGAAGAAAAAATAATTTCTGAACTCTCATGACAAACTTCTATGCATAACCTGTAGACAAAAATACACCCTTTTATAAAAATTTATTCCTATTAATTCCATGCATTGTGACTGCTATCATTTATATACACCAACATATGCATGCAATACAATTATAAGTTATCCACAAACATCAACCCTTTTGCATGTTTCACTGACAAATCACCACCTTCAGGAAGATGTCAATACAAACACATATATAATACTAATACACCACTTTCTCATATACAATGTTAAAAATATATGATATCTATACTATACTTATAGCTGCTTTTATATATTTTTACTGCTGTACATGTAAAATTGGTGTATTAACATTATTATATTCCTTTATATTGACATCTCCCTGAGAAAGGTGAATTATCGCTAAAATATGTACTAGGGTTCATGTTTATGGATAACGTATAATTCTACTGCATACATATGTTGGTGCATACAGTATAAATGACTGTAACCAACACCCTGTTTACAAATGCAGTTCTACAATCAGTCTAGTGTTGTTTAGCTTGTATTTTGGCACAGCTGAGGAAAACTATATCCTAGTACCAAACTAATAAGATACCAAATTTCATGGTCAAGTGCATAACACCAGTGGTCCATATTCGTGAGTACTCAGGTTCAAAACCCACTCCAAAGACATGCAATCCTGACTGAGGTTTGCCCTGCTATCTTCAGTCCCCACATGCAAATGCTGAAAAAGTACCTCAAATTATGCATAAATGCTTCCTTCCACATCATTTATCATCCTACAATCTGACAATATATAGTCTGTAGCAGTTGCAGCATCATTAAATAAATCATAAATAAATAGCTGCAAACATCCAAGCATTCATTCTGAGACTTCAGCACTCAGACACATTTTGGTACACAGTTTCAATCTCTAGTCAAGTTTAAGTGACCTCCTAGCCAAGGCAGCAGTGCAGCCAAAAGAATAACTATGGTAACAGGGCATGAAAAAATGCAACTGTCACGGGAACTCAACAATTTCTGTGAAGCCATTCTTCATGAAAATACAACCCACACCTATCCATTTAGTTCTGGATCCCAATTAAGGTCAAACATATAACTCACGCACAATTAAAAAGGATTTTGTATGTGGAGGGCTCAAAGAGTATGTTTACAACAAAAGGGGGCCCTGTTACATACATATCAGTAACATGCTGATGCAATATTTATTATAAACAATTATGCTATTATTACTTTACTTCTATACTATAGATATACTTACTTGTAAATCTATAAAAATCAACAAATAATGTGACAAAATTAAAACACAGTATGAACAAGAGGGATATCCCATAGTTTTTCACAGTCCTTCCCGAACAGCCCTGGGACGGACAGCACTTTAAAACAGGCAAGAAGGTTTCTTTCCACATTTTCCCCATGTATCAGTCTGCCTTTCTATTACTTCACGCTGCACTATCTACAGCAGTGGTCACATAAATTGCATAACTTAATGCACATTTCTAAAATATGCTGCTGATGGTATAATATGATAGGCTCATCACTCCTGTGCCATCCACAGTATTTACCATGGTTGTTGCAATGGGTTCATAACTGAATATTATTGAGTTATACCATACAGATGTCCATTTCACATGAGCCTTAGCTCATGCATGGCCCCGCCTTGTTACAGCAGAAGACAACAACACCTTATTTTGAGGCCTGCAGGACTTAAGACTGAATTTACAGTCACCACTGCACTGTTCTGACACTCGCACAAAAAGTGGAGTAATCTTCCTGGTAAAGTTTTCTAAGTTGAATGAACTTGCTTCACAAAGAGACAAACATTTCAGAATGTTGTCCTGTCCTGGAGTACTGAACTTTCCATCCTGTTCCAAGTTTTCTATAACCACACTGCCTCCTAATACCACTCAAGAAGTAAGGGTACTTAAGGCAGATTACAGCCGACTCTTGCTACAATTTCAAGACATGATAGTCCTTCCTCATCTGAGGAAACAACTACTCTTTAATTTCACGGTGTTAGGTGCACTTGCAGTGCCACAGTGCCATATAGTTTTAACATAAATTTGTAACATTTTATATCAAGTATTTTGTATATTATTTTAGTGAGTGACTACTGATACTTTACAACTATGTTTTTAAAATCTGTGACATGCTTCACATCCAGTGTCAGTGTGACACTACTAGATTGATGAAATGTACGAGAAATTTAATAATATGTAATGTAATGTATTGTAATCACATGAACACAGCACACTAACTGCTTCTACTGCTGCTATATTAAAATGCTGCAGTCACAAGACTGTGCAATATGATGTAACAAGATTAAAACTGCACAGCACTAATAATGAACAGGTGTGATATAAATCCATTAGTATATATAACAGCCATCCATGCTGTTACATATGAAATATAGTGATTTTGAAAGACGATACAATTTATGTGGCCACTACTGTATGCAGCTGAAAACAGTCATTAAATAAAGGAAATGGCAGTCACAACTAGTCAGCATATTGCAGAGCTGCAACATCAATTAACCTAGCTTTTACAAATGCATATTTTTCAACACAGTTTAATATAACCTTTACATATTAGGTTTCACAAAATGCAATAAATCCTAGCCTTTGTGCTTTGCACACGAAACTCTATTTTCAGAATTAAATGCAACTAAAAACAAACACTGTAATTCATCAGGGGTTGTTCTACAAGGTTTCTGTCATATTATGCTGTGTAAACCTGGTGTAAGTGCTTAAAACGCTTGCTTTTACATGCATGTCCACCATGTCATAAATTGAAAAGCCCATAGCAGCCTGCATTACTGCAAGATATCATAATATCATAAACCTTTGTACTACTGACTATAAGCTCACAATTTAAAAAACAAAAGCTTATTATTTTAATCCCAGTTCCACCTGTACAATTAGTTTCAATTTGCTACTCAGCTACCAGCAAGAAATGTGACAAGCTACTCTAAAATAACCCAAGTCACGTCCACATACCAATTCACTAAGCTTGTTAAACATATAAAATATACGTAACGTGCCCTTCGTACTTCCCAGAAAATAGTACAGTCCTCATGTACGCTTTCAAATATTAACGCGCAAACAAATAGTAATAATGAGGCAAGGTGATGTGAGGTTATGTTCAAACTGTCACAAATTAACTAATGCCAAATGTTCACTATCATTGTCTTTCCTGACATAATAAATGTAAGAGCATGACTGTGAGACTTCGTTAAAACAGCTCCATAAGTGCTTAATGTACAGTAACTGTATACAAGATACTAACCTGTTGTCTTACTATCTGTGGGGATGACACATGCCCATTTGTGTGGCTCAACATTCCGTTCGGCTCACCTCCCGGCCACTTCATTTATTTTCGCTGTGAAAAAAATTACGGTCTTAGCTGAGCGTTCAGTAAGTCATAACGTTTGAAGCATTATCTGTTCACTAAATTATTATATACAAAACACCTACATGACAGTTCGAATTAACACAATGGGTACGATGGTGGCACGTTCTTGCCAGAACCATTCAAAATAATTTCAACTTTACACTACTACAATTCTATATCAACATCAGGTTACAAAAGTGTACCTTATCGTGCTTCTTGTGTCCAAATATCATCAAACACGATTCCTTTTACAGGTTTAACAACTACGGCACCACGATACCAAGAAATAATCACTTATAAATCACTCGCAGCTATTTATTTCCCGGTATATTATGACGTCAATAGCGCAACGATAGCACTACAGCCACACTAATAATCTTCAAAAATGCAATATAATACCGATATCACGAAACATTGTACTGCTAGTCATACGATGACTTCGATAATGCTTTACTTCTATTCAAGCTTGAACATGCGACATATTACTTTCGCAAAGCATGGTGGGAAGGTTTTAAGCAAGGAGGGGGAATTTTCAAAAATCTACAACTGCATAAAACACACTATTAATTTACTCCCTTAATTCAAAGTATTCATCAGTATTACATGCATTAAAAACACTGCGATAAAAAATAACAATCCTTTACGGATAAATTTGCCTAGATATAGCCTACTATTTAGGATCAGAGTGGTGAAAAACTGTATTTAAATTTTGAAAAAGTACCATTAATGTTAAAATGCAATTTGATTAAATTCTGCCCCCTTAGTGTGTGGTTCTCTATTGAAAATGATTATAAATGTATTTGGGAGTTTCAGTATCATACTTGAATGGTGTGCACTGCACTTATTTATATCAGCACACTTCATGACATATAAAATGAACATGTTTGGATCAATATCTGAAAAAGAGAAAATGCTGGCCGTGTTGAAAACAAGAATCGAAACAAACTAGAAATTACAAACAATAATACACTATGCCTCAAGTGTATTATTCTTCTTGATTTCTAATTTCATAATTTTATGCTTCTATACATTTTAAATTTTGACACATGTAAATATGTTCAACCCTATAAAGACAAAGTGTGTCTCTTTTATATAAGGACTCAGTCCGTACCGCACTGTAAACATGCTCCACTTCGGTTATAAAAACCAATCTCTTAATGTTTTATAAGGCAAAAGTTGCTGTTTGTTCTGAGATCCGTACAAAATACATAAACACAATGTGGGCACCATGTAGAATGTTTTAATGTTAAACCTGGTCGTATGTAAAGTTACCACTAGGCTTTAAAAGGTTAAAGTGAAACCACCTATGTATATTTGGATGCAGTATGCAATTGTAGTTCTTTGATAAATACCCACAAAGGACAGAAATTTTACTTGCTGAAACATAAGTAGGGGTTGAAAATACACCTTATACTTGTTAATAACCTTGCATATTTGATGATTTTGACTTAAACTCGCAATAAAATGCATGGGACACACAACATAAAAGCTCAGATTAATGGATTTACTCAGCATCGAAACTGAAATCAGTATAGACATCTATATGGAGTGATTAGCATCTCAAAACTGCAAATTGAGTTAATGCATATAATAAAAGTAGTAAACATTCAGTGCAGTTGTCCCACATTTTTTAACATAGTAGTATTATTCTCTACTTTACGAGTTGGTTTCAACCAAAAAAGTCACACGATGCATATGTGAAGACACCAGAATCATTATCCCTCAATTTAAATTCTCCTGCTTATATAAAACAAAATTGTGTACATTCAGTCTCTTTATTCTTCATATTTTTCTACCAGTGTGTGAAATACAGTACAATAGTTTCAGTTGTTGCATGAAAAAGATTGATGTGCAAAAAATTAATACATTTTTTGGAGAAATCAGTCCAGCATCCACTCATAAAAATGTTGTGCAAACATGGACATCTATCAGTGTAAAATATACACAACTAATTGCACTTACACATGTTTTATACCTATGTTTATTAAAGACCTAGAAAACTTGTTTTCTTACTTCTGGATATACAATCCAGCACTTGCACACTGTGAATCCTATCTCTCAGGCCTATTCACACTGGAGCATCCATTGCATTTCTATTATGCTGGGTAACACAAAAATCTACACCTGGATGGGCAGCACTTGTATTAGCAGTAACTGGGCATCAATAAAGAAAAAGAACCATAGTTTTAATCCAGTCCTGCTGACACACTTCACTTACTAAAATAATTTCACGTAATATATTACAAATTAAATTAAGGTGGCATATAATGCACTGATGCACCATCTGCCAGGCAGTGCATTAGTCTCTATGTTATAAACCCCACATGAGACATGACTCTTACACATACTGGCCCGTCTAGTCTGAGGACTGCTGGTGTGTGTGTGTGTGTCTGAGTGTGTGTGTGTGTGACAAAATCAGTGAAAGAAATACCTTTTTTTACCTTTCAACATCTACTCATTTATACCTCCAATCATAAAAATTATACAATGCCAGAGCAATACACCAACCTCACCCCCCATGAGAACATACACATGTACACACAACTAAAAATCCAGCACCAACAGTTTTAAAGGAGGCTGTACATGAGAATATTAGGCAACAACATCTTGTGGCACAAATGCTGAAACATACTGGACTGAAATCTGTTCATGTTGTAACATGGAAATGAAGGAATAGCATTACACCAATTATTATGAGCACAGAATGGGACTGAGTTATCCAGTGACACCAATTTCCGATGCCCATAAAGGACATCATTATTAGAACAAGATGAAGGACTCCAAATCCAGCCCTAAAGATAAAATGCATGGTATCATCCTTACGGAAATCTGCCCTTGTAAGTACCATCACACTTCTGCCATGTTTTCAAATAACTATCTCTTGCACATCCAAAGAGTAACCCTCAGCACTTCTGAAATAAATGCAGAGCATACATTTTATCTATAGTGATAACAGCAGACATTTTAATGACAATGTTTGTTCTGTTTTTAAATCCCTTGTCAAGTAAGTGCCCTCATTTTTCACATTTACTTACAGTAATCTGATGCAATAATTTTGCTTATCTGTACTTTCAAAACAAAAATAATAAAAAAACAACAAATAACAATGCTGTCACAAAACAGAATGAAAACAATCATACTCATCCATCTAACAATAAAGCAGCTAATCCTTTTAGTCTTCCTTACATCCTTTCAAACATTCCAATTCTCGTAACTGATATGGCCATTTTAGAAACTGATACTAAACAGGCAGTATCATGCAGTTGTTTTGTTTGGTTTAGGGCAATACAAGCACAATGGATATCAAATTATGTACTCTATGTGTTAGTAGTAATTTGTTATACAGTGATTCTCAACATTTTTTGACAATGCACCCATTTTTGGTATCTGTTACAACCCACAAAAACAGCTAAAATTTCAAATTATTTAAACCTGGTCTGTGAATTTTAGATATTAAGAAAAGAGAGTATGCATGCATTTTTCAAAAATCACAAAAATTTGGGAAAATTTCGTCTGTGTTATATATTTGTTCACAAAAGAAAACTAGCTGCAGACCTTTTGTCCTTTGCTTTTGCCATGCAGATTTACTAAGACTCAAAAGTAATGCGGACATCTATATGCTTTTTATGCACAGCAAAAGAAGCCCAAAGGAAATATTGCATTTGTTTGCTTTGCCAGTCTCTTAATTGGTGGAGCTCTAGCGGCAAGCATGCAGTAAAAATGCATTCCACAAAGAAGCAAAATCAAAACTGAGTTACTGATAGGGCACAAATTGTGATGGGACAACTGTTAGTTATTTCAATAAATTTGTCTCGTACAATTTCCAGCACATTTTATACTTTAAATGTAAAGGTGGCTTTGACATCAGGAAATGCATCAAGACATTCAAGAGAATTTTCTGATATGTCCTAAATGAGCAAAGGATATTGATTTTCTCAGAGAAATCTTTAATTCAGTGTTATGGAATTCCAGCACTTTCAATGGTCCATCAAGAATTCCTTTCCACCTGCATTTTCTTAATAAATAGATAATAGCTGACTTAATTACTGCAGAATAACTTTCAGTTCATTTAACATTCCAAACATATATCTAAATATACCACCTGAAAAAGCTTCTCGGTCATGTTGCATAAAACTTTCTCATTTTGGAAGAAAAAACTGCAAAGATTACAGAGGACTCAAAGAAATATTATTAACAATTTCACTGATATCAACAGGTCAGCGCTTGACTGAAACAATGTGTATGCTTGAGTTCATCAGTAGTTGTTGGACTATAAAACTGTGACTCATTTCTAGTACATGTGGCAGTCACACTGGTACAGATGTCAGAATACCTATACTGCATCAGTAACTGTGACCAACATCAATTCATTCTTACACACACATTATTAGTGCATCTGATACAGACAGGCTGTGAAAGAAGTTTTAACATTTCCACTTCATGCGGGTTACCAGCATCCAAGTCCAGTCTTTCCATAGCTCATCTTCCTCAATGACCTCCCATATTCCTCAATTAATATGTTTAAAAATGTCACAGAGGATGCTATTTATGAAATAGAATTATCTACTTTCATTTTAAACGGTTTTTTTACATGTACAATTTTCTACATGTGGTAGCAGAAAACCAGCCACTTGGGAAAACATACACCAAAGCTTCAGCAAGGATCTAGAAATAATAATAGCATTTGATGAAACATACAACGCATAAGGTCCCCTTTTTATCTGACAAATATCATTTTGTCACTTCCAGTCAGCTCAGTTATATTATACAAACATGGCCACTCACCAGCAAAATGACATATTGACACACTCAGCAAAGTGTGTACTAAGTTATTCTCTAGCCTCTATGAGCATTTTGTATGATACACACCTCATCTGTTTAGCAGTGTAACTCTGCTTCAAGTCAGTGGATATATGAACTCTTAGAATAAAAGTTTTTGCATATTGGTGTACTGAGTGCCAATATACGACATTAAGGTGGTGTGCTCAAGTACAGCAAGTGGGCCCATTCCCCCCCAATTACAAGTTCATAAATTCACATCAATAGTTACATTATGAAATAATTTTTGAACACTGTCTGATTATTAGGGACCATATGGCCTTTTTTACCAGAATTAATATATTTATAAGATGTAACACACATCTATGAGCTGACAAAAATCATTTCCAACACCTTGTTTAGATATGGTAAGCAAAAGTCCAATACCAACTGCAATACACTGAATTAAAACTGACCAGTGCCTTCATTAAACAAACAAATCAATTAAAAATCTGATAGTAACTACAATGCATGGTCCCCAACTCATGGCAAATTGGAATAGTGGCAATTGCTGTACTGCCTCCTGCCACATGAAACAGACAGAGAAGTGAAAAACTATATTTATTAGATCAAACAAGGACCTTTAAGTTATTCAACTTCAGAATTTATTTTATTTACAAGTAAACTGATATAAATAATTGTATCATTACTGTGATGACAAAGGTTGGGACAACAGCATCACTTATTAAAATGATATGAGTCATGTTTTCAGGAAAGTTGAAGTGTGTTCATGACTTTTATGAAATTGAAATTCAACACTGAATTATGATTATATCAACAATGAAGCAGTGTAGTGACAAACAAACAGTTATGCAGTGTTTATATAAAACCTAAACCTTCAATTCATTCTTAAAAATACAAGGTTGAAGGGAAATGGTTGCCAGGTGATATGGCATAACATGCCATCAATACCAGTCAGAACCTCCCTCTTGCACGTTTACATAAGCATCACATAAACCTTATTCTCTCTTCATTCAATAAATGTTCAATGAAACACACTTCATATAACTCCACGTTGTAGTGCCCCTGCTATAAGTAATTCAAATTCGCAGGCAATCAAATTCAGCAAAACATTTTACAGCACATATATCCTGTACAGTTCTTAAAAATACTACAAGAGTCATGCAATTCTGTATATGTGTATGTGAGGTGGAATATCTGAAGATACATAAACAAAAATTACAAGTTAGTTAGTTACCAACAGCACAACTGACATTCTCACTGAAACCATATTTATACTTAAAAATACTTACCAATTAAATGTACAAATACAATGGATGCTCGAAGTACAAAGATTTTTTCATAATAATCATTCAGAATACAACATGTACAGACTGATGGTGTGAGCAATGGACAGCAATCAACAAAAGGTGTGTTCACATGTATTTTGTTGCAGATAAAACAAACATTTCTTGTTTTGCTACTAACATAAATATAACTTAAAAGAAAACACAGAATAACAAGCAGATATATCACTGTGTCACTAATATTCTGCTTCACTGGTGCAAAATGGTTGAGAAAGAGAAGAAATGTCCATATTTCTGGCAACAGAGGCAATGCAAGGACAGCATTTAAAAATAACTGGGCCTTCATGTTGTATACGGACCCACAGATGTCAACATCAGTCTTCAAATACACTCTAGTTCCATATATAAAATAACATCCAACACATTTTTTGACACATCTAATATTCACATGCACAACATGTGATATAAATGGACGTCTATATTAAAACCAGTCGTTGAACTATTAAACTGTATACCAAATATTGCATAAAATCAAACACCAACAAATGCACTATATATATTAAGAAACACTTCCGCATTATATTATATCTTATTACTCAACATGTTTCAATGTCTATACATCATCATCAGGCGTGTTTTCTACCATGGTCTTCACAGGAATCATATGTTGCACTGTAGACTGAACAAACTTCAAAAAATCATGTGTCCACTGCTCAATTATGTCAATAGGTTTGTGTGGTAACAGCACTGGTAAAAGTAGCACATAAACCAAGGTAGAAAATGCCCCTGATGATGATGTATAGATATCGAAACATGTCAGGTAATAACATATAATATAATGTGAAAGTGTTTCATATATATAGTGCATTTGTTGGTATTTGATTTTATGCAATAATAAAAATGCACGGTGAAAACATAAAATTAGTTAATGTATATCAAATAAGTTAGATGGACTGAGAAGCAAACAGACAGCATGATTTAACTAAGTGTCATATGTTTCAAATGCAATAAAACTGACAGGAATATCAGTGTTTGTCAGTGGGTATCTGCTGTATTTCTCATTTACAATGATAAATAAACGAAGGTAAATTTTAAGTTTTGTCCAGCACTCAATTAGCAAATTCCATTCAAAGCAGGGAGGCCTGGAAATGGTGAAAATCAGATATTCATGCACGCTGATATTAAAATAAAATTCTGTAAACAATATTGGCCAATAAAGCACCCATCTGGAATGAGTAATCATAAGGGAATTTAAATAACAGAATAAATTTAAAAATAAATGTATGCTATTACTGACTTTAGAATCACCATGTGTCAGGAATAGCTTACTGCAATACAGAATATGAAACAACAATCTCTGCCCCAGCACTGAGGATTTATGAGCATCAAACACGTGAATTAACAAAGGAACAAATGTGATTTACACACTTAAGCTAGTAACATCACAACCAAGGACAGCAAGAAAAACTGGAGAATCCTGATATCATATTACTAAAGACACTCCACATAGCATATAGACCTGTTTACAAAATTTGGGCAGGGATGGCAAGAATGAAATTGCTCACACAACTGCTAAAACACGTATTCAAGGAAAGTGTGTTAGGATGCATCACATCAGTTGGTCTATAAGAGGAAAGATATGCTATAACTTCTATGTGGCACTTCTACAACCACTGTAATGGTGACACTTCTTTATCACATGTCAAAACTGAGGCACGCCATCACATGAGTAACTTTTAACAAAGTTAAAGGTCATGTCCATGTATCACTCAGTTATGAGAGCAATTTGAATCAGACAACAATGTGGTAATAATTGAAGTGGTTTATTAAACAACGAAGTACCAACCACAGAAGTTTCAACGTAAAATATGTGACAGTTTCAGTGGCAGAATGGCCATGGCCCATTTGTGAATACATTTCTCCCTTTAAGCGACGCATCCTTTTGTGCTACAACTAACTGTACATAAAATGCACTCACACAAGACCCCTTTGTTTCTGATGTTCCTGCTACATGTTCCAGTTATAAACAACCACCTTCTGCCAGTCCATTAAATTATATGTGCTTCAGCACATATTCATGTAGTAATGTGGAATTACATATTACAGAATAGGCATTGAAAACTATACCAAATAGCACATACTTGAATGTACTGCCTGAAGACAATTGTTTACAAATGAAACACAAATATCAAAAATAAGAGTGTATCACTGTGCCAACTAAATGTGTTTATGTATACTTATACTGCCCCCAGTAAACAACTTCTGAAAACTCTTCATAAACACAGTGATGTCTCCAAGTCTCCAGTTGGTAATTTCATGGGTAAACACAAGCATGTCTATTACATATCTTGTATCACTGCACTTGATAACATTTGAGACTACTGCTTCATTGTGATGCCACAAAACATGTCTCACAGATGCAACAGCATGCTACAAAGCGAATACTACCAGTGCAGATGATGACCAACACATCATAGATGACTGCAATACCCCAAGCCTGACTGAACGACAGAAAGTCTTGAATGACATATGAACATTTTCAACGACACACTTGCACCTTACGACAGAGACATCCACCAGTTTACTGAAACCTCCTGATTGATAAATGGCACCCAATAATTGTTTGCCCCTGCATTATATATTTAGTCTACTAAAGCTTTCTCATCTATACAGGTCAAACAAGAGAAAGTATGATATTGTTCAGGAGAAAATTTGTGTGCTTGGTAAAATGGGAAATACCTGAACATGGGCAGCATCTGCACCAAGGGACAGAAGGCGAGGACAGGCAGCTGAGAATCAAACCTGAAACCCCCTGAACATGAGTGCAAACTACTCAATGACAAACTTTATAGTACTCAAACCACGCACTGTCATGAATTGTGCAATGTTAAAGACCAACTATATGCACCTTTCAACATATATATCAAGATATTTTATTATAATCCTAAATGTTTCAAACCAATAAGTGGTTCATCTTCAGGGATGTGACAAATTACAATTACACATACAATCCAGCAATATAAATACAACTTTTAAATAGAACTGCTTAAAATACAACTGTTAAACAGTTAAAATATAAGTAAAATATTAAAACACCAGAGTTGGTACCCATCAACATTTGTGCAGTGGTTCCAAACATAATGAAAACTTTTCAGACTTTTTCAGTTGGTCTTTTAACATTTCACTACTCAACCACACCTATAATTTAACCCAGAATGATTGTTTGAACAATAACAAAAGTGGAACTGGTCTTACCCAAAATGGGGGAAAAGTGATAAACCTAAGTAAAGATAAGAAAATTGATTACAAGAAGGAATGGAATAGGGATTGAGAAATGAAGATTTGGAAAACATGCTAAATCAAGGGTTTGGTGTGTCAATTATAGAATTCTTCATAACACACACACACACACACACACACAGATCACAAAGGTATGCACCTCTAATATGTTATGGTTACAGTACTGCCTGTTACAAGCAAAGCAGTGCAGACACTTCTTATGTTCCTGCCATCCGCCTAAGCTAAAAATTAATAAACAAAGTGCTCTAAGTGTAATACAAGGGAGTTAGTACATGCAGGCCTATGTTCCAGACAGGATCACAATTAACAGAAGATTAAAGTACTTCAGATATTAACAAATATGCAGTCTCTAATTTCATTAATTACAAGAGTGGCATAATTTTATGTTAGACCTAGTAATTATATTCCATTATGGCACAGAGAATGCAAGGCAATATTAGATGAATCCCAGAAGTTGTGCCTTGACCTTGATGGCACTAGTAGCGCAGTCGAGTTTCCCCTCTACATCTCGTTGCTACCAGACCTTTGGCTGTTCAGATACCTTACTCTGGCTGGTAGCAGGGACCTGAACACTACAAAAATTCTGCCCAGATGTAGGGTTTTCAAATTCTATTTTGTGGGTGAACTGCGATGCCTGCATCCCTGTTGTGCTGTTAGTTCAATTTGTGTTTGGTTTCTTTAAGCCCACATAACCACACAGGTTTTACTTTTTACAGTGTTTATGTAATACAGCAAAAGGTAAAGCAATCCCACTACAGGCCTAGACAGGCCCTGAGGGTTCCAGGAGGTAGAGGCTCCCAGATTTCAAGACAATCAGCACATAAAGGTGGTAAGGTTGTCAGCCCTATGCACCAGCCACTTTGCCCCCAGGAAATATTTCTGGTACTCATTTCTGTTAGAGGCTGAGTCGACCCCACGGCCACAGTGCAGACAAAAGGATTATGTCAATGAAAAATTTCAGTCAAGCCCGCAACCTTCCAGCTTGTAGCGCAGCGCCTCAACCAACTGTGCCACCACACGCCCCTTTATGTAATACAGTAAATTCCTTTAATCCAGAAGCTGACATTCCAGAAATTCTGATATCTCAGCAGTTGAGACAGATCTCAGGGACATGTTCAAAAAGCCTTCAATGAATGTACACTGACCATTGTAGTTATCTCCTGGCCCCTTGTCTCTCACTCCATCAACTCCTTCAGCTATCAAAACTCTTGATCCTGCAGCACCCCTGGTACAAACTGAAGAGTTAAAAAAAACCGCAGAAGACTGATGCTCCTGAACCACAAACAAAAGGAGATACCCTAATGGAATATTCATCTGATCTGTTGTGTAGACCAAATATATGAGCAGTAAGGAAAGCTTACTTGTAACAGCTTAAGGTCATTGTAGCTATTTCATAATCCTGCACCCTTCCAGTCCCGTGAGCACCAGATTAAAGGAATTCTCCTGTACTCATTTATTTCATGGAGCACAGATTTTAGGCTGTGAGTACTTGTCAATGATTGTAGGCATTATCACTGCATTTCTCATAATACCATTAAATTGCTGTTATCATTATGATGAAGCGCTTCATGCTAAGTTGCTTAAACTCCCTGGACTTCCATGGGATTAAGTTGGGGTATGTGAGCTTAGAACCCCACCCAAGGGAGGGATTCACTGCTTGTAAATGTCAGTTAAACTGGGAGATCTGAGCTGCTGATGAGGAGCAACAGTGCGAACCATATCGTAGCCACTTTTTTCTGTAAAGTATTTATGAAGTTGTCAGAATTGCTGAAATCTGTTGGATTCGTTGTTTTTGTTTTTTTGGAACAGTGTTTATACCACATTAGTAGTCCAATATGAACCCCAGCCATGTTTTAAAGACAGAAGCTTGAGTGCAAATTGCAGATTTGTTGACTTGGCATTAAGGGTGACATTTTATTACTTACAAATATTCCCTGCATTAGGCAAACTATTCCGTTGATCTACACCTACAGTGGAGAGCCATTATGTACTCATCCACAGGCAGTATTATGTGCTCATTGGGCATTTGATAAATTAAATGAGGATTTATTCATTTCTTCATCCCTACACTGTTTGACAGGTTGAAGTTACATATATTTGGCTGCTTTCAGAATGAAGATGAGCTGTTCTCGACATACATCAGTTGCATTAAGAATGCAAATTTGGCTTCGGAACTGCCTACATCTGAGGGTGATATAATGTGAAATATTATAGATGGTACGAGGCCTAGACAGCGCTCTTGTTTCATATTCCACCCTCGTGCTGCCACCCTTCAGGCCTTATATACTTTGTTTACAGACAATTTCTTCTGAGAATAACTCGAGGTCTGGGGATACTTTGTGTGTTGAGTCTGACATGTTGGTCCACTGATCTGATCACAGATACCCTCCTAATTCACTTGTAGCTAGTGACACCTCCTAATGTTGCACAACAGGATATTTGTGACATAAATCTTTTCACTAAATGAAATACTGATCCAGTGAGCCACACCTAAAACCCAGCACATGGTCCACTAAGGCCAGTGTACAAGTCTGGGAAACAGTAAAAAAAAGTACACTATAGAGTAACAATTTCCATCGCTAAGACAGTACAAAGAACATAATAACATAACAATTGTATGGCAAGACACACATTGGTTATGGCATCCCACTGCTCCACCAATCAGCCACTACAACATAAATCACACATAGAATTAATAGCAACTAAAAACAATTCACAACAAATCAAGAATATGAACTACAAGTGTCCACCTACTGTGAACAAATATGCAACCTAAAATGGCAACCCACAACTCAGAAATTGATATTCATATATTCAGATTAATAACTGACAAAAGAACAATATAAGACACAGTATTATTCATGTCTAAGAGCAACAACAGTAATGCAAAATATTTACTGTACTTAATCTGTCAACGTTCAGATCAAATACTGTACATGTGCAATACAAGAGACCAAGACTGTTAGTTGCTCAAGTGTTGTCTGTAAGGTTAACCACTTAAAAAACTAAATAATATGACTCTGTCTTCATTTTAAATGCAATGTACCTTTAAGAATGAATATATTACTTCTCGCCCTAAAAATTCTATGTACTGTACCGAACTGTACATTTATAGGCACCTATGGCTAGACAAGGAAAATTAATTACACACAACTACATTCACATATGCACACTGATTAGTCATATCTGAAGGTGGCTCTGGTTATACTCATACATAGTTCAACAGACACATCTTTAAGTGAAGCACACCCCTTTTGGAGCTAGAATTGGTTTTAAACACACTGACTAAACAAACTAAACACACACCCATTTCACTTTGGTGAACACAGCACACCAGCTACAGGAGTGTATATTACCCACAGGGCTCTGCAAGAAAGTCCCACAATTGGTATGTTCTTGGCATTGACTATAGCCAACCCTTGGCATATTTAGCAGCACACAGCACATGGACTATAGCCAGTGCTGACCTCCGAAGAGTTATACACACATGCATTCATACACGCACACTGATCAGTCATATCTGAGGGGAGCTGTGGTTATATGCAGACTCAGTTCAACAGATACATCTTCAAATGAAGTACCTTTTAAATTCATTCACGCCAAGAATACTGAGAGTCAACAAAATCTCTTAAAATATGTTGGCAAAGTTACAAACATCTGAAGTTAACCAATACGGACATCAGAATATTTTGTAATAACAACTACATCCACCTCACTATAAAGACGATGAATGATGGAGAGAAAATGCAGAACAATTTAACACAGATATTGTTTTGCAGTGCAAATACAGTCAACTACTCAGTTAGCATGGCAGGACCATTAATGAAAAGTATTCCCTTTAAAAAACCATAAAGTGAAAATAATTTTGGTACAGCAAACACAAGTATGTCAAACTTTCTGTGCAATTAAAAATTAGCATACACTTTTGAAATGACCTTTAAATTGTAACTGCATCAACAAAAACCTCTTAACCAAGAAATTACTGTACACTTAATTCTTCATACTCCCAACAACAGGCCATCACCATAGTTCCCTGCACCAGTCTCACTCATTTCTCAGCTGTAAATATGACATATTTGTCAACAGAGCACTGAAAATAGGACCCTTAAAACATCTTTCACTGTGAATATCTTCGGTGTTTTAAAACGTCAAGGGAAAAGAATATTCTCATCCAATATCTTTAAAGAAATCTCAAGACCTAGAGGCTGCTAATATAAACCTCCCAATTTTGTAAGAAAATAAAACCTTGCATACTGCAGTCAGGGCATGATCGAAGTTGTGTTGCACCTCTCCCCTACATAAACAACCTCATCTCCTAACTGGTGGCATGAAATAACATGATTCTTCTATAAATGCACAATTACAATATAAAAATAATTGTAATACTACACTTCTTCAGTGTCCAGCAGCCACAAAAGTGCTTCATTCCTGCTTCCTGGCTTCTTTCCTCATATTTTGGTGTTTCAGGCAACCACCTACTGGGTTGAAACAGCCCTAACAACGAAAACTATGCAAGAAGCCATGAACTACACACTATAACAATACAAGTTTTATCTGCCCTGCCCCATGCATACTAGAATACCAAGGATGCATGCTTCTTTTTAACAATTGCATTTTTTAAAATTACTTTGTATTATTAATATAGCTTCCACTACAGCAAATGGATTGCATAAAGGGAGTTGGTTTCACCATATATTATGCCTACCAATAAAATTTTTAGTGATCTGTGAAGACTACTGATGTTACGTGCAACTGGATATTAGGATGACTGACAAAGAAGAAGAAATGGAAAGAAAAAATCATGAAGCACAATCAGCTGCACTTTTCTGTTAGTGAGCTGGTGACAATCTCAACAGGTCACATGCCCTACACCCAGTTCATTGACTGTGCTACACAGTATTTCTGTTCATTACTCATGGCTGAAGTATCGCCTTCACTTAATTTAGCATCACACCATAAGGACACAAGGGATGGAGGTCTGGATCCACATGATCCTAAACTCAGCACTAGGGGTCAACTTCTTGCTGTACCCACTACTGGCAAGCAAAGAGTTCCTGGAATTCACTACATATGAAGCTGCATAGCCTCCACAGCTAGCCCATCTGGCTCTGCCAAGAACCAGAACTTACCTGTCCTAACCACAGAATTAGAATTAGTGAGTTACCCTGGCTTGTTTAAATACATCCTGCAGGTCCTTACCAATGGGTCAAATGAAATGGCAAAGTTTTAAGGCCACCAGTCACCTGACAAAATGCTGGGTCACATATGATCCCTTTCATGCTGTGGATACATATGAGATGCAGACACATTCCAGAGGCAATAAAAATTAAACTGAACACATTACAACCTTCTGAATGCATGTAACAATCCTTCGCAAGTCAACATGTAACCTGGACTATGTTAATGGCAGTTAGTGTACTGGTATCTAAATTGCCTTCCATTAATCCTTTCACTGTTGAGTAACTAGTAACTAGCCATACCCCTTGTGTTACCTTAGTTTTATAATTTTTCTTATACATGGAAGTATATGGAAATGAATTAATACGCGGTGCTTTTCACGGACACGAAGGTTACCTATGCAAGAAGTTCAATTTTTGAAGTGCCGCTGAGTTCCCACAATAATGTTAAATTTTCCCTCATATGAAGTTAATGCATAAAAAGTTTTCCTTCATTACATGTTTATTTTTTCAGATTTTCACTGTTATTTCCCACTTGATATGTTTAAAAGGCTTTACTACCATTATTCATTTACTGACAGTCAATGTGCACTATAGTCAATAATCAACTGCAGATCACTTTGTGTATGCATGACATACTGATTGTTCACTTCCACATCCACGGCCTTCATTATGCACTTCTACTAACTGACGCACTATCACAGAGACATTACAACAAGGTTTTAACTCCAAGTGTAGTTTAGAGGATTCTGTCGCAGCAGATAATAATGTGCCTTGACTTAATGAGTGCTAATGTTCAGCGTAATGAGAAAACTGAGGTGGACACAAGTGAGGTAAATGAATAGTGCATACCTGTGCCAACAACAGTGACGTTGGACTTACATTTTTAGGTGGTCCACCATGACTTGTGTTTTATGCATTTTTCTTTAGCACTGCATATCTGAGTTATTTGTGATTTATATTATTGAAACATTATGAAATAAATGCTTGGGATCAAACTACAAAAGTGCATCAAAAGTATGAACCAAAATATTACATCTCCCTTGTAATAAGTTTTCCCTTTAAGTTCCTTTTCACTGATGCATAGAAAAACCTTATATGCAGGAAACACCGCACACAATATTCAATCGCTATGATTATGTGGTACCAATGGTAGATGAATGAAATATAAGAATCGAGCATTCATGGTTGAATGACGATGACACTGGAAAACCAAAGTACTGAGAAAAACTTGTCTCAGTGCCACTTTGTCCACAAACTCCACGTGGATCAAAAGGCCTCTGTGGTGACACTAGTCCATACCCACGACAGTTGTGAGTGTATACTAAGTTATGTATATACCAATCTATATAGTGTACACACCCCACAAGACTTGAGACTCTTCAATAGCCAGTAAGTCGAACACACTTAGGAAGATAGTTTGGGAGTTACATGTTTATTGACACCTGTACTGAAACAGGTACACCAAGGATGCCTTACTGTAGGTGCCATTGTTATGGATTCAAAAGCATAAAAGTGAAGTGCACCTGTTTAAATAAACGAGGGATTTCATGGTGTATCTCACTTGCTAGTTTCATTTGGAATTTTATCACACACATGCGTTTGAGCCTCTCCCTCCCTTTAATAAAATAATGTGATTTTTTAAGAGTTCCTGTGTACTGTTGTCAAAAGATGATTTAACAGGCTGCAGTTCACATGGGCTTTGAATATCTGAAAAGTCAGAGGACTAACTTGCTTCCCACACAGCAGCAAATCACAGGCTGTACTGAACAGCATCCCAGAAAAGGAACTGAAAGAGACGCAGGGGATAATTCAGACAATAACAATCTATTACACACAGTAACTAAATCATTCAGTTTACCAAAGAGACAGCACATATGCAACAATGTAAATTTTGAACTTTCTGACAGAACATATCGATATGAACATCAATGTATAAGGGTACCTCTGAAAGATGGGTAGTCTACGTTAAGTTGAATCTGTGAACTGAAATACACTGAACAATCCTGGCTATCACCTATGGTAATACTAATGGCTTGTTCTAGTTACAGTTCATACCAGAACACAAATAATTTATATAAAAACATGTGAGAAAGTCCCTCCCAATTATTCAAGTGCAACAATTGCACAAGGGTAACGATAACAAGCCAAAAATATATTCAAGTGAAGAGACTTTAATCTATTTTCAGTATTACCTACATGTACCCTCAGTTTACAAGCTTCATTTCTTCCTTGAAAATTGTTCATAAGGCAAAAATATGTAGAACAAAAGAGTCAGCAAATGATGACAGCTGAGAAAAAGGGCAGGGAACAATGATCACTTTGCGAGGGGGAGCTTATGTAAGCAAAACCCAGCTTCCTAATAGAAAAAACAGGTATCAATTCATGCATCTCATTTAAATAAAAACCTGTAAACTGATTGCTCTTGAACTAAAAGATCACTGTAGATGAAAACGTGAAATGGCTGTGAACATGCATTTATTTATAAGAAAATAAAAGCCATTTACAACCCTACAACTGGGCAAATAAGAGAAGACACCTTACATTAAACAAACAAACATACAAATGAACAAACAAACACACATCCGAAATTCAGCCACGATACAAGCATACAGCTGCACACAACTCAAAACTCTACCACGATATATTTTGGAAAATTCATGTTCATTTTGGTTTATGTAACACTGCACCAACTGCAGAGCTTATGTAGTATCAAATGAGAAATTACATAAGGAATATGACTGCCAATATGGTAAGACATGGCCATAGTGTAAATACAGGCATTGTAAATATCTGCTAAAAACTTTGAAAAGCCATGCTCAGGATAACCACTCCCTGGCTGAGATCTGAACAACTAAACTGAGACTCCTAAAACAATAAAAAACTTAATCTTTGCAACCCACACACATACACACACATACCATAAATAAACTGATAAAATGTATTGCATTCCACAATCAGGTACAAGAAAATCAAAACAATGCTAGACATACAAAACCATTAATAAAAGTTTAAAACAAATACACAGCTTTAGAACAAGACCAACTGAAAAGCAAGGGAATAGTTGACATAAATATTTCCAAATTCAGTGAAAGCTGTTTGTAATGGTGTATCTTTTAGTGGAGGTTGCATGGTAAAACTTAAGAGTGGCTGCTTTCTGATAATTGTCATGCTGAATTTCAAGCCACTTTAATGGATTTTAGCTAGCACAACTTATTTCAGTATTTCATCCCAACTACTTACAAACAGGTTTGTATGTGAAATCACTTCAGATATGCCTGTAAAAATTAGCTACACTGAAAACTGTTCCACTGGCCACTGCACTAACATCCTAACATATTATCACATGACCTCACTCGCTCATCAACATCGGAAGGTGACAGCTTGTAATAATGCTACCAGTACGTGGTACCTCACAATGTACATCATAAATAGACACAATGTGGCACATGTTATTTACCCACATATAAGACAAACCCCCGTTCAGTATCTTGTATGCAATATGTGTACACAACATGTATAACTTTGAGCACAGTCATAAGGCAACTCCCTCTTTTTTTGTAAATCAGGTAAAAACTGTCTTCTTATATTCAGGTAAATAAGGTAACTTCCCCTCTCATGATTCAGAAAGTGAGAAAACTCAGAACAGATGCTTATTTTGGGATGTCTACAGTTTAGACATGCTAGCATTCTCAAGCTGTGATTCTTCTCTAGTAAGAGAATGCAACCACACAAGGGGATATACACTTAATTGGTCCAAAGAATATACATACCACAGCAGAAATTTGAGACTATGTCCATTTATGAAAAATGGGAACACTGCAATCTCAGCACGTGCTCTAAACACAGTCATATGGATTAATCCACAGAAATGTGAGGGCTGCTGTTAAATTCAATACGAGCTACAAGATCTCCACAACCATCTTCAATACCTTCACCAGAACACAGCTGCAGTCTTTACCCTCAGTAATAAAACACAAATTGTACCTCTCCACCACAAGTGACACTCATCCTGCAGATTTCATATGCTCCATTCTGTGACACAACTATCAACTGACAACTACAGTGATATGATTTAGTGACTTTACACCACAAACATTATGCTGTTTTTGGACGGGTTACTGAGCTCAAGATGTCACACATTCTTATTGTATTCCATGCCCTTGGCATAAACAGGAGAGCAATCAGCATCGTGCTCTACAGTTACAGTTATCTGGCATTCAGAAGTCTGGCCACTTTTCAAAACGGCGGACTGGCAACAAGACTGAATTATTTTCCAGGTGACCACTTTGAGTGACATAAAGGCCAGCTCAGTTTAAGCTTACCCTTTGATATGAACACTTGTTTCTCCATGACTGTTTACTTATTCTTTAATCAGCATCATACCTAACAACAGGCAGGATCATGATTAGTGTAGGGGGCAAAAAGGAAGCCATTTTGCTAAGAGCACAAAATACACGCAGTAACTTACGGAATTACAGAGAAGTGTGGCATAGGTACACCTGCCAAATATTATCTCTGGGAACAGCCACATACATTTTATGGTGATAGTGACATACACAAATTAACGGACAAACAAAAATTTTACACCACGCAAAGACAGCTCACATAGACTGAGCGTTGATAGGAAAGGGCTCCACTGCCTCTGGTCATGCTACAATGTTTCATGGAATTACGGCCATTAACACATAATGAACATGCTACTGGGTGGACCAACAGATTTCAGCAATGACATGGTCTTCATTTTTGGCAAGTGTTTGAAGAGAAGGCTCCTCAAGATCCATGTTTTCTGGGATGATTACTGATGTTTCAGACAACTGCAAGTTTAAGTGGTGCACAATTTTTTGACCACAACACCCAAGAGAAGGCACTATAATCCTTTGGATGTCATTAGCTGTTCCCCAGCTGACATAATGAAACAGCCCAGAAGACCTCAATCTTCAGCAGCACTGGTTGCTACACTGAATGGGCTTCTGCTGACCATAAAGATGCAAAGGTTTTTTTTAACTTGCCATAATAATTTCAGATGCAGGATTAAAACCAAGACAGTTTGACAATACAGATAAACCCTGTTTATGCTGCACATGCATAGCAAGAAAAACTCATGTAATACTTAACATGACAGTACCAGCAGCGTTCAAGGATTTAGTTGGACACACTGTTCCAACGTTGCCCTGTGCAGCCGATACCAACAAGTTCAAACCACTAATTACTGAAACA
Organism: Coptotermes formosanus; assembly: GCA_013340265.1. Classification (NCBI taxonomy): domain Eukaryota; kingdom Metazoa; phylum Arthropoda; class Insecta; order Blattodea; family Rhinotermitidae; genus Coptotermes; species Coptotermes formosanus. The sequence goes on along the minus strand of BLKM01000903.1, from coordinate 811,004 downwards.
GCAAGACCCTTAGAGCATTTAAGGGGATCAGGATGTCTCCTGTGATTATATGGCTAATAAGCAAGCTTTGACACTGCAGATTTTTATGGAATGGTTCAAAAACCACTTTATGCCTGAGGGCTCACATTATTGGATCAACATCAACATCCACAGCCTCTATAACAAATTCCACCCCAGGTGCTGAATGGCCTTCAGGCAAGGTTTAATTTCTACATACCAAACAGCCCTGTTTCTGGAATGGAATTGCTGACCATTCAAAATGATGTCATAACTTGACTTTCATGCTTCATCTTGCATTTTCAATATAAGCTACATACAGAACCAGAAATAAAAAATGCAACTTGGCTCAGGTCCAAAGCTTCCTGGATAGAAGTCCTGAAATTTCACTGCACAAATTGTACACACTGTGTAAACCAAAACAACCAAGCATTCCACTCCTCAAAATTCAGATCCTGCTGGAAGATGTGAAGGTAATGAACTAACTAAATTATGTGTAAAGGCAGTGCAAATGAGGCAAGTGCTCAGACTCTCCCCCACCTCCCTTCACCTCTCCCTCTCTCTTGGTTTAAAACGTACAAGATCATTCAACTGCCTCAAACATGGCATATACATTTCACACAAAATACTGCAAATTGTTCATACCTCAACCACAGGCACCATCAGATGACATAGCAACAGTTACGGTTGGTGCTGCATTTCCCCAGTACTTATACCTATTGTCAATAAGGATAACACTGCTTTCATCTCATTTATTCTGGCACAGCTGGCATCGTTGATCAGTTTCTGTTCTTTCTCAGAATGCAAAATCAAAGAGATCAGTAAGTCCTTCTCCATCATCTAAACTGAAGCTGTAATCCGATTCGGACAATGGAGGCTCAAGAGTGAGGAAGGGTTCACTGCCGAATGAGCTATGATTGGACAATCTTGACATGTCCATAACAGAGTCACTCTCTGCAAAAAACAGAATGGAACATCTCTCTGAGCAACACATGTAATCAAGAATAATTAACATTAAAGAAGGCATGTTAATTCCAGAATGCCAGATCACCATGGTCTATAGAAGCTACACAGGGACTCATGTAACTGTCCACTATCTTGATTGTCTTACTTGACTCCTTTCGTTATATTATTTTACCAGTTTAAATTTACACATACAAGTGGTCTGGTAACAAAATTTAATTCCAAAAGTTGTTTTACACAGCCTGGATGTGAACTTGCTACTTTACTGCATTACACTACACCATGTTTTAGCCACAAAGTAAACTGCACGCCATTTCAATATTTATTTTAAGCATGATTTAATTGCAGTTCTTTCCACAATCTGTTTTATGCCTCAGGCCAGCTGGCTATTAACCAACTTGTTAATTTAATTAACAGACCACAATTTAAACAGGAAAAAGGTAACGTGAATAAATAATAAACCTGTCCCTCTCTCACAACTTCCGAAGTACTCTGAAATGAAACTTCAATAAAAATTATCAATTACAAAACTTATTTATTGCAGTGTAAAAATTCAATGATTTGAACTATCAAATATTGTTAGTTACAGTTATCTAAAATTTATTACACATAATTTACTTCTGGACCAAATCTGTCAAGGCCTCAAAGATATATAATACAACATCCATGAGATGTACCTACACACATCAGGCTACAGACAAAAACGCACTACAGTGTAAAGCTGGATAAAAGCTGGGTTGGTACATCAACATGTCTGTGGCACTCCAATCATTAACAGCCAATCACACAAAATATCATTTTATATTCAGTTTAATTCCCTGGCATGGAAGTTTTACAAATTATCCTACGTCTTTATGCAGAGATCTGTTAATCGGTGCTGCCCTACAAGCACATTCATTAACTATTCAAGTTCTCAACATATTGATGTAAGGCGGCTACAGTAAAAGGCAAGGCATCATAGTTTGTAGGTCTGATATTCTACTGTGATAATGGAAGGGCTAGTTTGGCAACATATGAAACATCCAAAAAAAATGGTACAACAAGGTGAGAGATGAAAAAAACTGATTGGATTAACATTTTCAGACCCATCATTGCCATATAATGTAACAAATGCCTTATACTTTCATTACATCTGTGTGTTGCTAGCTAACAATTTCAAACCAAATTACTCATCTTCATGCAACCATGTGTTACTTCACTAAAGGATACCCTATTTTCATAGTTTTTTAAGATACGATCCTGAAAATTCAGCTTTATGAATCATGTGAAAAACAATTTCAGACCCACAATTCAAGAAAAAAAATATGACTATGATTAATATGAATGGCAAATTATGAAAAAATTTGATCCCACAAAGGCCATTTTCTGAAAGTCAAGTGCATGACCCCAAGAGACCAACGAGATGCAGCATATATGTAATGCTTATTTGCTAGTTCGTATCAAAGCACGTTACTTTGTATTACACAAACATGCAAGAATGCCATGCCAATGTCAATTAGATGTAAAATCTAATTTAACAGCTTCACTGGTGTCACTGAGATGCATTTCTGGTGGTCATTGAAAAGGCAAAAGTTTTGCAGCACATACCATGAAGGCATACGAGGAAGTGGAGGTATGGCACCATCCATTAACCTCAGCACTAAATGGAGATGAGTGATTATCTTTATGCCCTGACTACTTGATCCCTGAAACGCTGTAAACAGGAGGTTGGTGGGGCACCAGAGCCAGTCTAGATGCTCTGAAGAAGAGAGAAATCTCATTCCTGCTGGGAATGACATGATTCCCCAATTCTCCAGTCCGCAGTGTGGTCAGTATACTGACAACTGGCTGTCATTAAAACATGAATAAACTACCTCATAATATTTTCTGTTCATAAGAAATGTCAGTTGGCTGAAAATTTTGTCTATTCCTAGTTCAGAGTGAAGTCAATGAGCCCTGGTAACGAGCACACAATACATGTTTTTTCTTCGAACTTTTTCTCACAGTAGTTTGGTCTTCTCCTGTCAGGATTATAACACCAATGTTCCATACTCATATTATTCACCTACCACCAACACAATATATCTTAGCAAGTGACAGCATCGTTAAATAAAACACTTCACTCACTCTCCACCTGTCTTCTCAGTCTGTATACCACTTGCAAACATATATCCTTGCAAACAACACAAGTCTTCTCTTCTTAAACAGCAACTAAAATCAAGCAACATGCAGGGCACACAAACTCCACATTTAATGCAAGAAAACAAGCATTAGGAGGTAGTGCAGGACTTGCAACTCTGGGCTAAGCTGAATCCCATGGTGCTACAATTGCACTCTGTGAAGCAGCCATGAAATCCACCTAAGCCAAGAGTGCATGCTAAAATGCAAAGCAGTCAGTCTTCATCAGCAGACAACACACACATACACACACACTACAGTTACTCTCAATTCTGAAAATGGCTCTCAATTGTGTAACATTTGCCCTGAGCACAAATCATAAATGCTCACATGCCTACTCAAATGGCAGCAAAAGTAACATTCTGTGCAGCCCATTATGGCAAGTAACAACAAAATTCTTGCAATAAGTAACACAGAAATTAAAACACTACACATCATACTACTGCTGTGTCTTTCAATTTCCATACTTCTAGGACATTCTTGATATAAACCATAGCCCGCAGATTCCAGGTGCCTAAACCAAACACTGCATATCCTATTGCATCCAAACACTTCTTTTAGTGATGAAAATCTTAGAACCAAGATTTCAGTTTCCATTAACCATGTCCAGAAATATGGAACAATGCACAAAACTTTACTTTGAGACGTCTAATTTGGTTACATTTGGACCAATGTGTAGCAGTAATGAAAAGATATCTTGAATTTATTGTTGTTACATTTAAAGAATGGACATATGGCCTTATATTAATTCTCTATGCTTAAAAACTTAATACTGCAGCAAACCTGATCAACCCTATACAGCTGCACCTTTGGGAAGCCAAGTTACTCAGAAATAACCAACATTTCATGGAACCTCAAGCTTAGAGACCACGTTCACAACAGCCCACCACCACAGGACACTATCCAGAGCCAGATAAATCCCATCATTTTTATACAACATTTATTTAAACATTCACCACAATGTTCCTATCTATTTGCAGGTCTCCAAAGTGGTCTCTCCCCATCAGGCTAACTACAACATGTATGCATTTTTCATCTTTTATGCATGCTACACAGTCTATCTCGGTCACCTTAATTTGATCATAGTAACAATAACTGATAAAACGTACAAATCATGAATCTCTTCATGTAATTTTAACTATTATTTTCTTACGTCCTCTCTTGGATACAAGTATTGTCCTCAGCTCTGTTTTGAAACACTCTCAATCTACATAGGACCTGTGTTCCCAAGCGTACAAAAACATTACGTCACACAGTATTCTTCTTATAAGCACTGCAGTATAAGAGAGGTACAGACAAATGTTACAAGTCATATACAGTGGGCCACATGACAAATGTATCCGAATACATACAAAAGAGCAGTCATTTGCAATACTTTTGCACATTATGCATCACAAGTTTTGTAACAAAAATGCACATCAACAGTGCAGACCAACAGAAAAATATAAAACTGTGGGAACATTTCTAATAATATGTTCAATGCTCAACAAAAAGAAAATGCATACATGCAGTATTTTAAGTTAAGGGATAACAGACAATAGGGCGAGGGGAGACAGAAAGAGACCCCAAAAGACTGTTGTGACAGCTGGTTGTTCAAAGTGGGGGTGTGAAAACCCTTGGCTTACAGAGCAACAAATTTTTTAAAATTACACCCATAAAATGAAAGTCTCTAGAGCAGGGGTCTTCAGCTCTTACCTACTCAAGGGCCACATTTTAATGGCAGAAGGATTCGCGGGCCACACTCACGTTTTGCAAAGTAAGGTTTGCATATTACTGCAGGACATGCCCATTAATATTTCCCTACATAAACATACACAGAATAGTTCTGTTATTTTACTTATTTATTCATGGTTTATGATTTATTTTATTATTATGTACCTGCAAACATTCCCTTCTATAGTCTTGCAGTATTTACTATGATATTAACCCAGATTTCATATATAAAAAGTAAAAAAATGTTTAAAATTTTAGTACAAACTTTAAAATAATTCAGAATGAATTTTATTTAACATTTATTTACTTGAATTAAACTTCTGACACTCAAAATTTAAAATTTGTTTGGGGGCCACACAAAAACATTCAGACAGCCGCAGGTTGAAGACCCATGCTCTAGAGCAACTCTGTCCGGTAGACAGAAAGAAAGCTGGCGTAGCAGGCAATTAAAAAAAAATTGGTAGCCAATGAATTTCTTGATCTGCACACATGCCATTCTCTGAAAAGGCAAGGTTTATATTAAATGGGAATGTAAAAAGAACAACAGATACTGGTGTTTTGGAAAACACCATGCACTTCATGAAGTTCGTTTGCATGACCTTAAAAACCAGTCTGGTGCAGTGAATGTGTGCAAAATCACAGGATCCTTGATTTTTTAAGAAACAATAACTTGTGGACTGCAGTCTCCTAGTACTCCAGATTTTAATCCACATGATTGTACATGGTGGACACTGAGCGATGGAGTTTATATGAACACAACTCCTGCAAGAACTGAAAGATAATATTCAAAGAGAAATTGCTAATATTTCAAGATTAAGTTCCATCACGTGTTCAGAAGTATCTTCATAAGCTGTGAGGGCTGATTAAAAGCTGGAGGTCAGTACTTCAATTTCCTTCTATGAAACACAAAAACCTGATGAACTGCAGAGGAAAACAGTCTCTAAATTCCTTGCCAGTGCAGGATTCTCATGTAATGAAGCTCCTGTTACAGCTGCCACATTGAGGGATATGATCACATGTACACAGTGTATATTCTGCCCTTAGGAGACCAATTTCACACCCATACAAGTTTTAATGAGAGCCTGATAAAGAAAGAGACTTCTAAATCTGCATATTGCTTTGACATGAATCACCAATATTAATTCACAATGCATGGTGGCCAAACATTTCAAAAATTGACTTTTGATGTGCTCTCAAAATTTTAATGTAATGAACTTTAGCACATGTATTTACTGTTTATGCAGCAGATTTAAACTACTGAAGGACCAATAAGAAAATGTCTCTGAAATAAGCTACATGGGTGTGATGCAATTCATATTTTCATTATCACCAACCTCGTTCACATTACAGAAACCTACTCAGTGGATGACAAAAAATAACTTATGTTTAGCACATATGGTCAAGTCCAGGCACCATCACCAGCCCATTACCACAACCAATTTGTAGTTCACTTGTACGCAGAAGTGTGGTGACAGTTACCTCACTAGAGCTGCAGTTTCTAGAAAGGCCACCATTACAGAAATCTAGCAAGCCTTACATTCCAAGCCTACTTCAGACAGTGACAGCCATTTTCTTCAGTAATGAAAAATGCACTAAGAATGAAATGAGGACCACGTCTGCCCTCTGACATGACAAACTTTAACAGCACACAATGAGATATCATAAAAAATTGCAGTACTTTAAATGACAGATATGAATCAATCACATAATTAAAAAACACCAACTGCACATTGTTTCAGTAAGCTATAACGTATTCTGCCACAAGCTGTAGATAAAGCATAAGTGTCCCCAAGGGCTAATAAGGGGTTTCATACAAAATTAATTTCCCCAGCTTTCCAATATGAAACTGAACTAAATTTTGTAAATCAATTCAATTTCATGAAAACCACTCTTCTCAGAACAGGTCCTCAGAACTGGTCATTTTGAATACAATGTCAAAACTGCCAAAAATTTTGAGTGTTTAGTTAGCCACACTTAGATGGCCTATTATCAAGCTAAAAGAACAGGTGAGTGGGAATCATATCAGATGGCCCTCACCTGTTACAACAAAGAGAACAGAGAGGCTGAATGGTCCTCTCGGAGGGACTACTGTCACTGGATCGAAGATGTACATGGCAGGGCCAGACTCATGAGGATCATGGCTAGTCAGTCGGCCAACAGAGTTGTATCTGTTAAGCTACCTGACGGCTGATACACACAATCTGGAAAAGACCCTGAGGGAACTACAGAGTTCATTTTCCAGGATCTGCTGGAGAAGCAGTAGCCTTGGAAGGACAGGGGCAGCCAAAATTGAAAGCATTTACTACTCACAGGGAGGGCTGAGAACTGTATAAAGAGGTCTAAAACAAGATGGGCAACAAGCACATTAAAAGCCTTTAAATTGGCAGAGTGATGGAATTCTACCTGCACTCTTGCAACAAGGAGTCAATCACTTAACAACTCATCTATGTCATATTTTGAGCCTCCCTAGCAGGAGGGTATATACCTAAAACTTGGAGACAGATCAAGGTAATCTTTATCCCTAACCACAGGAAGGCCAACTATACCAAGGCCAAGACATATCATGCTATTAGCCTATCACCCTACACACTGAAAATGATGGAAAAATTGGTGGAAACGCATATCAGGGATGAGATTTTGGAGGTTTGTCCCCTACATCGATACAACTTTGCCTATCAACCAGGAAAGTCCACTGAAACTGTACAGCATCATGTGATCATACATACAGAGGAAGCAGTGGAAAACAGGGAAGTTACACCTGGAGCTTTCCTAGATAAAGAAGGTGCTTTTGATAGCACCTCATTTGACATCATAACAAAGGATGCCAAACACCATGGGCTTGGAGACAATCTGTTGGTGGATCAGCTCCATGCCAGGTGGCAGGAAAATCACAGCCATACTTGCAGCAGAGAACTCTGGAGGGGTGTGTGGCTGAGAGCTGTCCACACGGAGGCATTCTATTGCCTCTGCTGTGGAGCCTGATCGTGAATTAACTCAGGACTCAATGGGGATGGCTGTTAGGCACTGGGGTATGCAGATGACATTGCTACCCTCATCAGCAGAAAATTCCCCAACACCGTCACAGAGCTTCTGCAGGAATTCAAGTATGGCACAACACTGGTGTGATAGGTCTCAGCTGTCTATCAATCCACAAAAGATGGTGATGGTACCATTCATCAGGAAGAGACATTTAAGGGGCCTACAGAAGCCAACCCTCTCTGGGCACACACTGCAGTGTCTGCCCTTCTGTATTTTATTCTATTCTGTTCTAGCCCTACTTAGAAACACCTAACATAAATAAAATACAAAATGCATGTGTTGAATATTCCCCAAAAGTTGGGACTTAACTGGGACACACACGATTCACATTTTGGCCCCACACTGTTTACCATATGTTAAACAAAAAGGACACCTGTATACAAAATATTCTCATAGCCTATATGATCAGAAACTACAACTTATATACAATTCACCTGGCGCAGCACAGCTCAGCATTCACATGTGCCAATGGACATCATTATAAACCTTCTCAAAGAACAGTGTTCTTTTCTAATTAATTTTCAAGTACAGTCAAGCACCCTACAGAACTTAGCAAATTCTACAATGAATAAATTCAATGAGTTCTCCATGAATGTCAAGTACTTATCAGATGGGACAGAATTCTATTCTTTAATTAAGTAACATGCTTCCAGTCACAATTTTAGCTAAGAGATAAAAAAAAATCCAAACTGAAACAAACTAAACATCAAAAAGCACAAACAAATGAAGATGCAGGTAGAAGACAAATGCCACCATACCTCTACACAAAGGACAAATTTCACAGATATATCTTGCAATTTTTGTGATACCACTCCCCACATCAATCACAAGAACTCAGTTAAGCTTGAAGCACATTTTATTTGACCACAGCAAATACTTATGAAGGTCAAAAAGCAAACACAAATGGGGGTGAAGGCTGCAGTAGCAAAATCCACACATACAACACAAAGTTCACACAAGCAGTTATCTCCTGATTTGTGCCTGAAAACATGCAGTAACTCTAGATAAAAAACAAAGGAAGGATGATTAGAAATCCAATGAATGTGTACACAATTAGTCATTCTTACACTTAAAACTCAGTTTAATATAAAATATGTGGGATCCCTCATAGTAATAATAATATATGGAGAATCTACATATGTTAAATTTTTTACCTCATTTTTATTAAATATTGTGTTGATGGCCTGATGAAGGTCTGCTGAGACCAAAATATAGTTGTGTTGGACAGAATATTAAAATATTGGTGACAGAACTTTCTAGAAACACAATGGGATGACCTTGATAAAATTATAAAAAGTATTACTTTCCCCTGTTTACTGAACCTCAACCCAGTAAATAATTTGCATTTAGTACAACAACTGCCATAAAAAAAAATATTCGTGGTTTCTTTCAGCCAGACATAACTACAACATCCACAATGTGGCAGCTCTGCATAAAGAACATACACCAAAATCACAAAACCACACAGCTTTCAGCACCACAGCTGGTCTGCATTCCTGAATAAGGTTTTATCGCTGCTGACCTCCTATTGTCTCAGTAATCAATTTGCAATTAATCACACAATAGTACTTTTGTTTCCATATGTAAAGAAAATATTTCATTACAATTACAGTCTCACATGATCAAAAGTCTCTTCATGTAATTTTGCATAAACCCAACTTACCAAAAACCCTGATTCAGTGTTAAAAAAGCCATTTGCCCCAAGACATTCATTCACCCTTTAAAGACCAAAGTCAGTCTACATCACACACGATGTACCAGGACATGAAGTCAGTGCTGCCTGATTCAGCTAAAAGTCTTGAACCTGTAGACATGGGTATCCAGCTGGATTTCTGCCACTGGATTAATGCTAATTCCCACACAAACATTTTCTTTACTGGCAAGGCCCATTCTATCTGTGACAGAATCAAAAATACAAAACCTCCCATTTATGGGATCACGATAATCCACATGGGACAGTCAGAAGCAACTACCAACACTGCTTTTCCATAAATGCGTCGTGTCACGGATGAACCGCTCATTGGACAGTCCACTTTCCCCCAGTCTGACAGGGGATACTGGCACCAAACATTTTGCAACATGAACAGCTAGCGATCTTAAACAACGTTCCTCAAGTAACACTATGTCAGATGTACTACCAGCATGACAAAGCACCCTCACTTCAGTCCAGTCCTCAGGCAGTACCTGAACCAGCAATTACGTAATGGAAATGTCAAAGCAATGCACAGAATTGGCCACCATGGTCACCAAATTGGAAATTGTTGGATTACCAAGTGTAGGGTAACATGGTGTACCCAAGGTGAACACAAGAGAAGAACTACCTTCAACAAATTCTCAGCACTGTTGGACACATAAATAATGCTGCAGTGCTTCAGAAGGTTACACATTCTCATAGGTCAGAAAATGTATCCAAGCAGATTGAGGCCACTTTAAACAACATGCATGAGTAATGAACTCTGTACATTTAACAGCATTTAACAGCCAGTCACAATGCACAATGTACTCCCTTCCTTTCTAATTTATTTAATGTACTGTAAATGCTCATAGCTCCATAACTGCTGCATATCAGACCCATGTGAATATGACATTTTTGACTGAGGATTAGCTCTGGAATTACATAGTGAAGTATTAACCCCAAGTCCTGGTTCACCCCCCACCTTTCCCCACACACACACACACATTCAGTTTATACCCAACATAAAGCACAGTGTACTTCCATCAGGAAAGTCAGTCACTGAATGCTGTTAGAAGAAATAATCGCTGTTTAATGTCAGAATCTTATGGAACAAACACACTGTGTGAAAAATGCAGAAAGTTGATTGTGTTAAAAACCTGAGGGCATGTACACTAACCACTAGGCTTTGAAGGGTTAAACAATGATTCCAATGTTTCTCTAAATATCTGTGATGGTATTTGATTCATTACACCCTTATGTCACAGGACACTGTCTAGTGTCCAACAAAAGGGTCGAGGGATTCCATTGCAACATCCATCCCATGCAAAGCTCCTTCTTGTGTGAGCAAGATGCCATTTAAGACTGCATTCAGTAATGCCCTTGCTACATACCAGTACATCATGGATGAAATACAGCAACATCTTACCTAAATTAACGTCCATAACAGAAAATAATGTCCAGTAGCTGCCACAGTTAGTATAGGGAATGCACAAAAGTTAGTGCCTGTAGCAAGTGACACACCAGTAACTAGAACTCTGCCTGTGATGTGACGTTAACTACCGCACAAGGTCACAGCCAGAGTTCCGGCACTGATGAGCCATACTATGTAGCAAGCCAAGCACACACTTTTAACTCTCATGCAAATATAACTTCACCAATTAAAGCAAAAACATTACGCAAAGCATCAAGTTTTGTAAGTAAGTAGTCACTTGAAAAGCTGGTGATGTTAATCAGCAAAATTAATGCAATACATGATGAACCAAGACATAATAAATCCAACATAAACCAGACATCTCCTATACTGAGAGAAACAATGATTAGGTTATTCTGTTATTCTACAGCGCTGTTATCAACTGCTGAAAATGTGCAGTGCCAAAGGGGTTATGGTCGAAAACTGTAAATAATGAAATGGGAGAAGAACAGAAAAATATATTGTCTGAAACTTCCTAATTAAACCTTGTACAGTGTAATTACAGTGCCTGCCAGCTGTAATCAGGGCTTTGGAAGCATATCATATAAATCAAAAAGTGAACTATAAATAATACCTCCATTCCTCACTTATCAATTTAAGCAACACTGTAAGGCAGCACATTAAACATCACGGTAATTCATGTATTCTCAGTCTGATTGTCCTATCTGACTCGTGTGATTGCAATCTGTCCCATCCTTTCATGCAACAGGCCTTGGTTTCTGAAATAAAGGTTTAAAATTTCCCCTTGGTACAGTTACAATGCGGGTTGCCTCATTTACTATTTCAGGCCAGTTGTTGAATGGTAAATGCTGTGGAAACATAATGCAGGGCTCTCTGATTCAATCCCTACTTACGCCAAATTTTTGTTTAATGACTGACAAGTGAGGTATAAGAATGTATTTCTTTAACACTGTTTGATACAATAACTTATTTTTAATAACCCACCACAAAAAAAAAACTAACGAATACATCCATTCTGTATGTTGTTTGTTCATTATAAACTCCTGTATGTTTTGGTCATACAGTCATCAGGGAGATTTGATTAACACAGGCAGGCAGCTGCTTAATGTATGATGCCTCCCTGACTCCCTCACGTGTAATGGTCTGACATGTCTGATTCAAAGTACAGTACTCCTAACTATACAACACATATTTCTATCGAACATATCATATTATCAGAACACTATATTACATTCACTCATACATTGTGGTTACACATTGTACCAGACAAACGCAACTTATAATGCAACAACAAATATGGTTAAAATCTTCCCTGCAAGATTTTTAAACTTGACATTTAATGATTAAATTGAAGCCGTTTATGTTGCACACCACTTATGCACCACACGAGATACATCAGACTGAGACAGACAAGAATGTGACAATGTTCAGAAGACATTACATGCCACAAGCACAAAACAGAATTTGCCATTTTTTGCACTAAGCTGAAAGACAATTACAGAGAATTTTCCCATCTTGCTCCTGAATGAGCTGATGTGGGGGGAAATGTGTACAGGAGAACTTATACAATGAACCCCCTTGCAGCTGTGAGGAAGGAATTAGTTTTCATAATTGGGATGACCCCTGTTTCTTGCCATGCAACTGGCATAAATATCTCTGACCACAAACATTTGTATATGGACCATATAAATGCCTTGCCTCCTTACTTATACATGGAAAGTGACTGCACATCTGGTAATGGATAATGTGGGACCAGGGGCCTAGACATGACAGTTAATGAAGGTTCCAAGGACTTTAACTGTATTAAACACAGCATTATATGGCTCCGTGACCCAAGAAGAGACATTTAGTGGCAATACTGCTGCACTGTCCTTAAAAACTTAAAAAGCTGTAATTTGTGAAACAGAAGAAACACTTTGCAGATAGATAAAAGAGAAGCAATACAAGGTAGTTCTCAATTTCCATGGTAAATTCATTTGTAAAAACTATTGCATAAATCAAATTCACATAAAGCAAAATAATTCTCCCACATAAAACTACAGAGATGTCTCGTTTGGAAGGCAGGGAGGGATGTTCCTGAAGTAGCCTACCCACCACCATTGAAATTAAAACTATAATCATAAATTGAGAGGATACCTAAATTGACAAAATGTGTAAACTCATTTTCTGTACATTAAACCACGTACGCTGACAACTCAATCAGATGGGTGGTATGAAGATAAATGGTATACCAGAGATAAATGGTATCCTTACCGCACAAGAAAGTCACAAAGCAGTGCTTTCCCATATATTCTGTAAAATAAAAGGCTACAGAGAAAAAAACTGAAACCTTACATTCACATTTTATAACACAATCTACTATGTACACTTATAATTAACATACATACTTCACCAGAAGCAACAAAAATCATACTTTTCTTTCAAATATTTCATCCCTTTGCCAGCATTATTTAGCTGTAATTTTCCTGATTTTAAACAAACGGGTAAAGATATAGGATGCTTCATGAGTTGTGGCCATTACTGCAGGAAATGATTTCCTAGATGGGTGAACCAAAAACATGGATCCTGTCCTCCATGGTTACAATGTTTCTTAATTCTTGTGAACACACTCCTGTAAACTACACATCACAACTCAAGCTACACATCTTTAAACAAGCTGGCAGGAGATGTAATGAAATACAGGCTTGATGCTTGCAATTCAAGGCTTTTTCCCCCACCTGGCTCTCCCAGCCAGCCAATATGTTAAGTCACTGCAGTTCAGAAGACCATCACGCTGCCAATTCTTGCCTCAGTGTAATCTGTTAGTCAACATGCCAATCGCATTTTCAATCCCAGAGTATGCAGATATGGTTCACGTGTATGGTTCTTGTGACAGTAACGCATGTCACGCAATAGCTGAATACCAGTAACATTTTCCAAACTGAGAATACCTAACAGAAGTGTTTACTCAAGTTTACCAGACACTGCGAGACACAAGTACATCCCCACATTTGCATTACACCTCAGCATGAGTTTAATCAAGATGTCAATAAACAATAAAGCATTGTTCAGATGGTAGAGCTAGTCCACATGCTAGTACCAGTATGCAAAGAACTGCAACACATCTTGACGTTCACCTGTACAAGAGTACAGACAATTCTGGTCAGAAACTGGAATTTTGCAAGTCACTCAATGGCAATTTCCACACTTAAGTACACTGGATTATTGCATATAGGAATGGAGAGAAGAAATGGTCCGTGGTTTGAAGGTTCAAACGTGACAGTTATCGCTCGGCTACACTTTAAATGCAGTAGACCACATCAGAAACAGTCAGCGGCAGCTGCAACAAGCAACACCTGCTGTTCACAACCAAGTGGCAAGGTGTACTGCAGCCAGTGGTGGGTAAGCACAGGGCACAGTAAGTTAAAGGCCATATCACGAAGGTAAATCACATTTATACCTTAACTTTACCTGGAATAGTACTTGCCATCTCATTACATATCTTTTCAGTAACCCTTACATTTCATACTAATTGTCAATAACTGTTCAAAATCAGACACACGTTCGTATGAACTTTTTGATCATCTCTTTCAGTAAAGTCCACAACTCATGAAACAACTCTGTAGCCTTCGAAACACAGTATTTATATATTTATGTACAAGTTTCACATGAATCCACGGTTTAAAAAAGTGTGTGAATTATGCAAGTACGAACAACATTCTGTTTCAACATCATTTCCTCTCTCATAGCCTTCTGCAGCCTAATGCAATCTTTTACACATCCAAATATTTTGTAATCTAAAATAATTTTTGCTCTTACAGATACTTCTCTTCTACATGCAGAACTTTTGTTCTTGAGGTGGATTCTAATAAATTGCATTCATGCATAACACTTGAATTGTACAGAATAACACAATAAACCATGAATTATAACACACAGAGCTCACATAAATAAAAATCATACCAAGAAGTTCAAGAGTGTCTTATAACAACAAAGAAATTCCATACTGGAAACTGTTCCTAAACTTCAAGCTGACTTTACGTTATATCATTCCGAATCTCCAAAACACTTCTACCTCCAATATACTTGTTTTTCAGAATAATCAGTGACAACACAATTAACAAGACCGGAAAAAAATTACCACACAATACCTGCCAAGCAGCACACGGACAAAAATAAAAAGAATACCCCTCCTTGTGATACAGCTTGGAATTTTTATAACCTGATATATACAGACTATTAAAAAGCCCAAAACAATCATGATTAAAAGTGTTTAGGTCACACAAGTAGACAATGAATACTAAGCACTCTTATGAACTGAATAATTTGGGACAACCTGTTAATCCTTAACTGTCCTACCAGACCATATGTTGGTCCCTAAAATGTACTGGAAGATGGCCTGACATGCCACATACTGGTGTCTGTGTGTCTGCTTGGTACCAATTACAACCATCAGTTTGAACCCAGTTGTTTGGCACAGTTTCAAAAACCTACATATTACTGGTATCTCAATGAAAGACAGGAGACATAAATTCAATCACTGCACTGAAAGCAGCAGGGGGATCCCAACTGTCAACACAGTATTTTCATGACAGCTTCCCCTCCACCTCCTTCCAATTTCCTACATGCATGGCACATGTTTAATGCAGAGCTCAGTCCACCTCAGCAGAAGGAAGTAAGAAGGCAAAACACTTAAAGAAAAAAGAATGTTCACACTGTCCAATGGTAGCAAGCAGCAGTCTCACCTACTTTGCATAAGAGTCTGTGCAAGCTGGAATGGCAGACAGGGAATGTGGGAGGAACAAACATGTGGGCAGTGGCATGTTACACTGATGGTGCATGGCAGCAGCGTACATCACTATTAAATGAATATGGATGCGTGTAAGAATATCACAGGCAAATAAAAGCTTCATGCTTACATAAACATCAGACAATCAAAAGCAGGTGTCTAGAAATTCATGCGTATGCACTCCAACAAACAATTACTTGATTAGCACTGAACAAAACTGTCCCATGAAAAAAATTCCAACCTATGCATAAATTTTGTGGGAAATGCACTTGAACTTAACTGAAATGCTGCAAACATCTTGTTACTACAGACTAAACAGTTTGATTCTCAGGACAGAAAGGCCTTAATGTAAAACATCAAATACAATGTAAATAAAATAAACAAACAATATAGTAGGCCACTGCACTTTTCACAAGGACAGAAAACCAGGTTATATCATTACCATTCTACCAATGCCATACCACACACGCCATCCCTTGCACATGGCTTTTAAGGACATGTTCATTGGAACGTCCAACAGCCTTTCTATATTTTGTGACCATCCACAAGATACATACACATCAACCACTTCAATACATGTTATCCACAGCGATTCCCTGTGTTGCCCTCATTAGTAAAACTGGTAACAAAATCAACCCTTCAATGATGCTGGGGTTTAAATTCCAACTACTGCCCAGGATGAAGGGGTTTTTAATTTACATCGCACTTACATGCACAGACAACAGTACAGTGCACAGGGGCCGGTGGCCTGTGAAGAAATAAGTATCCATACAATGCATCGAGGTCAGCATCAAAGGGTTAAAAATCCACCAAACACATGTTAGTTTGGGCAACATGGGCAGTGAATGAGGATGCATGAATTTATGAATCGAAAAACATATGACTGGGAATGGTTTTAAAGTGCAAAAAGGTTGTTTGACATTCCAATGAACTTGTTACACCACACAAACCTAGCAAAAAATGTAGACACTCTCACCTGAAATATGACTGTTGTGCTGGTCTTCAGTCTGAAGCTGAAACCTTCCACCACCCATTGGCTCAAAGTCATCTGGTTCTGATATCAGAACGTTACGTATCCTAGAAAGTCCTGACACACTTTCTACATCTTCGCTCACTGGTTCATTTTTGATCATAAAATCATGCGAGATCTGTAGGTGTTCCAGATCCACGTGATTGCTTGGATCAGTAACAGCAGAAGCAGTTACTTCCACAGTACTGTAATCTGCTACTGATCCCACTGTACTAGGCACAGGTACTGTTTGTTGTTGACCATAATCAACAGCAGAAGAACATGAAGGCATAGGCTCATTTACTGTTCCTGACATGTCTTCACTACTCCCATTCTGTACTGTTGATTCTTCTGGGCAAAGAAATACTTCTATTTCACCATTTTCACTCTTCATATACATCTGAAGGCCCTATGAGAAAAATTGAAATATATTATTATTTCCAAAGTAAAATATTTATACTTGAAAATGGCATACAATTCTGTTACACTTGTAACAAGAAAGCAAAATACTGGATTTTCTGATAATCAGGCTACACTTAAGGCACTCAGCAGCCTGGAAGTGACTTCAGGACTGGTTGCAGAATGCCTGGATGCTCTCTCTGCAGTGGCTAGCCTGAATGAGGTAAACCTCGTTTCGGTGCCAGGGCACTGTGGCATTCCTGGCAATGAGGAAGCTGATAAGCTTGCCAGACAAGCAACAGCTATGCCGTTACTTGGTCCAGAGCCGGCTCTTGGAATACCTAGGTGTTCAGCAAGAGAAGCAATTAAGAACTGGACAGCATATCAACATTATATTGCCTGGAAAGATTTACCAGGTCATAGACATGGCAAACTTTTTATTGGTAGACGATGTAAGAGAAGAGCTGAAAACCTGCTTAAACAAGGTAGGCATCAACTACAAATGGCAGTTGTGGTCCTCATGGGACATGCTCCTGTGAGGAGGCACCTGCATATTATGGGCCTGTTCGATGGGGATCCAACCTGCAGATTTTGCAGGATGGAGGCTGAAACAATGCAGCATATTACAGTGAAACTAAGAAAAACCCTGTTAAGAAAATTTCCCGCCTAAGAAGTCAGGATAAAAAAACACCAAAATTCTCCCATTTCATTAAAATTGCCCTTGTAAGAAATTTCCTGCTTAAGAAGTAGGATTTTCTTGGGATTTTCAAAATTTTCTTAACAGGGTTTCACCACATTTGCTGCTGCCAGGTTTTGGCTCACCAGCACTATAATGTCTTTGGGAAACTGTGTGCTGAACCAAAAGATATAAGCACAGCTTCAGTAAGGGACCTTTGCCTCTCTATAAGAGGCACAGGGTTATTGAACCTGTGCTGAATGGAGTGTCTAGGGCTGCACAATATGCCTAAGGCTGGGGTGCATCCTGGGCATCTGCCAACAGGCCCTAAAAAAGAAGAAGATATAGGAGCACATATCAACCATTTTCTTCAGATTTCTTGATACAAAATATGGAATTAGTACATCATTCAAGTAAATGCTGGCATAGTATGTGCCTGAGATGTGCAGGTTCTGAAAAATATCTGCCATACAGAAAGTGTTATGATTAAAACACACTACCTTCAAAACCCATGACTCCTATCATCTTGCACTCTTTTTTGTCATGTTCAAAAACAACTCCAAAAAGTGACTATTATCTTCATCATGTCTGTACACCTACACACATCAGAGTGACTCTCACCAGACAGATATTCACGAACTTTTGTTTCGGGGACTTTTTCTAATACCTATCAATACCAAATTTGGTTAAAATTGGGTCAAGTAACAGACACTTTACACAAACAACTAAGTACATTTATGGTCACCATGACTGAGTCCAGATGTCTAGAAATGCTGAACACAGAGAAGGAAACTATCTACAGCGTTAGTAGGAACACACCCTTTGGAAATGTAAAAATATAGACAGCAACATATTTAAAAGTTACATGGGGTAATTGAGACACAATGGCACTAGTACTCTGCACCTCCTTAAAAATATAGTTGTGGTGATGAAGATTAAAAAACATGAATGTAGGTGGTATAGGGTGAAACTAGAGGAAACAAAGGGGGCAGCCAGAAAACATGTAGGTAGGCAGAGTGAAATTACATGGTATGTAAGCAACATAAATCAACATATTCCATCAGTAATTCTCAACACACCACTTCCTAAAGTACGTGTTATACTGTTGAACTGATGTGATAAAGATTTTCATATTATCCGCAACATCGGCAGCCCGGTGGCTGCACTAGTCATTCATGTCACTCAGTGTAGAAGCAGGTGCTTCTACAGTTCAGTTCTGGTAACTAGAAACTTGGATGGTATTTAAGGAATGCTGGCAGGATGGGGTGGGCATTTGCCTGGCAAGGCTTTATAACTTAGCAATTACTATCTGCGCAAAAACGCTTACCACTTACATTACATGCAAAGAAATCTCCAAGTGTTCTAGCGGCCATTGCTTTTGAGACTGGTATTTTTCACTAACATCTTGTGCCATAAAACAGATACTAGTCCCATACACCATGCCTCCCTGTCCCTTCAAATTTACTCACTTCCTCACCCCACAAATTTCAAGGTATGAAGGGAACTGGATTGTACCAATATTATCCCAAATTTAAAAATCCAACTGCAGTATTGATATCAACCCGTCCCAGATCAAAAGCTCAGTGCTTCTATTATCAGTTCTGATCACTAGTTTCTAACTTGGATCATTGTCAACTTATATCACCTCAAACACACTGATGTAACAGTTTTGCTTGTGACACAGTTACTTTCCTGTTTCCTTCAGGTGCCCACGCATACTTACCTCAAAGTATGTCAGCTCAAACCTAAGTCTGGAGATAAGTCTGCAGTCTGTTAGTGCCCTCTCACTAGTACAGCTTTTTTTCTTATGTTATCTGCACATACTTCCGTTGACTGGAAACAGTCAGGGGAAAAGTAACATCGGAGTGTTCATTAAGCTACGTGAAAAAGACTTTGTTTTAATTGACCTGACAAACCTGGTTCATATTATGTCCTGTACAGCACGACCATGTTTATAAGAATCTCTTTTTTTATTTATTTTGCATAAAAAGTCCACAACACATTCACTTTTTAATGCTCCATTTTTGTCAGCACTTGAATCACCTTATGAACATTTTACAAGGGTGTTTACATATTATTTTTAATTCTATAATAAAGTAATTTTTACTTTCAACTCTCTAGAAACATGGAAATGATTTCTAAAGCTCAATAAATTGCTCAACACATTCATGGCTAAGGCCTGCCAAACATGCCACTGAATATGTCAATTAAAACATTTCTTTACCTAACTAAACAAATCCCCTGTCATTACTTGCCGTCTGGTTCCACTCAACTGCAGTATGTGTTGATATGTAATAAGGTCTCCTAATGAGTGGGTGATACAGACTTCAGCAGTACGTCCACACTTAAAAATTGAGCAGACTTATCACGAGGTAAGTCACTTGCCGAGGTAAGTCTCCTCACGTACAGGCACCCTTTACAGCAACGATCATGGGAATGGGAATGAAATGGTACACATCCAAACATAAGCATAGTGATTTAAGGTACTGTCAAATTATTCCATATTCACGGCACTGTTTGTGGTACCAACCACAGGCCCTTTTACTAAACATATTATTTTTCACAACTTAGCATTTCTTGATTGAAGGATTTACCAGCATTTTACACAGAGAAATTCAATTTATGTGGCCATTTTAAATCTACATTGTTTGAGGAAAAAAATTTTTCACACGCTCCAGCTCAGCATTGCTGAAGGTCATCAAACGCACAGCATGCCAGGGAGCAATGCCTTTTCCCACCTATCCTTTGCATTGGTGGAAGATGGTTACAGCACATTTTCTTTCTGCTAGAGACAGCAGTCTCATTGCACATTCTTTTTATGCTGAGTGCAACAATCATAATTTTGTAAAGTTACTTCCGTACCATGAACAGCCACAGCAATGAAAAAAAATTTCACAGTATGTGAGAAAGTTTCATGGGCTACACACAATGTTAATTGTAAATCCATGAATAATGGATTTAGAAAAAAAACCAATACTGTGTGGTATCCAGGAACAAGTTTGTGGCCCCAGTGGATTTGTCATTATGACATCACAAAAGAATCAAGTCTCAGCTGCAAGACCTATGTGAACAATTAATCTTCCTTAAAATGTTCTGCTGAGAAAGTCCATAATCTTACATTCAGATTATGAAAATTCAAGATTTCTATGTGCAGAAATTAATCTTACAGGAAGGAAAAATAGAGCAACACATCTACATAAGAATAAAGCAAAACCAAGAGAGTTACCTTATACAGGGTGATTCACGACTTGTGGACATTACTGCAGGAGGTGATTTCCTAGGTCTTTCTGATCAAAAAAAGGTCATATAAACATGTGTCCAATTTTGGACGGTTACGGAGTTATGACCGCTTGAAACTTAGAATAGAAGGTAACAATTACTGACAATAAACGGAACAAAATAATGAAGCAGCTTAATACATGATACATTTAAAGTATAAATGTAACATTACGTGAAATTACGTTTAATTTGAATTGATCTGTGCTTAAAGCTGTTTTTCGAAAATGCCACCGCCGGCCCCAACACAGGTTGCTGCTCAGTTGTGAACTGCGCGAGTTGCTCGTTGCAGCTTCCGCTGACTGTTTCTGATGCGGTCTGCAGCATCCAAAATGCGACCAAGCAATGTATCTCGCGTTCCCATCTTCACACTGTAAACCAGTTCTTTCATCCACCCCCATACACAATAACCCACTGGGCTTAAGTCTAGAGACCTGGCTGGCCAACGGTTGGGACCGCCACGTCCGATCCATCGCCCAGGGAAACGGTAGTTCAGGAAATTTCTAACTTCACATGAAAAATGAGGAGCTCCATCATGTTGGAAGTACATACAACCTCGTTTATTCAAAGGCACATCCACCAAAAGTGGGGGCAATTCCTCCTGCAGAAATTGGAGGTACACCTCTCCTGTAAGACGACCTTCCAAGATGAAAGGACCAATCGGCTGATCGTCCAGAACTGCACACCACACATTGACACTAAAACGTAGTTCAAAGTTGCTTTCTACAGTGGCATGCTCATCTGCCCACACATGAGAGTTGTATGTATTATTGACACCGTCATGATTGAATTGCCCTTCGTCAGTAAACAGGATGTAACAATGCAACTGGCGACTGCCACTGAGCCACTTGCAACATTCCAGCCTGTGAGGCAACTCGCCAGGTCCGAGATGTTGCACTCGCTTTAAGTGGTTTGGATACATGCCCTCTGAATGCAGTGTCGTCCACACTCTCGTTTGGGGAGCACAAAGACATCTTGCAATTCTTTGCGTACTCGAACATGGACTGCTCTGTACCACCTTAACAATGCCTTCTTCATCACTGACGCCTTGATTAACCCTTTAAAGATGAAGCGTATCTGTTTTATATAAGGACTCAGTACGTACCGCGCTGTAAACACTCTGCACTTCGGTTATAAAAAGCAATCTCTTGATGTTTTATACGGCAAAAGTTGCTGCTTGTTCTAAGATCCGTATAAAACACATAAACGCAATGCGGGCACCACGTAGAATTTTTTAATGTTAAACCTGGCGATATCACGCTCGGCTGCAATGTGAACGCCGGTAAATGTACCAGTATCTCGCAATGTCTGGTAAACTCGAGTAAACACTCTTCAGGTTGGTATTCTACGGTTCAGAAAACGTTCCTGATATTCAGCTATGGCATGAACTGAATCACCGTCACAAAAACCGTACACATAAACCATATCCGCATATTCTGCAACTGAAAATGTAAATGGTATGGCGAACATAACAGACGCACTGAGATGAGAACACGTACGGGACTAACAGGCACTCTACAGTGTGTCGCTTCTACCACCCATGCCTTTATGAAACTATCGCCATACTGTTCTGAACATTAGGAGCCAGCACAGTCACCGTAATGTAAGTGATAAGGGTTTTTGAATACGTAGTAGTTGTGCTGTCATTCAGTATTCACTGGCCAGGCGAATACCCACCCAACCCACCTTCCCCGCGTTCCTTTAAATACCTTCCAAGTGTCGAGATACGGGAACTGGAATGTCTATAGCTGGGTGGGCAAGTCTGGTGGCAAAAATAGTGCTTGCAACACAAACGATAAGCCACCAAGCTGAGTACATCACTGGCCAGCTGGTTCTGTAAGACGCAGTTCTCACGAGGGCGTGTACGGGAATTAAAAAATGCCCATAACTCCGTAACCGTCCAAAATCGGACACATGTTTATATGAACTTTTTTGATCACAAAGACCTAGGAAATCACCTCCTGCAGTAATGCCCACAAGTCGTGAATCACCCTATATATGGGCCAACATAACCACCATTATTAGCATGTATTAGGCCGAAATGCAGTACATGCCACCATATGGTTATAAGTTACACACTGGTTACATATTACAAAAATGAACTTATACTAACTTGACTGGGATGAGGCACTTGTAACTTGGCTTCTGGTGGTGCTTTTATGGCCATGATAGTCTGATGCCTATACTCAGGGATGCCACGCAAGTCCTGGTATGTTATGTAGGCATACCGCTTGTCTTCGCTCAACTGCCGCAGGTTACACTCTGTGTCACAATGATTTGACAAGTTCCATTACAAGTGACATCACATTCTACTTGATATAGTAAAATACAAAGTCTTTTTTTACCATCACACCCAGCACAGCAGCTTCACCATACAGAACAGTTTGCATTTGCCAGGACTTCCCATGACAGCAATAAGGAATGCACTGTAGGTAAATGGGGAAGTCAGCATTGCAAATATACCATGCTTAAACTTTGTACAGTGAAACCTCTATCCACTGTTCCCGTGTCAATCATTCATTTCTTCTGGTCCCAGAAAATTGCATATCTGTAACCTCCCAACCAGCTAATTATTATTATAAGCATAACAGTATGTGCAAATTGTTGCCATGGCTCAGCCAAGTGAGAAACTGGAGTCGAATAACAAATGTTATTTCATTTGCACCCACAAGAAAAGTATGGCCTTACCTACACCCTTTTCAACGGAACTCACAAATGCTCAACAGCATTATATTCAGATCCCTTATACCAAATTCCACTCAAACTGGACAAGAAATGTGAAAAGTATAAATGTTAAATTAATTTACACCTGTAAGTGAAGTGTGGCTTTCACTGCACTAATTTTCACAAACCACAATCACTCATATTTCTAGGGATCTCTGTTCTGTATTGGATCCCAAACAGATAAAAAATGTGGAAAGCAAACGAAAATTTTCACTTATGCCACAGAGCAAATTATGCCTTTCACCGCTCTGATTTTCACAAAATCAAGCTTGAGCAACAACTAATAAACTCCTACGCCACATTTCTTAAAAATCTGATAACAGTTTAGTCACTGATATTTGGCCATGGACTCAGACTGGGTCAATATAAGGCATTATTTTTTTACTTTGCAAGAGCATCTAAAATTAGTTTCACGTAAGTATCAAAGAAACTTTTGTAGTTTTCTTGTGTTTCTGACATATTTAATGCTTTCTTACATCTCTCATTTACTTCCCCCAGTCCCTTCAGAAATGATGGATAATGGTTTCACTTTAATTCTAAAATATGACCCACTATCTTGCTTTAAGGAAAAAATACAATAAAAGGTGACTCAAAAGAAAGTGCTACATGACACACAGACCCAAGAAGTAAATTAACCCTTTAAAGTTGAAACGTAATCAGTTTTGTGTAAAGACTTGGTGTGTTCCGCATAATAAACACTCTCCACTTTGGTTATACACAACCAATAAGTTGATGTTGTATAAGGCAAAAGTCGCTGTTTGTTCTGAGAGCCGTACAAAACACATAAATGTAATAGGAGCACCATGTAGAATTTTGAAAGTTAAACCTGGTGATATGTGAAGTTACCACTAGGCTTTAAAAGTTTAAGAGGAACCTCGTGATTTGTGTGTCTGAGTAGCGTACTTATGATAAGCTGATATGAAGGACACATTAAGACAGAATAGCTTGTGAGGTGGTTGGAAATGGATGGGAATCAAATCTAATTGTGGGCTTTGATATTAGTGGTTAAATTTACACCACCTCAGGGTTAATTTCAGGTTAACATTTCTTTCAGCATGGAGCTTACAACCAGAACTGCTCCACGGAGGACAGTTTAAGGGGACTGCATTGTTCTGTGCTCCTGACAAGTCTTACATATATCATGTTTTAGTTTCTGATGAGTGAAGAACTTAAATGAGTTGGCTGATGGGCCTACCCAGTACATGAAGTGGCAAGGGGTGGGCACTCATTTCACCCAACCAATCCACTATCACTACACAAGTGACCTGCTGCTAATCTTCTGCTTGAAAATTCCACTGACCAAAAACTAAAATATTAACTAACCAAACTCCTCTTTTACTATAACAGTTGGTAACATGCAAGTGGAACTAGTGCATACTAGTTCCACCACCAGCAACAAATCATCTCACCACTCTTTGCCAAGCAGGCCTGTACATGCACAGTAGAGACAGTAATAATGTGGTCTGTAATTTATTTTACGAAGTTAGCACTATATGAGCATACAGTGTAAAATAATGCTAAGATTGATGGACAACACGATAAAATTTGGAAATAAGTGGCTGTTACCTAATCAAGGCACTATCCAGGCATCAGCTGGAAGGAATTGAGGAAAACCAGGAAAATAGGTCAGGGTAGCTGTTTCCCAGTCAAGAAGTCTAGACCATCTGCTGTATAAAATGGCATGAAACTTTAGAACAACTCAAAACAGCATCGAAGACAAATCAAAGGGACAGTTCAGGACAACATGATTACATACACTCATAACATTCAGTACAAAAGAACTTCCAGGAAGCCTCCCAGTATTCTTATCTTCAAACTATCAAGATATGAACTGAAATGCATGGAATAGGCAGAAATCCCATACCAGTACCATGAAAATGGAGGCAGCAGTTTCAACCAAAAATACTGGTATCTGTACCTTAAACCACACAGTGTCATATCTCAGGGGACAATAACATTCACAAAAGTTAATGCCTGACTTTGTAAAATAGCAGTAACACAAAACAACAAATTGTGGTCTTGTGATACCAACAAATGACCAAAATGACATGATTATACTTCAGACTGTATGGTATTCCACCCCACCAGCATTTATAATCAGCTGATCCAGCATGTTTTCTTTGGCTTCAAGATCTTCAACATCACTTCGCAAACTGCGAGCTGACACACCTCCTGCACCACCAGGAATCTGACCACCCCTGTACAATCAAGCACAGTATTAAAATCAGACACATTCGGTAGCCACACTTTCAGCCAGACATCCAATATCATGAAATATGTGCAACTCTCTAGACTAAAACATGTTTTAGCTTTATACTTGATACTTAAAAACTCATAAGCCAATGGCCGTAATTACCTATATGAAATTTGTCAACAAGATAAATTAAAAACACATCTGTGAGTTCCATATTTATAATTTTCTGCATGCTGAAAAGACATAAAAACAGTTAAAGTATGTTGAAGTTATGAGGTTTGAGAAGTTCACGGCACTGAATACTGAAACCCTGTTAAGACATTTTTGAAAATTCCAAGAAAATCTGACTTCTTAAGTGGGAAATTTCTTAAAAGGGTAGGAATGAAAAGTTCTATTTTTTAAATTTTTTTGTGAACTTATTACATATGCATGCTGAACTTGTACAATTTGCAGCTGTCTTAACACATTCTCACTTGCATCTGACCATCTAACCATATTGTGTGTAAACTTTCATTCAGTTTTATTTACACTTTTACCTATACTGTTACTGACTTTTCACTCACAAGTTCACATTTCATTCCAGATGTGTATTTTTCCTTGAAATATTTTTCAAGCATGGGTTGTTGATCTTTTTTGAAAAACAGTAGCAGTATACATCTTCTGATTCCATAGGTTTGCTTTTAGGTAGACCATAAGGGGTGGTCAGTAGTTCCAGTTACTTTCACTAACTCTGAAGTGTCTTGAACTTATTTTGTGGAACTGCTGATGAAACTTATCTGCACATGGTCACCCCAGATGTTTCACAATCACACAACACAACACAACACAACACAACACATTTATATTACCGCTGATAAATTACATTTAAACAAGTTGTCACAATCGATCACCCACTTATCTCGCGTCAAACCGCTGTCCCCCAGCAACATGTGACTCCCACCAGCGCGCGCCTAAACTTCATCAAATGTTATTGGCTGCCTTAGTTTCCACCAAGTCCCAGGCTGTTGAAGCGGCAAAACATTGCCAAACACAGGCTCATGCAAGTCAGGAAAGAGTTAGGATCGGTTTCCGGCCACCTGATACAATTTTTCGGTTGTCGTGACAAGACACCGAGTAGTGGGGAGTGACTCACTGCAATCTCTGCACCATAGAAGAAATACAACACCTCCGTGACGGCCGTGAGGTTGCGTCATTCTGCTGTATGAAACGTGGCAGAAAGGACCTTGACTGCACGCCATTTGAATTATGCATTTTGGAAACAGAACAAATAGAAACTCGGGGAAATTCCTTAAGATTTTGAAACAGAAAATGTATTAAATGGGTAAAAAAATTGTTTCATCGTGAAATTTGTTACTTCTTAGGTGGGAAATTTTCTTAATTGGAGATGTCAGCGAGTTTCACTCTATTAAGATTATGGTATTCCAGGAGTCAAGGCCATGAAATTTGTTACATACAGACCTATGAAACACACAGCATCACATACCATACCATAATCTTATTTTTAGGTTATGTCCAACAAAACTTGACAGTAGGAACCTATGCCAGCATAAACTATACAATACATTTAACTTTCTAATATGTACAATTACCATACTAATTTAGAACATCTACTAGGCCCTGCATATAGATGGAAACATTTAAAAGACCACAAGGCTTCTAAGTTCTTCCAGCAAACATTCATTCCAAAATATTCTAATAAGTATGACTGCTGTGCAGCAATAAACAGGAACATATATAATCACATGTATCAATCCATTCCAAAAACAGAAAAACTAAATGAACATGATTGTTATTAAATTACACTTGCACCAGAAAACAAGTGACTTCACAGCAGAAATGCTTTACCTCCACTGAATATTATTCTTAGATTTCTTCTCCAAAATGCCAATCCCTTCAAGCACGTTCGTAATATCATAAATTCGTCTTTTCTGAACATCAAGGCGCTCAGAAGCTACATTCAGGTCCACCACTCCGTCTGGTGATGATTGGAGCAAACCAACAAACCTCTTGGTCAGAAGACCCAGTGAAGTGTCATATCGTGTCCTCTCCACTGGTTTACCTACATGAAGAAAGCCATTGCAACAAAGTACATAACAATTAAATAGCTCCTTATCTGGGAGAAAAGAAAAATGACAATTTATTAAATGAGTGACTCCAGACAGGGTCAGAAATGTTGCACATCTGAGGGATAATGTATATGGGAACTCATGCCACAGTACTACCTACTCCACCTCAAACTGTCATACACCGCCCTTTGATTGAACCCAGGCTGGGGAAGGTCTTGTCTACTACTCATTTTGTATGTGTGGTAGAGCATAAAAAATATTTATAAAAATATGAATATCCAACAAGATTTCCTGTTAATACGCACTGTCAGATGACAAAATAACCTATACGCAGTAACGTGGCTACATTAGCAGGCTACAGTCTCTTTCATTATCAGAATTAACCACATAAATTGCTCTACCAACCAAGAACAGCCATGCACCACCACTCACCGAATCAAGAAAGAGGTCTTAATCTGTTACATTAGTTTTAATAAATGAACTACTGGGGAAAATAAATTGCACACAATGGCACTGTGGACAAGGTCTACTGCGTTTTCTACCATTTTTTTAGTTAATTGGCCAGTAAAACTTAGTTTCTTAGAAGTGAGAAAATGCTTCTAGTATTAAGGTTCCATCAATGGCTTGACAACAACTGTTACTCCACTTTGTTTTCTAGCTAAAACAATCATTTCTGTATTGCCTGGAGTTACCAAAGCTCCCCTTCCATGATACTCTGAAGAGTCTTTGCCCCGAGAACAATAAACCATGCTCAAATGCCACAGGACTTCCAGGTAGGAAGAACTCAAGTTACAATACCACTGGATTTCAGATGACCTGTACTCTTAAGATTGTATGTTTACCTTCTCAGTGTGCCACACCACTTAGTGATAATGCCGGTAAATAACTTACCCAAACCCTGTTTTCCGAAAAGTTCTACATGTGACTGATTCACTCAGAATTATTTCATTACTACAGTTTTAGCACAGTAGGCTACATTCCAGTCAAAACATGCTCAATCATGAAATCGACAACTTGCACATGTCAAAGACAGATATAGACAACAAATACAAATTACATTACTCATGGATACATGCAACAAGTGTTATTTATTACTAAGAAGTAACTATCTCTTATTCAGATATTTGAATCTGGCAAGACAATTGTCTTTTTAAAACACAAAAGGATAAAGAAGTCTGGAATGAACTGTACCCAAAGAAAATCTTTTACTCCCAGCAGGCTGTGAATGTAATGGTTCCCAACCTTCTTGCACCACAGCCCAGGTCGGCCAATTAAACGTTAATTATTCACATAATAAAAGCCCACAATTAAATTTAAACATCACAGACCCAGGTCTATGATAAATTATTAACAACCAAAGTGAATTAAACATAGTGGCATATAACACACTATCACTACACTTCAAGCATGTTCTCGGGAACACTGCCTCATGCCTGGTATTCATTGCACTCTTCAGAGTAACAAATCATTTTAACCTTAATCGTATGGGAGGAGATTCTAAATCTCCTGGTGCTACAATGCTAACTGTTGGATTTTACCTCCAGGGTAATGGTACAAAACGTGAAACAATTGCAATCATTAGCCTGCAGAATCATGAGCATGCACTGTTACAATACTACAATGCAAGCCAATTAAGGATCCACTATGCTTTACTATGTTTTACACTTGGTCATCTAAAGCGTTACACAACACAACACACAAACACACACAAGTTGAAAACAGACTGACACAAAATTCCCACAACTGCAGGCAACTTAACAGCCGATTACATCACATAAAATTAAGGACATAATAAAATTTAGAGAAATCCTGAATAAAACTAATATAGTTCAAGAAGATTTTTCAGCTGTGGAACCTGCTAAACCATCTAACATGGTAAGGTGCATGACATCTAAATAGTTTACAGTTCTATATTTCTCAAAATACAATTACCAAAGGCTCCAGAGTAACTGAGTCTATTCAGCTGTACTCTTTCACTCGTGAGATATTTGACCTCTGTAAATTAACAACAAACAAAATGTCAATTGTCTTAAGTTCTCACATTTTTTGAAGAGCTGGGGCCTTATGTTGGGAATCACTGTTTCAGATATAAAACACAGACGCTTATGCAAAATAAAACTGGTATGAACTCCTTTAAAACAGCATGCTTCGTATCCCTAAATCCAAATCACTGGAAAAAGAACAAAAATATCTGGGAGAACAACTAAGATGACAATTGGTACACGGAGGCACATACGCAACACAGCCTTTGATGCAGGACTGGAGTTGAATGACGAAGCCCCACTGGAGTTGGAGACAGTGCGCATTCTTCTTGTAGAGCGAGGAGTCTTGAATCCCTCTTCACTGGCCGGAGATGCTTCGAGGTTTAATCGTCGTTTCACTGCCTAAAAGAAAAGTTACCAATGAACCACCACTATCTATTTTGCTGTCACACAGAATCTAAAATCTTACATCAACTGAAGTAGCTACAGCTCAATCGATGACATGTAATAGTTACTGTCAAGTCATTTTTACTAGTACTGAATGCCAAACACACCTTCCATTCAATGGTTGTCAATGTAACAAGCCTTACTGCCCCTTTGCCAATATTGGGGTTCCACACAATAATCACCCCAACAACAGGAGACAAAAGTATTAAGCTCCCTGCCCTACCTATATTCACCAATCTGTGGAATCACTCTGGTACCCACCGGGTACATGGCTTAAAGACCTCAGAACCCAGTTTAGACCCAGGTGTCTTAGCTAGGATGTCATCAATCACGACACACTGAAACTAGTTTGTAGCTTTAAATAAATATTTTCATCCAAAAAATTAAACAAGCAATTCCTTACTTTCATACTGGGACACTATAAGAAAATGTTCACAAATTCCAGTCTTCTGGGATGTTACACCATGTTCACATGCATACAGTTACCGATATTTCAGAGATGTAGTGCCTAAGCAACTAGTTCCTCACATTAATACTAGGATATTACCATAATAAATAAACAAACACACAAGTCTTGTTGGAGGTTACACCATGCTGACTGGTACATAATTACCAACATTCTGGAGCATAAAAGCTTCAGTATATCATCCAAAAGCTTCAGTATATACTTACCAGTCAACATCATGTATCATTCCAGAAAACTTTAACCTTTGTCAACACTGCTATTGGAATGCCACATCTCATATGTTCACAGTATCTCACAAACACAAATATCATAAACACCTCAAACTCCCTTTATTTTATTCTCACATTTCAAAGCACTAAAGCAGATATGGATTCAGTTGCAGTAGAAAGTGTACACATGACAATATACTGTATTCATTTCAGGACTGTAAATGCAATTATACACAAGACCAGACTTCAGGTGAAACACTGGGGAGTCACCAACAAGGGAGCTGTACAGTACATCCATATATTCACACAAGTTGCACTAATTACACAACACTACATATTTATTCAGAAAGTTAATAAGTGTTGATTATGTGAACATCCTACATCACGATACAGTTCACATAGAAAGATCAATGTCTAATATAGGGCTGATCAACGTGCAGCCCTCAAGGAAAGTATTTGCAACCCTCCGTCAGCTGAATAGTTTCAGTAATACAGTTTAACAAACATAATATAATAGGCCTATAGCACATAACAGGACAACTTTATTAGCAGAGAAAATGTTTACAAATTCTGCCTCATCACTTTGAAGACAGCACGCACTAAACCAACATTTCTTTGTGTTTAAGTTTCATGAGGCGTACTACATCGTCAATCAACCACACTTTTAGAGTAACTTACTGTTTGTAAATATCAATGTTCTAGTGAATTAAATCCCCCGCCTCCCCTTTTGATATATGTATACACAAGTGCGGTCCTCAAGCAAGTCCTTAATGAACTATGTGGCACTCCTGCAAGTTGCAGTTCACCAGCCCTGACCTACTCCCCCTCCCAAAACCGTCAAAGGTGGTTTCCTTCAGATTGCATGTGTAATTATTCAGCTTGAAGAGATTTCTTGTTACGGCCAATGGAAAATCAGACACTGCTGATGAAATGCTTCCTAGCACTGCAATGCTTCAGCAAAGGTCATGACTTCATGTACTGTTTCCACTTATTCTTCATTGTTGTAATTTCATGGCACAGCTATTCAATTCTTGCTCTGCATACCTCTGCACTTCTTACCTCATCATACCATGTTGCTCAACTTTACGTCACGAAGCAAAACAGTACTATTATAATATTTACGCAATACGATCAGCACAATCATACCTTCAAAAAGAATGTTCCTTCTGCAAAACTGGGCATATAATAAAAGAAACCAGGGGGGAAGACACCTATGTTTCAAGGACTTTTTAAAGAAAAATATCACACAAGAAAGGTGTGCCCAGTAAGCTTAGGAACATTTAGCACTACCAGCATTCAATAATTTGTTAAGTAAATTCAATTCAGGCATTTAACTTGAAAAATAGATGTCTTAAGTAGGAAATCTTAGTAGGAGGGAACACCTGAAATTGGATAAACATACACTGTGTATGGGAATATTTCTTGGACAATATAATTGTCCCATTTTAGGCAGGAAACCATTTAATTAGCATCTTCTCAACCACAAACCACTGTACTTTAATTCTGACTGTATTTACTTCCAGGCCAACCTCTCTTACTAGCAAGTTCTGCACTTTTCTTCAGCAATTTCTCTTTGAATATTATCTTTCACTTTTTGCTGGTGATGTGGGTTGCTCACACAAACTCCATCTTTCAGCATCCCTTGTCAATAACATGCACATGGATTCAAATGTGGCAGTCTGTGAGGCCATAATCAACTAGTTGTCACTTCTTCAACAAATCACATGTCCAATGAGTTTGTGTGCGCTGATTGTACAACAAATCACATGTACAATGGCTTTGCATTCACTGATTGTACAAAAAATCACATGCCCAGTGGTTTTGCATGTGCCAACTGAACAACAGGCATGCGTCCTACGATTTTGCATACATGCTTTGTACAACAAACTCCAGCTTTTAAGGTCACCGCAAACAGTCTTCCTGAACTGCAGGGGGATTATTGAAACACCAGAATATCATTTTAGCTGTTTACCTTCCCATTTAATGTAAGAAAAACACAAGTTCTGTATCAAGAAAGCCATTGGATACTGATTTCAAAAACCACCTGTAATTCTTGCTTCCTACTCTAAAGGAAGGAATTGTTCCATTGCTTCAATTTTATATGGCCACAGTTTTAGAAGTGATGTGCTGTCAGTTGATGACTTTCATGCCACAGTTTAACTAGCCAACCAGCAAAAAAATTTCTGGTGCTTTTTTACCATTTGAGCATAATATCACTGACATTATCCTTAGTTACAACAAGTTGTTTTCATATTTTTGTTCTGTCCAAAAATAAACCAGTTGTTCAAAATTCTTCCAGTATACATTGTTATTTAACATGCATCAGGTGACATAGTATACTTTTTACAAGTTTTGGTGATATTTTATCCATGACACACACTTTAAAAAGTACTGCAAATGAACACTCATTGTTCAACTGAACATATTTCTCACACATAATGCGCGTCAACTGACTCAGAACACAACCAAGCACCCACCTCACATTTTGGCACTGTGGGCTGGCTCCCTTAACCCTTCAATGACAGTGGGGTTTAAATGCCAACTACCACCTGGGACGGATGGGTTTTAAATTTGTAGTAGCCTCAAATGTGCAGAACACCAAGGCTGCACATGAAGAATTAAAAGCCCACACAGTGCACACAGGCCAACATCACAAGACTGGATATACTCTCTGTATACATCATTCATAAATACGAAATGCAGCAGACAAGTTTGTTTACCTTCACAGACTTTACTATAGCTATTTTAGGCACAAACCCAAGTTAAATATACAAACTTCCACCATACGCTTTCTTGGAGTTTAGACTCAGATAATAACTCTGACACTGGAAGAGAAATGTAGCAAGAATGTCAAAGTTATCTTTACTCAGAAATGAATCTTTCAAAATTCTTGCTATATGGAGAATGGAGAATATACAGATTTAATCCAATTTGTTAGTTTCATGAATTTGGCTACACCATGAAGGCTACCAGGTTTTCAGTGACTCAAGCGAACACATAGGCATGGAATGCAATAAAAAAGAATTCACACTAAACAATAGATGTAGAATCATACCTCAGTCCTTGGTGGAGCAGTGGTAGGTCTTCGCATGATTTGGTGCTGTGGTGTTTGGCCATACTCATGGTCAAGTAGATGATATGATGATGGACTGATCAATGTGAGACCATGATGTGACTGGCACTGTGCCATAGTGATTTCTGCATTATTACTGACCTCCACGTATGTCTTTGAACCTATCAGCGATTAAACATAATGGAAGCTTAAGATACCTCTCTTTAAACTACAGCAATTTCATTGCACACATTGGACAAAAATCCATAAGGTTGTGTACCAAAGATCAGAATATAACTCACACCATATTCAAGTGCAGATACCCAATATACAAACCTAGCTTTGTAGTGGCCATATCAGGTGTAGAAAAGATACGAGAACTTTCATCTGCTAAAGTCACTGCTCGCCGAACACGAGGCATCTCTGTGTCTAGGAAGGCAATATAATTAACCCAAAGGTAACCAATCTTAATAGGCTGAAGATCAGCACATCACCCAACACACAAGAAGACCTCGTCCTTACAGTGACATGTTATGTTCTGCCTGATTCATTACGTGCACACCTGAAACTAATGAAAGTCTATTTTCAG
Source organism: Coptotermes formosanus (assembly GCA_013340265.1). Classification (NCBI taxonomy): domain Eukaryota; kingdom Metazoa; phylum Arthropoda; class Insecta; order Blattodea; family Rhinotermitidae; genus Coptotermes; species Coptotermes formosanus. The sequence goes on along the minus strand of BLKM01000903.1, from coordinate 776,171 downwards.
AACGCCTAGAGAAGTGTCTTAACCCTTTGCAAACACTACACATTATTTTTTGTAATCGATTCATTCATGTTAACCACATTTATGACTGCATTGCCCTGGACAAAGGAATTAAATGCAAACCGATTAAGCCATCTACCAAAAACAGACGCAGCAGTTTTCAGTGTCACAGTGTATAACGTACCTTTCTCCTGTACAATTATATATTTACGAGTCCATGCTATAAGCTGTTAGCAGGCAACCGAAATACGGATTACGATGAAATTCCTAAAGTTTAAAAGTATGTGTTTCAAAATATGTGCAACAGATGACCGTGTACCGTTTCAACGATATCAGAACGACCGCATCCGGAGATGGATACCCTACTACGCTATCATTACATGCGTCCATTTTTATACCGTGTACATTTTGCAGAAATATGTGCATGCTCTGTACGTTTACCTCTCAAATAATCTAGCATTGGCCGTTAATTTAAAAGCAATCGTGGTAATCCTCGAGGTCCACTACATTCCTAAACAACACAATTTTCGTGAGTCTTATGCCCACATTCATACCACATTTGTTCCCTTTTTTCATTACTTATTTTTGCAAAATTCACGTACGAACTTCAGCAGCGCTTCAAATTCAGCAATATAAGTTGAAAACAATTTAAACGCTACAAGTTCACAAAAAAAGATGCAACGATGCCGAGCATCAACGTGTAGTCTTTTGTTTTGTGATTGGCGTACAAGCTGCAGTTACCGCATAATAATCAAGTATATTTCCTTTATACAAATCAACTTATGCGGAATAATATTTTCACTAATGATTAGAGTGCACAACGCATAGCTTACATTCAGGTAAGAACCGCTCCTCAGCCTTTTACAATCTACATGAACATACGCTTACAAAGTTACTCGCCACAAATCACCCTTCCGTGCTTCCAGCCATCTGCTAAAAACAGCCAGTAGCAACAATGAATGTGGCGCGAAGTTGTATTTCCCGCAAATAACGTATTTCCTGCTGCGCCCTGAAATGAGCTTCAAGCAAAAAGACAAGAGTTTCTTATGCACCGCTATTCCACCCAATACATTTGAATAACTTTTTCTATTTATCCGAAGCGTTTTTACGGTCTGTGTATTTTCTAAAAGTAATTAGTACTTGTAAACATAGAATTTTGAGTATATCAAAGTGGTGAAAAAGTATCCTTATTACGGTGGAACTACTTCCTCACTAGAGGACAGGTGTGTTGAAACATGGTGGACGAAAGCTCGAAAAGTAGGTTCGTGACAAACTGCTTGTGTCTTCTTTGACGGTAAATGTAATTGAACGGACTCTTCAGCGGGCATAAATCTTTGTTGTATAAATATGTGATGGATTAATGCACGAAGTTCGTCTTTAAAACTTATGGGTCTCTAGCAGTGATACATACTGCGGTTTGTTTACATTACGTGTTGGGAATGTTTTGATTTATTTAAGACCGTAATACATTATGTTGGACGTGCGTTGATTAATTACTCTGTTATGCTTCGTCAGAAATTCATTTGAGGTTAAATTTTTTAATGCGACTTGTCTATACATCTTTGCAGGAGCAGTATGCTGTGCATACTGAAATGTGCGATGGTGTAACTGCACGTTTTATGCATAGATTGTCAACAGCGGCGAAGACATAAGTCTGCTATTCTCAGGAAGACATGAGCAGCATGAATGGCCACATTATATTGAACACACTTATTGCTGTTGATGTTTGGAAGAGAGGCACAGATAAGGTAATACAGTATATTTAAACAGAGTACCTTCATGTTCTGTTTCATACCGTTGTGCCAATGGCCGGTTACTAATATAGCTTGACCATGATCAGTCATTCTGAGAAGGTACAATGTCAGACAGAATTCAGTGTATTTTCTATTATTTCTGTTTATGTTGTGTATAATTCAGACACTTCAGTGGTGTCAGGTTTCTGTTATAGCAAATTAATGGCCTGTAAAACCATAGCTTCTGAGTTACATCCCTCACCACTTTAAATATTATAGCTATTAGAACAGTCTTAAAAGTTAATGTATTTGTATAAATAAAGTGATATGGAAACTGACTGATATAAAATTTATGTAGAATTTCTGAATTGGTCATGTACGTACTCATATAGCTTTTATTAAATATGCCTGAAGTTTTTCTATATTGGCACCTATTTTATTTTCGTATGCTAGGAAACAGTGCTGGTTTTATATGTGCACACACACACACACACACTTGTAACAGCTGGTTGGTGCCATGACTTTCTTGGTAAATTATGAGTGTGTCCATTTAACATGAATTAGGTGATGGCATGATTTGTACTGGTATACAGTTGGTGATAGATTATCCTTTCTTATCTACAAAAGGACAGTAAACTGATTGAAGAACATAGCACAGTGTGTATGCAACATTACTGTATAGGTTACACGTTTATTATTTTGTAACACTTAGTGACAGAACATGAATGAAAAATGAAACAAAACGGTGAAAGTGGACCTGTGTTTAGGTTTGAGGTTTTCAGTGTGGCAACGGGGAAGAATACTGTCAGGATGTGATGCCATGAAACCTGGTAGAAATTTACACTGTTTTGGGGGAACATATGGCCTCCTTCTTCAGTGAAGAATGTGCTGCATGTAGAGAAATATACAGGCAGGGACAGACTAAATCTGAGGCTGTGGGTGAGCCAATCTGAGGAAGGGGAAAATAAGGCCAGCAGAGTGAAGAGGGCCTTTTTTGAAATGGTAGAATGAATGGAAATCTACATATTCAACGTCCCAGTACACTTTTCCTGTGCGTGTTAGGAAAGTTAAACTTGAGCCACTTGTTTCTGTGCACACAGAAAATGCCAGAAGGATATTCTTGTATGTGATCTGTTGACAAAATACATGTTATTTTGACAGCTGATAACAACGTAGTCATTTTGTGTAATTTTTCAGTATGTTCATTTCCTTTCTCATTGTCATACTGACCATACAGTGGGCCTGTCTTCCACTTGGAGACTTCCAATTTACACAACCCACTTCAATGCATGGATGCTGAAAAATAAATTCAGGGTAAGATATAGCACATACTCAGATTCTTTTACTCTTTTGAAGCTCTGCTGCATTGATTTTGTTTGTCTTCTCTGGAGGAGAGGTACCAGTAATTTGTATAAAACTTGACTGGCCACGTGTGAGATGGTTTAGATGTGCTTGTTGTAAACTGTGGAAGGGCTGTCCACTGGTACCATTACAAAATATTTTTTTCTTATCGTGTCTAATATCATTTTCAGTTCACACCTGTAATATATTCAGTAACAGCCAAAGCATATGTGGTTTTTACTGAAAGGTTCATATAGACAGTTCTGTGGTTAGTATTGTTTTGTAAAGAGTTCAGCATGCAAAACTATACATTAGATGAAATATTTATTTACTTTTTCTTGAAGTACTCTATTTGTACTGGTATGGCCCATGTGAGACATTAGGGTTTCAAGCAGTGTGATTGTATCTTTGTAAGAATGTTTGGTATGTTATGAGTCCTTCATTTTAATGGATATTGGTTACTTTACTTGGGTAATCACAGTAAAATCTTATGGTTACTGTACAAATGGATACAATCATATGAATACTTGATTTCAGGTTAAGTCAGATCTGCTGCGATGCCTCAGTATTGGAGATAATCATATTGTTAGTGTTCCCGAGACTGGAGAGGAATTCACCGTCACATTAATTGATGCGAATCATTGTCCAGGATCTGTGATGTTTCTTTTCCAAGGTGAAGATACATTTTATATGCTTTCATTCTTTCTTCAGTGTATTCAGCAGACTTATATTTCAAGCTCCTGTACTGTAACAGCTAGGGAGGAATCTAAAAGGAATGAGCATGGCTTCATTTTACCATCATGCCTTGTGTTAAATACAGACATTTTTGAGTAGGTTGATTACCCTATGGACCAGGACAGCGTAGTCGGTATAGTGACTCACTACAGGCTGGATGTTTCGGGGATTGAATCCCAGTAGGGACATGATTTTCTGCACCCATCCACACTGGCCCTGGAGCTCACGTAGCCTCCTGTACAATGGATACCTGGTCTTCCCCGGGGGTAAAGCAGCTAGGGCATCGGGCTAGCCACATACCCCCTTCTAGCACCGAGGCTAACAGAAGGGTAGAGCTATACCTCAACTCCCCTTTGGTCCTTAATGGCCTGTATAGGGTCCCCTTTACCTTTTAATTACACTTATGGGAGAGAATTTACTGAATGAAAGCTGTAAGAAACCATATATGTATCAGGGATGCACAAATCCCACATACTGTGTTGCCTGGATGACAAAATTTTTTACAGCAGCACCCAATATTTGTGGCTAGAACTTGCTTCATGCCACCCTTGTGGCACCTAAAATTTTGGGGTGGCTGCTAGATTTTTTAAAAATTTGTGCACCCCTGATACACCCTGCAGATTAATTTTCCTTATTTCGTATTGCATCTAAAATGGAAGGAAAGCATCCTGGGTCTCTGGTTGAGATAAATGAAGGTGCAGGAAGGCCTTGAATTTTCATACTGTCACTAAACAAAGGTCGAATAAAACCTAAAATTTAATGAGAGTATGTGAGTGTCAGTTTACATGTCTGCATGTGTTAATGAGTTTGGGTTGCATAAATCACACCATGATTATATTCAGTGGAAATGAAATGATAGCACATTTCTAACTGAACACAGTTAGTGGTTGCTTATAAATCACATATGTTAGCTACTTTATGATTGGTCATTGTACACCAAATGGAGAGAAGAATGTACTCAATAGCTTGAGCAGTAGCACCCTAATTTCAATTTATTTTTTAGGTTGTCACATAAAATAAATGTAAAAATATAAAGGGGATTGAACACGTCATTAGGTTTAAATTTAGATGAAATATAATGTCAGTGTAACCAAAGTACAGTAAAACTCATTTAAGACGTCCCTGGTTAAGAAAATTTCCTGCCTAAGAAGTCAGGATAAAAAAGCACCAAAATTCTCCCATGTGATTAACATCACATGTTGCCCTTTAGTACATCCCCGCAAAAAGAAATTTCGTGCCTAAGAAGTAATAAATTTGACGAAACAATTATTTTGCCCATTTAATACATTTCTGTTTCAAAATCTTAAAGAAGTTCCCCCAGCTTCCATTTGTTGTTTCCAAAACGCAGCGTTCAAATGGTGCAGTCAGTTCATGGAGGTTAATCTGCAAGGTCATTCCCACCAAGTTTCACACAGCAGAATGACGGAACCTCACGGCCGACGCGGGGATGTCGTATTTCTTCCACAACGTAGAGACTGCAGTCAGTCACTCCTCACTACTCAGTCTCTGTCACGACAACTGAAAAATTGTATCAGGCAGCCGGAAGCCGTTTTTAGCTGTTCCGTGACCTGCATGAGCCTGCATTTGGCAACGCTGACATGTGGCAGGTCACTTGGCGCTTCAACTGCCCGGGACTAGGAGGAAACTAAGGCAGCCAATAACAATTGATGAAGTTTAGGCACGCTAGCCGTAGTCACACGTTGCTCGCGGGACAGCAGTTTGACGTGAGATAAGTGGGTGGTCGATTGTGACAACTTGTTTAAACGTAATTTATCGGCAGTAATATAAATGCATCCTGGTGTAGCATGATTGTGAAACATTTGTGGTGACTGTGTGCAGATATGTTACATCAGCAATTCCAGAAAATAAATTCAAGACACTGTGGAGTTAGTGAAACTAACTGGAACTACTGACCACCCCTTATGGTCTACCTAAAAGCGAACCTATGGAATCAGAAAATGTATACTGCTACTGTTTTGAACAAAGAGCAAGACAGCCCACACTTGAAAAATATTTCAAGGAAAAGTAAACATCTGGAATGGAATGTGAACTTCTGACTGAAAAGTCAGTAACAGTATAGGTAAAGGCATAAATAAAACTGAATGAAAGGTTACACACAAAATGGTTAAATGGTGAGATACGAGTGAGAATGTGTTAAGACAGTTGCAAATTGTACAAATTCAGCATACATATGTAATAAGTTCACAAAAAATTAAAAAAAATAGAACTCTTCGTTCCTACCCTTTTAAGAAATTTCCCACTTAAGAAGTCAGATTTTCTTGGAATTTTCAAAAACGTCTTAACGGGGTTTTTACTGTAGTTACTTTGACTGTGACACAACACACATTTAAGATTTTTCATGATTTAAGGAATGAAAACTTGACCCTCTAGATGATGCTGAAATGGAGGTTTTATTGTAGTTAAAAATGTAACTTTCTGTCCAAGTAGCTAATTAAGTGGGCCATCACATGTTCCAGAGAACTATGTTGTGAAAAGTTGAATTCCACTCATTGTTGCTTCTTAACTATGTATTGCTAGCAATGTAAGCCACCACTCTATAGTGTGGTAGAAATATCTTGTAATAAATACATGAAGAAATTAAGATTTATGTATTACTTAAAAGTGTAATTAAAAAGGATTAGAGTATTGAAGATCCTAAGGAATTGGTCGTGAAATACTGAGAAACTGTAGCATGATTACATTTTATGATGCCATATCTGCAGTTGTTTCAGGCTTTGTTGTGTACCGTACCTACCTCAGATCAGCTATGTAACCGACATATGTACAGAACCATGAACAATGCATTTTCCACAGAAACAGGTACTGAATTTTCTTGTTCCTAGGTTCGTTTGGTACAATATTGTACACAGGAGACTTCCGCTATGACCCAGTAATGCTGGAAAATAAGATGTTGGCATATGTTATGAAAAATGAGGTAATGTAAATTGATTTTACTTAATTGGATTCTATATATCTAACTCACAGGATGTTACATACTGTTATTCTTTGGCATTTCATGTCTGGTATATCCAAAAGCAAAGTGAAGTGAAACCTAGTGTGTAACTTCATCCTTTGGGCTTGTCGCACATCAAAGCTGTTACATGTGGGATTTATGGTGGATAAAGTGGCACTGAGACAGGTTTTACTCTGAGTACTTCAGCTTTTCCCTGTCATCATTCTGCCATTGCTCTGTACTCATATTTTGTTCCTCTACCACAGATGATGCGTTAACTTAATAACAGCTTATATTTTAGAGATGAAGCATCCATTCCTCTCTCCCTCGGCCCCCACGTCTGTCACACATACGCATATGCAAACACACTCTTCATCCCCAGAGTTGTTCCAGAATTTTGGCAGTCATCATCTTCAGGATGAATGAGGTATGAAAGGAGGAGGTAGCCCAAAGTATAGGTCTGACAGTGGGATTGCATAGAGGGGTGTGAAATGTGGTGCTGTCCCAGTCAGAAGGAGTTATTGTCAGTTCCCACTTGGATAAGGCTGTGCTCCAGAGCCCCACAGGAGCAGCAATGCTTACTTCAACCTTTTGCCCTGAATATGCCAGCGATGGTGTACCCTGAAATGTTGGAATAGCCTAACACAGGAAACACCAAAATCCTAAAAGCTAAATTACTTGTGTAAGGTATGAAACAAACATTTCTGTACTGGGGCAATATAACAGTTTTAGGTGTGTCTCAATTACAGATCAGTATGGCTCCCTTCTTATTTTGTGCATGGCCCAGTGCCCTTCCAGTTGCAGGCAGAATTTCTGAAACTCCTGTTTCATGTTGCTGTCCAGCACTGCCTGTGGTTCAGGTTGAAACTCCATGATATCACTGAATCTTCAGCCCTTTAACTGGATTTTCGTCTTTGGGAACAGGAGGAAGTCACAAGGGGGTAGGTCATAGGGGGTGAGGGTGGGGGCAACATCATGTGGATTTTGGCAAAGTTTGTTGAACAAAGCTATGTCGGCTGACATGTCATGATGTAGAAGCCAGTTCTGAGTGTGCCACATGTCTGGGCATTTTCTCCTGACATCCTTCCTCAAATGCCATAGAACCCCTACTTCCAACTTTTGATTCACAGTTGGACCAAGAGGAATGAAATTGTGAAAAATTTCTTCATTGTCAAAGAAGACAATCAACATCGTTTCAAAGCTTGACTTCACCTTATTTGCTCCTTTTGGATGTGGAGATGGCTGGCTCTTCCAATGGGATGACAGCTACTTCTTTTCTGAGTCATAAGCATAAACCCAGCTTCATCTCCTATTATGACCTTCAAAAGAAAACTTCTGTCCTTTTCGGCCTGATCTTGCAGGTTCTTGCCCACAAACAGTCAGTTGTGTCTGTAGTCATCATTCAATAAACAGGGCACTAATAATGCAGCAATCCACATTTATATCTGGTTAAAATTTGTTGGCATGCACAATATGACATGCCTAGAATGTTACATATATCATTAATTCTAGACCGTCTGTCCTGAAGTGTGACTTCATGCACTTTCTCCGGATTTTTGTTAGTCCAGTTTGGTGCTGGGCAATCTGAACATTCAAAATCCTCAGCCAAAGGCTGGTCTCTTTGAAATATGAGTACCATTCAGAGGTCTGTTGTCTACCCATGGCATCATCACAAAAGGCATTTTGAAGCATTTCATAGGTCTCAGAAACTAGTTTTCCAAGGTTAAAACAAAAGTTAATGCAAATTCTCTGTTCCATAAGGTGTGCCATTTCACTGGGCTACTACAATCACAGAATGCACTCAGTACAAACTCATTTAAGTGGTAACTACACAAAAACTCAATGTTATGTTACGGGTGACACCACATTAATTCACAATTAAATCAATTCAGCAGTACCTAGTGGCACACAGCTGCATTACATGCATACCCAGCTAGCATTTTGCATGCCCAGTGTGGAAACTTTGGCCCAGACCTTGTAGATAGAGGTTACAAAACCCTAAGTACAACAAATGTAGTCTTGAGTAACTTGTGTTTAAATTTTTGGTACAAACTGTTAAGCTTAACCCTCTTAGCACCAGATGGCCAGTCTGTCGGCTACTGATACTCTTGCTCCTTATGCCAGTATGCAGTCTATCAGCCACTACTTTAAGTGTGTTCAGCTTCCTTATCATCCATGAGATTTCAGCAGCAATCAAATCATTGAATAATCTTTTAAATACCTGCCTTCGCATTGGAAAACACCCATAGAAATTCATTTTATATAGTTAGGTATCAATAAATTTACTGAATTTTTAAGATATGCTGCATAATCTCTGTTTTATTTTCCACAAAATGCCATTTATTTCTTAATATTGTCTTTTTCTCTTCAAATAATACATTTTTCATAAAGCATGTGCTAAAATTTAAATACCCATCCCAGCAGGATAAAGTATAATGTGACTCTTGTACTCTGTAATTATCTTGATATTTCACTGTTTTGACAGGTTGTCTAATTTTAGCATAACTGGCCCATACAACCAGGCACTAAGAGGGTTAAGCAGTTCACTGATAATGTTTTAAATGGGCAGTAACTCCAATGTTCAAGCAGTCTAAATTTGTTATCATTATCACATTTTTTTTCTCAGTTGCTTGATGTCCTGTACATAGACAACACCTATGCATCTCCACAATGCAAGATTCCAAGCAGGAAGGAGGCTGCACAGCAGGCAGTTCAGATAATTCGGTAAGATGCCTTAGCTGATCGTGTTTTTTTTTAATGTTGGCAGTGTGTCCTATGTGTGTCATTTTCTCCAAATTATGGTTTAAATGATTTCAGAGACCACCCACAACATAAAATATTATTGGGTCTCAAAAATCTTGGAAAGGAAGAGCTGCTGTCTGAAATTGCTCTGGAATTTTGTGTATGTATCATGTTCTTTATATACATAATAATGATAAGTACAGAATATGAAGTTTTTCTTCTCATTTTACTGAATTCTGTGATGGACTGTCACTAGTACTTAAATTAGCTTTTCTTAATTCTCTTCCTGTTATGGGAATAATAGATTAACTGGTTCTTTCATTTCTTTTCCTTGTGATTTTTGTTTCCTGACATATTTTAGTAGCACCACTCCAGTGTCTTTCCCAAAATTTTACAGTGTTTTCATGTCTTTTCTCATTATATCCCAGAGAATTTTTGGGATCCATATAGTGCAGTCCTCTGCTCTGTTATATCCTGATGTTTTTCTTGGCCATGTAATAGTTGTAGCACATACATTTCACATTTCATAGAAGACTGCAGTACCATTTAGCTGGCTTCCTGGATACACAGTTACTCTGTTATAGGGGAGAACACATATTTCAAGTCACCACTGATCTAGTTAAATAATCTAAAGTTTAGTCACCTGTTAATGTCTTACTATTTCGTATGTCAGAATTGACTGAAATTTAAGTCTTAACTAGTAATCAAAGTCATTATGGAGTTGATATATATGATGGCACACTTTGAAGGAAGGGGGTGTGGAGTGATAAGTAAAGTATAGTAAACTGTCTACCCTTTAACATACACCATCACATCTTTAGCATGCCTGTTCTTGGTGTTGCATGGCTAGTGATGTGCCTGTTTCACCACTGTAGCCCATGTGACATGTGCAGGGAATACTACAGACACAATGTGTCACCTGAGATCCAGACCAGAAAGGAGTCCACAACATTGTAAACAGAACTTCCCACATGATTAATGTAAACATTGTCCTTTATCATCGGGCCTTCAGGTCCCAATGTAGCTAGTTATTTTCATTTTAAATTCCCACACCTGCACTAGCACAGGACAGCATTTTCCCTTCCAGCTGTGAAGCGTCATATTTAATGGCACATCAGCATCCATTCGGCCAGTAAAGGTTAAGTACACTTTCTACTTAAAAAGGATATTCTACCTAAGAAGCACAGTAAGTTCATGATACAACAAATTGTTCACCCTTTTTCCTGCATCAGAATCTTAAACAGTTTCCCCATGCTCCTGTTCTTTCAGTTTATTTCAAACACAGATAGCTATAATTGCATTCTTGACCCCTAAAGGTTAGTCAGCAAGGTTGTTTCCACATGCATTTCACATAGCATGATATATGTGGCTCATTTGTTGTGTGTGTTTTCTGTCATATTGATCAGTGAGAGGACAGTGTTTGTATGTTATCACATAGTACAGTAATTCAGGTCAAAAACATTGCTTGCAGATTTTAACAAAACACAAAATCTGACAGATGCAACCTAGTGGTGCGCGTGTAATCTGCAAGGTGAGGAAGTATGGGTTTAACAGTGTGTGTCAAGAATGTGTAACTGTTATAGTTTCATTTTGGTAATTTTTAGTACTCATATTCTGTATGCTCAATATATATATATTTTGTATTTGCTTCTCATTGTGTTATGTGTATACAGTTTTCATAGTGCGCAACTCTTGCATATTGCACATGTGATCAGCATTGCTGCTACATCAAAAACAAGCATAAAATGTGAGCCACAATTCAGTAAAATTCAGTTACTGCAGTTGCCGTGACTTGCAGTACCGTAAATATACTAGGTAAATGTAAAGCTATCCCTTTACAGGCCTGGACGGGCCCTAAAGGTTACAGGAGTTTGAGGCTCTGAGACTTCAAGACAGTCGGCAAATAAAGGTGGTAAGGTTGACAGCCCTAAGCACCGGTCACCTTTACCTCCCCCCAGGAAATATTCCTGGAACTAATTTCTGTTAGGAGGCTGAGTCGCCCCTAGGGCCATAGTGTAGCCAGAAGGATTATGGTAATGAAAATTTCCAGTGACACCATCAGGAATTGAACACCTGACCTTCAAACTTGTAGTGCAGTGCCTTAACCAACTGTACCACTGTGTGCCCCCAAACATAATAGGTGATGTGAATAAATCACATAGTTTCTTTGTTACATAACATTCTGTGTTTCTTTTCATTCCTCTTCAATATAAGTATTTTCATGAGTCCCTCTCCTCCTTTTTCTTCAAATAATAGCCGTTATTTTCTTCCCTCACTGTGAGAACCTACATTTCAGAGCCGTACACATCAACAATAAAATTGTTTGTTGTACTCCTGTTTTGTTTTTTGGGAAATAGATAGGATCTTTATATTCTTGAACTGCAGTATATCATATGATATTGATACAGGTATAGGGACATGAGTCAATTTAAGAAAGGTTACCAGTGTAGAAGTAATTTTGTAAGGATGAATAGGGTGATCTGCTTGCATATTCTTACGGTAGTTGGAAGAGATGGGATAATCACCTGTGTCAGCTGTTGAATGTACAGTAGTGTCTCAGTAGTTCAAGTTGAACAGGATGAGGAAAATAATGAAAAGCTCAGATTACACAGATTATGACAACTAAGAACATGTGATTACATATACAGTGAAACCTTGATGCATCATTTTTGAATGGGATGGAAAACAAAAACAATAAATATGGGAAAGCGATGGTTGTGGGAAACCATTAAACACTATAGATACGAAAAATTTAATGACTTCTATTTATTGGCATTTACATGATACAACGCTTCATTAAAACTCCTAATTCTTATGAAAAAACTCTAATTAACAGTTGTTTTGTAGAAACTTCGCGTCTGAGTTTAAAGAACGAGCTCTCCAAGCTTAGAACACTATCACGATCACCATTGCTGTTGCTGTGCGCATAGACGAATGATTTGACTTTCACGAGTACTTCTTGCGCTTCGGCAAAGTTCAGCACAACTTCGGGTTCGGGTTTGCTATCTTCCCCTTCCTCTTCTTCCCCCTCAACACTCTGATTCCCACGTGGCTCTCGCATAGCTCCTCCACCGTATTAGCACCGCTGGTTGCCGGGTAACTGCCCATAGACACGTAGTCATCAAAAGTCTCATTATCCATGCAACTGAACGTTGCAAGTCCCGAAAAGCATCATCGTCATCTTCATTCCTCATTGCGACGTCACTAACATCTCAGGGTTGTCCACACCCGTAGCCAGCTTTTCGAAAACAATATTCGAGGGTCTGCTGCATTACTTGCCACCAGGCTGACACAGTGTAGTGCATTTCTTCTAGGACGTCGATCTTATTTTACTGATCTTTGCCTGCATCCATTAGGCAAACAGCTGTTTGCACAACGCGGAACGTGGCTGTTTGATAAGGGAAATGCGGGGAATGATGGGAGTGGGAGTAAAACACTCAACTGCTAGTGTAGCCCAAAAGAAAAGGATGGAGATATGATGTCTTTGCAGCCGACGGTGCTAAGAAAGCATGGAACACGCACGCATAGTCAATTTTTCGAACTCAGTGAAGATCATCACGCATTCATCCCTCATAAGCTACTAAATCATCGTTTCAATCTTCCAAAAACGATCAATGTGGGAATCCGCTGCAATCAGGACCGTGATTTTTCAACGATCAATGCGATAAAACGATAGTTCCAGGAATGATGGAGGCGGGAAAAAGGTGTTATTTATCTCTTCTTCTTCTTCATCATCATCATCATCTTCTTCATCTTTTTCTTCTTCCTCCTCCACCACCACCACCACCTTTCAGTGTAGAGGTAGTGTTATTTATATGTGGCTAATTCCGGGACCAAACAAGACAGACGAAATTTGTGAGAAAACAATGGTAACGGGAACGATGCGTCGAGGTTCCACTGTATATATTATGATATGCACATGATATTCTTGCATACTGTGTATACAACACTATTAAAATAACAACATACACAGTAGTACAGCAGTAGAATAGTACTAGAATGCACAATGTTAAGTTATATTTTAAAGAAATCAAAACCTTCCATCTCATTTAAAACACAGAAAAATCTTTTAAGGCTAATGTGCCATTCAAATTGCCATCACTTCTTTACTGCAAAGGAAGTACAGTAATGCCTGAAAGACACATGCACACAGAGGTGTGCAATGCAACTGAATTCTGTGCATAACATAGAAAGGACTTTTGACTACAGTGCATCAGCTTGAACTAAATGGAACCTCAAACAATCAAGACTGCACTGTATGTTGTTTTAATGATGTTAGACTGAAATATGTACAGCTGGAGATTGTCATGATGCAGATGCCATTCTGGGTGCACCACTTGTATGGGCATTTCATCCACACATCCTCCTTCAGACACTTTAGGACCCATATCTAGAACTGTCAGTTCACAGTTTGGTCTTGAGGGACAGAATCATTTTGAAGAATGCAAAAAAGGATGTAAGAATTCCACATTTTCTTCAGTCCAACATAACTATAGGCAACATGAACATTCAAAATCCCCAACCAAATTCCGACCACTTTTGAAACATGAATACAGTTCAAAGGTTTGTGTTTGTGCCAAGACTCAGAAGCTGTCTTCTCAAAGTTAAAGCAAAACTTGATGCAAATTACCTGTTCCTTAAGGACTGCCATTTCACTTGGCTACAGTGATTACAAAATGCACTTAAAACACACACACACAGACATCAGTTGCATGAAAATGCAGTGTTCTGTTAAAGTGACACCATACCAGTTTGCAGTAAAGTAACTCAGCAATACCTAGCACCACAGTCTACACTGTATCCAGTTACCACTCCACACAGCCAATCTAGAGACTTCCATCTGGCAACTGATAGAGCTGTTTGAACTAGGCTATGAACTGAATTCATTTAATGTACAGTTGTTATTTTATCATGTTAGGAAAAAATTTGTGTGAGCGAAGACAGACTGATGATCCTACAGAAACTACGGTATGAAGATGTGTTCACAACTGATCCTGAAAACTGTCGGATTCATGTCGTCAATTTCTATGCTGTGACACCCTCTTATATGCAGCAAAGGTTAGTGGCAACATTATGCAGTGTCTGACAAGTAGAGTTGGTCACCCAGTGACATTGCCTCACCATTCACAGTAGTCAAAGACACATCTGTCAGAAGTGTCACTTCTAGAACATGAAGTAGGTGATGTGTAAGTGGACAGTGGTTCACCAGTTAGAGCTGTAGTAGTCAGAGAGCCCTTGGTCACAGGTTCAAGTACAGTATTCGCTAACCTGTATCAGGCAAAATAAAGTTCTCCATTGTTCCAGTCAGCTTGAACTTACAACTATCTCACTATCAGCTGTTCAGTGACCAAACTGCACACAATAATGTACCGCAGTTTGTGAATGTGCAAGAGTGTGACATGAACCCTGTCATCATATTAGTGTAATTCCTCATGTGCTGCTAAATCTTATGTTCTTTTCTTTGACATCTTCAACCCAAACTGCTGAGCTGGAGCACATCCCTTTAAAACCCTGAAGAGAATCTCAACAACATGGAGCTACGCTGTGCACCTCGACTTCTCACCTTTTCCACCTACCGTAATTAACTCATAGCACCCATCCTTGTGGGACAGTAAGTGTAAGGTATGAAGGACATGGGTGGCAGACCAGATGATCCCCATGGGTAGGTGGGCATGTCTGGTGGAGTGCAAGGGATGTTGACTATAGGGAACTAGATGACTGCTGTTGGGAGCGACAGACTGTTCTACTACTACTACTACTACTACTACTACTACTACTACTACTACTACTACTACTACTACTACTACTACCACCACCACCACCACCACCACCACCACTACTATGACTACTACCACCACCACCACCACCACCACACACTAAAAACACAAAACATTTTGAGTAGCGTGTAGTGAGCAAATGCTTTCAGGATGGGTAGCAGCAGTTCGTCTTTTGTATTGAAATCTTGTGCATGCTGATCTGTCACATTCTTAGCAGGGATCATATTATCAGTGGACTATATAAGCTGCATCAGATGCGTTGGATCTTAATATGAACCCACTACATATGGTAACATTATGTGCAGTAGACACATATGTTAACATAATAACAAATGCTTCTTTAGTGCAGTACTGACAAAGAATAATCTTGTCATCTGTTGCTACATGACATTATTTTGTGAGCCACTGTCATATCAGTCTCCTTCCCTTTTCGTATTGTAAAAGATTAATCAGTGAGGTAAACACTTTTAAATATAACTCACTTCACAGCAGCATAGAGAATGATTTAAAACCAAGTAAAAAATTACATAATTGGAAGAGAACATGTCAGAATTTTCACCTGTTTTTTCAAAGGTGCAGCTGCAAATGTAGCTTCATGTGTTTGTTGCTCCAGAAGTACAACATAATTAGTAGTTTGGTATCAGCAAGTGAAGTATACAGGTCTTAAAATTTCTTTCTTGAATGTTGTATAAATGCAATACTGTTTCTCAGAAAAGCAAATATCACATAGGAATGAACAGTCTGACAAGTATAGTGGAGATCTGTTACTCATTTCTTCATAGATTGAAAGTATCATTCCAGGGTGCTTAATACACAGCAAAATACAGGCAAACATGTGATGTGTAGCTATGACACATCTTTTCTAGTGTTTACTACCTTGGTCCTACACAGTGATACCATGTAAATATGAGGTAGACTGCCTTATTATCTCAGAACCACATGTTGACGGGAAAGAAAATGGCTGGAAAAGAGTTTCATGTTGTCGATCATAGTACCAATATGGACTCCTTTGTTTGTCTTTCATTGCAAATTACAGGTTTTTGTAGTCACAGTGATTACCGTAATGCGTATACATGTTTGAACTTTCTTTTTCTCCTGTTCTATGTGTATTTGCTCTATTGTGTTCTTTTGCTAAACACATTTAATTCTCTAATTTCAGTCTACATATTGACATAAACTTTTTCTGGTTTCTGTTTGACAGACAGAAGAAGCATCCACATATTGCAGTCCTTCCAACTGCTCTCTATACATGTGGATTTGATGATGAGAACCTTCCCTACAAAAACTCAGCTCACCATGGAATTTATATGGTACCATACAGTGATCACAGTCCTTACAAAGAACTTTTTACTTTTATTTCACAACTGAAACCCGCTAAAATATATCCCATTGTTAATGAAACAAGGCCACGTTCAAAGAAAGTGTTGCATTGTGGGTCTATCAAAACACTCAATACTCTTACAGACAGTCTTTATGAACTATGTCGTGAAAAAAGATGGGAGAGTGCAAATTGTCAAAATAAAGAGCTTGCAATGTCATGTGACAGAAAAGAACATAATGTACTACCTGCACACCTATGTTGTGACATCAAACACACCAAACCACGGCACAGGCCTCGAGCTATACAGAGGAAGAAATTATCAAAAGTCTTTCAAAAGAAAGGTGTGCAGTTTGAATCCTCTTTCACCTCTGATGAAGGTGATGATGCAACATTACAAACAGATGGGAAACACACAACAGAATTAGAAAGAAAAGATGTAACAGTAAGAACATCTTGTGGAAAATTCACAACAGTTAAAATACCTTATAATTTAAAAGATAATTGGTCAGATGTTCGAGTGAAGCTCTTTGATATTAGGTATTTTATACATGGGTATGGTAGAGAGAGACTTTCTGAAAACAAGCGTGGTGCCAGAAGTTACACAGTGCCAAGTCACAGCTCTGGTGGCAGGATTAATCCGTGCAGAGTTATAGACACAGTGTCTGAAAAATTTGGCAGTTGTTCTTCTGTGTACAGCTCTGATGGTAACCCACTTCAACATATGTCACTTTCTTGTGCAGTGCACATAAAACATACGATAAACACACAAGGAAACCCGAGTGATATTGACCGTATCTCATTTAACAGTCTCTCTGATGTAATGAAACCACACACCAAGTTATTAGGTGACACTGTAGAAAGTGAACAGGAATTTGAAGATGGGGTTTGGTCAGGCTCAATTTCAGTGAAAGAAGAAAGGGCACATGAACATGACATTATGCCAGATGGTGAGAACAGGAATCTTTCAAGACAAAGAACTGAGGACACAGTGAAAAATCCCATGGTGATGATCCCCATTGATTTTGATGCTGACCAGAGACTGCTGGAAAGCTCTGAATTGAATAATGCCACAGAAGAAACACAGATTCATTGTCAGTGGATGTGTCCAAGAAGCTTCCGTAAGAGAGGCTGGAACAAGTCCACCAGATGCCACATTTGCAGTGATGATTCTGGTACCATTGTCAGCACAAGTGCTGGTTTGTTGGACTTGAACAGAATGTGGACAGGAAAGAAATGCTGTACTAAACAAAAGCGTGTGTCTCTTAATATCCATGGTCTTCCTTGCCCACAGTTCCCCTGTGATATTAATGCTACATGTGCCTGCAAGGCATGTGGAATAGGATATCAGGCAATACAGAATACCAGCTGTGAGAGCAACTTGCATAAAGCCTGTGATGACAGAATTCAAATAACATCAGTCAGATCCTTACAAACATCAGATTGGTCAAGTGAACCAGACTTGCAGCAGTCAGATACAGGAAGCTTGCTGCAATTCAGCTCTGCACCAAGACTATTAGCCTGTTCAGATGGACAGTCTCACATAGCCTCTGATGACAGAATTCAAATAACATCAGTCACATCCTTACAAACATCAGACTGGTCAAGTGAACCAGATATGCAGCAGTCAGATACAGAAAGTATGTTACAATTCAGCTCTGCACCATCAGTATTAACCTATTCAGATGCACAGTGTCCTGATAAAGGTAACCTGGCTGTCACAGGCTGTCACACAAACAGCAAGAAGAGGAAGCATATTGCCCTTGTTACTGAGAATAACAGGATTACATCAGAAATTTGTTCGTCTCATTCCTTTGAAGAACCAGAAAGGAATTCCAGTGTGTCACAGAATGGACAGTCTTTGAATCACCGCCCACATTCCTCAGACATGTTACAAACTGATAGGCAACATAAAGTAGGAGTCCACTGTGAAGAAATGCTTCTGACACACAATAGTGCCAGAATCACACCTTCATTCCAACAAATGGACGTTGTTACTGCTGAGTCAGGTGGCATGAGGAATAGTCAGTGCGATGAAAGTGAAGAAGGAAATGTTGCTAAAAGGAAACAGATTTCATCAGAATACGATCTTGAATTAGAAAGACTGTCAAATGTATCAGTTGCTGGAAGTAAAGGAGGTTGTGAGTGCAGCAGTTCAGAAACCAGTGTGTTCATGACAGACAATACCAATGTAGGTGAATCATACAGTCCTAGAAACAGGTGTAACCGCAACAGTGATGGACGAAAGAATAAAGCCACACCTAGAAGTGACAGCATGTTACAAAGTAATATCAGCAACACAGGTGTTCAAGGCATGGACCAGAATGTAGTGATTGTAATTGCAGATAAATCATCTGAAAATGGAAAACATAATAAGGGTATCAGGAACACACCTCATAATAGCCAAGAATCTAAGAGAACATCAGCAGATGAATGTGAGGCACCTGTATGTCCAGGAATGCGTGTTTCAGATTATCAGGACTGTAATTACTGGACAAATGGTAATAGAGTTCCATTTGCTATACGTGAAGTTCAGCAGGCAGTAAAATATTTACGTTTTCCGAGAAGTGGTATATCAGTATAGGCTAATTTACATTGGGAAAATTTACTCGAAGCAAGAGCTTGAAGCCACCAAACTCTCCCAGTGTAAATGATAATTTCCAGAACTTGCCACTAGCCTTCAAGTGGAAAGAAGTGGAAAGTGAAGTTGAAGACCTGACTGCTTTACTGTCCACTTGCCCATCATGTGACTAACTTTACTCACCTACTGGTCCTGTCTAAACATGCACTTGGTACCTTCTTTGTGCTTGCTGGTTGTTCTCAACAAATATCTTTGTTGTTTGCGCTGTGAGTGTTCAGACATGGAACAACCATGAAATAATGTTTTTGGATGTATATGAAAGGTGGGGGCCCACCTGTGGAGGGGGGGGGGGTGCCGCCCAAACACCACCAAACCAAAATTTAAAAATTACAAATTTTTAGATATTGTGACATCAGAAGTTTCATGTGCTTTCCCTGTCAGCTGAACTCAGCCACTGAAATCGGCCGATGATTAGTACATTAGAATTTTGAATAAATAATTAATTAGCAAAATTAGAAAAAACAATGACACAGGACTCTGTGATTGAGTCATGGAACATGTCCTTATATCTGTAGGTATATAAAGGCAGTTGCAGGCAGTGTTATGTTTTTATGTTGTACTTACAGCATGATTTTTATAACACAATTTTTAAAATCAAACATAAATTATATAGAGCCTCAAGGTCAGTGGTCCCCAGCAAGGAAAAATTCTGAGTGCACACCTGACAAAAGATATGAAATTCAGTGGAACATAAGGTGTGATGAATACATGAACAAGATGGAGAGGGAGGCAGCTTTCAAAAACTTAATATAGGAAATGAAGGATCGTGGATTTCAAAACATTTCATTGGAAATATTGCATAAAAAAAGGAAAAACATCAAAACTGTGGTAGCGGTAGCGCAGTGTTACTTCCAGCTTACTTCTTGTCAGAATTGCTTTTATCATTACAGTGTCTCTTTTCCCTATTTTCAAGTCAACAATTGCTAGTAGCTTTTCAAATTGTCAATACTCATTCTCAAATGATTTTTGTAAGCCAAAGGGTCCTCAGTTGTTAATTCATTCAAGAGAGTGGTTGATGCATCATGTAATTCTCGCCTAGTAATCCACGGTCTTGCCCAGACTCTTCCTTTCTAGTTTCTACTTTCCACATGTTTAAGTAATTCCTGACAAAATAAAGTTACAACAAATCTAATGCCTGCTCGAATTTTCTTTATTCTCTGCATTTTTGAGACCAAATCATAACAACCAAGCTGCTCGCACATTTAACTTGCGGTCAAGAACACAGGCAAACTGTCCTCTTTTACTTTCCGAGTGTAAACAATTTGTTGGCTTCCAGTTCAGTAGCTTGAAGCACTTCCTTCCAGTAAACTTTCCCAATGTAAATTAGGCTTATGTAATATTATTAACTAACCCTCTAGCATTATAAATGTGTTACAAGCGTTCAGTAATCTGTGTGCTGAAGACAGAGATTGGCAGAAAAACTGAACAGGAACACCACAGTCAGTCTTTAAATTAAAATGTTCAGTACAGCAAGGCAAACACTCAATGGTGCGTCCTTCAACACAGCTTCTTGGTTCCACCAGCAACTGCAGTGTAAATAAACATCACTAGGCCTAAGTGAATGAGGTAACATGTAAGAAAGGACTGAAGTGATACAGACTGTTTTAATGGCAGTAAAGGTAAAGGCAAGAGTTGTCTATGCCTGTGCTTCTGCTTTAGAAAGAGCATTAGAAAAGTTGAGTTCACAAGACACATTCTTGGATTCAAACAGAAGTAATGAATAACACCCAGGTAAGGACAAATGCCAATAGTGGCAATGCAATACTACTGCACTTGCATAGACTGGGAGAATCTTCCATAGAATTAAATCCATTCTAAGTACCATTAGTATTACATGTGACTATGGAAATGCATGCGAGACACCAGACCTGCTTGGTGAATGTGAAGTTGGACCTGAGATACCAAACAGTTCAGATATTATGATATTAAAACCACCAAATTCACATAAGTGTAAGAAAGTGTATTATACACACTGTATACCCCCTACATGTTTTGGCCACTTATGTGGCCACATGAGTTTTAATACCTTACTGCTCAACACATGGTTATGGATCATTTAAAATTAAAGTTAAGATGTTCTTTTCAAGAAGGACTCTGTACCATGGAGTGAGTGAGTGAGTTACCAAAAATGACTGGACTTTCACATCATGATGCCAGAGCACACCTCAGACTACTGAAAGTGTTTTATACAGCACATAAAATTATGTCACATGAAAATGGTTCTAGGCAGTTTATGTCCTATCAATTTTCAGTGTATTTTAATTCTTGTAAAGCAATATTCCGTATGACTTATATATTTAATACATAAAGTGTACATTCACTAACTTCAGCCTTTTATTACATTGTCATACACCAATGTCAGGCATGTTTCAGTTATCATAGAAATCATTGTCATAATATATTTTTACATGTATTACCTGTATTTTGTAAGTGTTCACATGAAGAAAAATTAAGTTCTGTAATTAAAGCCCAGGGTTTTATAGATTGCACCAGGAATTTAATTACAGTGACAAATGGTTAATAATGCAACATTGCTCACATTTGAAAATTTTTGTATGGTAAAAGTGTGTGTTGAGTCAAAGGGTGACATACGCCTTGAACAAAATTTGGTCTGCCTGTGAGTAACATGAGATATAATACAAAAAATGAAGAATAAATAAGAATATATATAATTTTACAGGTGTATTTTTCTGTATATGATGTGCACAAAAGTTTATTGATAATAACAGGAAAAATTTATAGAAAATGCAATTCACAACCTAAGCTACAGTGTTGCTATTTTTATTGCATTTTTATAACATGAACTGGTCATGTAATGTAATGTACATCTCCATAAATGAGCAGCTCATTAGTTTTCAATATATTATACACATTTTCTTAAGGAAATACCCAAAGGAAAATAAACGTAAACTGATTCGTATAGGAATTTTGTTTTTTTTTAAGACTTTAACACAAGAATCCATACCATAGTCACAAGAAACGTGAAAAATGGTAGGTTGAAGGACATTGCATTTAATAAATCGTGTACATGGTTTTATTTTATTAAAAATGCAGTATGAGTATATGTAATGCTCTGTCAGGAAAACAGTTCATCTGGACAAACTTGTGGAATTCAGTGTGGTACTTGACACGGCATCTCTTCAGCTAGCTTATTATCATTGTGGGTATACTAATATTTCGACTACTGAAATCCCTGATTTGCATAAGGAAGCAGAATCACAATGTGGATTCAACTTTAGTGGCACTCATTTCAGAACAGGATACTGTGCAGATAGCACCAAATTCCAGAAGTGTGTGTCACTCAGATTTCCCTTGAACACTGAAGAAATAACTGCAGTACTGTCACGTATATCCCTCTCATGAAATAGATTAGTAACAAAAGACAGAGCTGCAAGTCTTCATATTGTTCTAAGCAAGTAGAATCAAAATGTGGATTCACCTTTAATGGCATTCATTTCAGAACAGGATACTGTGCAAATAGCACTAAATTCCAGAAGTGTGTGTCACTCAGACTTTCCTTGAACAATGAAGAATAACTGCAGCCCTCTCATATATATCCTTCAGTTGAAATATGGATTAGTAATGAAAACACAGCTGCAAGTCTTCATATCTTTCAAACTCCTATAATAGTTTATCAGTACACAGAATGTAGACAGATTCATCAAAGGCACCATTAGTGTGACTGTCAACACTTGGAAAGTGGATTAGCACAACTTTCATCAGCTGAGTCTTCCATAACTTCTGTTTTCCTTTGAAACATTAAGTCACGCCATTCATTTTAATAATGGCCTTATTTTTGCCTCGGACCTTAGTATTCCACTCGTTCATTTTAGCGATGTGATACACGAGGAAAGCAAAATCTGGAAAGCACAAAGAATCTTTCTAGAGGCAAATCACCTCTGTCCTGAAGAGATTCCACAGTTGCTGGAAGAAGCTCTTGAAACCTCAATAAAACATTTCCTTGACTCAGCTAACAGATTTCTGTGTGTAATATCAAGTCACCATATTGCACATAAGGGGTACACAGTGGCACATTGGGTTGACGCACTGCAGTACAAGTTAGAAAGTCACAGGTTTGATTCAGTCTCCAACACAAATGAGTACCAGGGCTATCTCCTGGGGGTAAAGGCGGCTAATGCACACGGCTGACAACCTTGCCACCTTCATGTGCTGATTGTCTAGAAGTCCTGGGAGCCTCAACCTTCTGGAGCCCTTACGACCTGCCAAGACATTTACA
The DNA here is from genome assembly GCA_013340265.1 of Coptotermes formosanus. Lineage (NCBI taxonomy): Eukaryota > Metazoa > Arthropoda > Insecta > Blattodea > Rhinotermitidae > Coptotermes > Coptotermes formosanus. Next base: position 752,697 of record BLKM01000903.1, on the reverse strand, counting down.
ATGCATGCAAGTTTTATGGAGTAAATGTTTGAACAGCCTATGGTGAAGAGACCTAGCATGGACTGAGTTTACATGTGGGAGATCAAGAACTTGTAGCCATAGAGCTTGCTTATGGGACATATTGGTAAGTAAAAAAGTCTGGGAAAGCAGACTCCCCCCACCAAAGCCGAAGTAAGCCAGCGTTTTCACTAGGCATAGCTGTAGCGCCATCTGTGGTGACTGACACAAATTTATGAAGGGGAATGTTCATTTCTAGAGAGCTAGCATAAAAGTTCTGAAGTATGTGTTCACCTCTAGGCTTCCCATGAAATGGTATTGTTTTCAACAGCTCATCCTCACTACTGCCATCACTGAAGACCATCCAAGTTAAAACAATTAACTGTGAAACATCGCAGACATTAGTCAACACATCAAGCTGAAGTCTAAAAGATTTACAGATTTGCAGACCTTGCCCCATCTGTTCAGGACTGGTCAGACCTACACTACAAAACCTGCACTTGACGAAGCAGGCCTCCAGGACAAAAATTGTAGAACAGTAAAAACTAGTGGTTGTGGTCCGCCACGTGTTCTGTTTCACTCTGTGTTATTTTAACTCAAGTATGTTCATCTTCAAAGTAAACAGACAAGTCCAACAGTGCAAATATTCGGACGCTGTTACTGTTGCCTGCACATGTGCATCCCCTTAACAAGAAATGTGCACAATGCCAAAAAAGTTATTTTAATCCCGGCAAAGAACTACTGCTAACACACAAAGGGTAAGGGTACACGATACAGTTACCTGGAAGTGTCTAAGTGGTGGTAGGTTGTTTTTCATAGTTTGTCAGGAAACTTGTAGTATTACTTCAGTGTCCCTGTCTTTGCTTTGCCACGGAAAGGGTTAAAAGACATGTTCTCACTTCAAATATCTCCGCCAGCAACGTACAGGTTGAGCAGGCCTGTGTTATCATATTCACTTTGTAGGGAATGTTATTAAAATTATTTATGTAACATTTTATTCTCAATATACATTATCTGTAAATCTTGCAGTATTTGAGGTCAACATTTGTTAACACCCTGCATACATTTCCTAACTTATATATGCAACAGTCAACAATGGTTTTCCACACACATAGGATTACCAATGTTTCTTACTCTCAATACTAAGTGCTTACCCCCACCGAAATACATAGGTCTACATCACTGGCGAGTTCACCGGTATGGCTAGTATTGCGCTGATATACCACTGAAATGTAAGAAATCACTTCTTTTCTCTATTACAAACGAGAGAAAACTTCTCTCTTTTTTCGGAAATTATTACTTCGTATGTATACAATTTGTGTTGTGCATCGACTATTAAGGCTAAGCTTGCGGAGTGTTTCGACCATACCTGGCCGTTTGAGGAGCGTGCGAGAGACATAGAGAGACTGTGTGTGTGTGTGTGTGTGCGCGTGTGTGTGTCAGTACCGTCCATTTAAACTCCCTCCCTCTCTTACAAGGCATGTGGCGCATAGCACAGCAAGACGTCTGGTCGCTTGTGCAAAAACCGAGACAGAGAAAGACTAGGGCTAAAGATACGGCGGAGGTCAGGCGGGAAGTTTGCCACATTGCCTACTGGAAATGATAAAGCGCTGAAGTATTTCATTGTATTATATAATCTCATATATATTTACTGCTGTTGAAGCACAGAATATTGTAAATAATACCAGGTAAAGTTGAGATCTCAGGCCCCTTTTTAACCTATTTTAACGCTATTACATAAATTATTCCACATATTTTTACTGTATCCCCTTGGTAGCTTAACATAAAGCCGAAACATTCAGATGCGTTTATAAAACAAAACAATTACTAATAAATGGCAGTGTTCGACTGCCGCCCGTTGGCTATACCCTTGTACTGCAACAAAATGGGATGCAGGGTTGGTGAGTAGCGACTTTGGTAACAGGGTGCGGCAGACACTGGCATGGTCGACTCCGAATTACTCTGCTGACATTTGCCTGCATGGACCGATTATTAGTCTCTAGATCAGCATTTCAGTGTATAACCCTAATCTGTAAGTACATGACCAGGTGCAAAAATGTATCACCACTAAACCTCGTGTGTGATCGGAATCATCTGGTGACATAACTGCAATGACAGTCATGATCGCTTCGTGTTTCCAGAGTAAAACACGAGCAGCCACTAATATTAAGTGCATTAAGGCGGGTTTACATTGTTCACTTTGGATAAATCACTAGAAGTGTAAAGTATAAACAGTCCATTCATCAAAGAGGGATGAAAGAAGTTGGCCGCGGCTAACTCTCCTTCACTTTGTATCGAAAGTGAACAATGTAAACAAATGCGTCACTGCATGTTACACTGCAGTGAACGTGTGTTTCTCCTGTTTGCTGGCTGGTTTCTTCTTGTAATCTTCTGTTTGAAAATTTCTTACTGTAGTTTTAAATGGAAGGACGACCACACAGTAGTGGGGCTTGTTTTTACGAAAGATCGTGAGTGTCTGTGGAACACAAAATCTGAACACTATACAAACCAAAAAGCTCGCAAAAATGCACTGCAGGAAAATTGTGTAGGAGCTGAATTTTCCGGAATTTGGAGCAAAGGACGTAAATTTAAAATAAAAATCATTCGTACTAGGTACGCTGCTGGGCTACCTAAGGTAAGACAACCAGAAGAAGAGTGATTCAGGCCTACAGGACATTATGTGCTGGAATTATTTTGGTTAACTAGCACATTCGTTCCTGTGTGGCGTCTCTATTCCACGAACCTCAGTGTAAACAGAGGCTCTCTTTTCTTTTTTTTTCAATATTTTTTCTACGCTCGTTGATTAACCCTTTAAAGACGAAGCGTATCTGTTTTCTATAAGGACTCAGTGCGTACCGCGCTGTAAACACTCTCCACTTCGGTTATAAAAACCAGTCTCTTAATGTTTTATAAGGCAAAAGTTGCTGTTTGTCCTGAGATCCGTACAAAACACATAAACGCAATGTGGGCACCATGTAGAATTTTTTAATGTTAAACCTGGTGGTACGTAAAGTTACCGCTAGGCTTTAAAAGGTTAGACAAAGACAACACTGACACCTAAACGCACCAGTTCAGTTGCCGCCGTTTTGAAATGAACTGTCCTGGTCAATGTCGATGAACAATGTAATTTGGTTCATCCATTGAATTCACGTTGAACGATTCATCCGCGATGATGATCAAGGATGACCAATATAAACCCGTCTTTAAGCCAACTGCTGCGTCCGCTGTACGGACAGGGTTAGCCGTGCTGACTTCAGCCACCTGGTATCGTGGATAAGGATATCGTTAGAGTGGGTGACCATATTTACCAATTCTACGGAAACCTCTAACCATCTCTACCACCTCCTGTCAACACTGGCGATACTGTGAACGACCAAGTGATCCCTCCTTCTACCGGTGTGTGTTCAATGAGGAAAACCACACACCCGTACGATCTTCCAGAAGCGCTTCATTCTGCTGACTCTACAATTTATTATTCATTTCATATTCAGTAGATCCGTACAAGGTACAACTTTTGGATATAGAACGTCATTTAAAAAGAGATCAATAATAAGAAACAATAATAGCTCTATGCAATATGGAGCCAGCCAAGAAAAGAACACCTTAAAAAAACAAAATATCATCTGATCAGTTCCACAGAACCATACACAGTCCATACATTATATTACTACAACACAGCGATAAAACACAAGAAATAAGAACAGAGTCCTACCTATTGTGAACTAAGAGTTCTATGCGATGTTGTGCTACCGCCTGCTGTGGGTGGCATAACCAAGGAAAGTACGAATTAGACCATTTCGTACAGTGTAATGAGTACTGCCGTCATTGAATTTCCACTATGTTTCACATTACAACGTTACTAATGTGTATGTTAATACACGACGCCATAAAGTGACTAAAACGTCACAGCGGAAATTGAACTGTAGGCCTATGAACTATACGACGCACGAATTTACGGCGCCTAATTGTAGTGATGTTTAACACAATTCCTCCAGACAGTCCTACCCCAGTTACTGTAGTCTGCTGTAATGTGACTCTCTTTGCACTGTGTTCCACTATGGGTTACGAGCTCTGAAATGTCTACACATATCTGCCAATCCCATGCACGCACGCACGATCGCATTTTCATAACCAATGTTACTTCTATCACCTATTACAACACACGCCTCATAAGGTTAGACCTTGGGACTGGACGCATTTCTGACTATAGTTCGAATTACCAAAGACGTACGGTACGTGGCCTGCTTGTGGAAGGCATATGTTAAGAAAATACTACTGGCAGTGCCAACTGCAATGATCGGTAGGCACCGTATCTGTCGGCAGTCATTTTCTGAGTCAGCTACTCAAGTTAAAAAGAGCCTGTCTCGGATAATAAAAAATAAAAGAAACATTACAATAGAAATTTGTTACTACCTCTAACAACTCAAAGATAAAAGTGTAATTCAACCGTAAAATTTGCCGTAAAAATAATCGTACGCTAGTCCAACACAAATCTTTGTTCATACAAAGAAATGGTTCTGCTTGACAATATACAGTATAGCTCGACAAATACAAGTTAACATAATACAGCATAAAGAAAGAAATAGTAGAATTTTGAGTCCGTCATAACTGTATATTTATTACGGTTCAGCTATATGTTTCGGTCCCTTTTTGGGACATCACCAGGCTGTTGTATAAAAATTCATAAAATAAAGGCAAAAGTATATACCAGAATACACTAAGTATACATTCTTGTATACATTTTTGTCTTTGTTTTATGAGTTTTTATAAAACAACCTCATAATAGTCCAGAAAGAGACCGAAGCATGTAGCTAAACCATGATAAATATAGTTACGTTGGGCTGAAAATTCGACTGTTTGCTTGTTGATATCGAAAACACAACGGGATGACGTTAATCGAGTTGATAATACCGGGCAATCACCATACTTTTATGGCTATTCGGAGAAAATTGTCTCTTTCTGAAACAAGATTTTTAAGGTCTAGGATCTTCACATCCTTTAGGAAACAAAACATTATTAAACACTGTTTCCTTTATATACATTCATACAAATAGCCTGCAAATTACTTTATTACAAGTCCAAACATGTAGTTGTAGTGTAAACAACCAATCTGCTTTCCCAAGAAAGAGCTGTGCTGAACTGGATTGTCATTGTTTTTTATCTTGCATCTCGAACACATGGGGTTGTCTCGTATTAAATCAAAAACTTATAACGTAATGAATCCACTTTCAAATCTGATACCAAAATTTCACTATACCGTTTCTCCCCAAAGTAAAAATTACACTTCCTTCACCAAAATGGTTTACTAATTAATTGTTTTTAATCAACTAACCTGTCTTGTGACACGGCTGCGCACGACGACAGACGAGTTCATCGTGACGGCCTAGCCAGAAGCTGCTGGGCGAAGCGTACCACTTTCTCTTATCAGATCATCCATGCTCTTATCGGTGTTTCTCTGACTTCCACTCCCTATAGACTGACAGGCGTTACGCATACGCGCAGCCGAACCTTCGGATTGGTGCCCGGCCGAAACTCTCATACCGCGGAGCATAAAATAGTCCCTTCATAAATAACTTTTCCTGCGCTAGTTCGCAAGTACTTATAGGCAATGTTAAATAAATTCGATGTCCATAATTACTCAAATCTTTGTTTGAACCTAACACAACAAACATTGTTTTGAACTGTCTTCACAATTCACATTCCAGCCACCTCATATATTTCTGTAGGACCACATGTCACAGGTGGCCCGCAGGCTGCGTACGGCCCATTTGAATTCTTCTGCAGTTCCGCAAAACTTCTAAAAACTGAATATGAATATGGCCAAAAGATCACAATTTATAAGCTGAAACATTCGATGAGACAGTAAAATCGGTTATAGGTTATGCGGTTGATTAAACCGCATGTGTCATTTCACTTTTTGAAGATTATTTATGAGTATAACTTTCATTCGGCAATGACTATGGTCTATTATTTTGGGGGCATTCTTCTGATAGTATACAGATCTTCAGGTTGCAAACAAGGATATTAAGAATAATGATGGCTGTGGAAGAGATGACTCTTGTAGAAAGTTGTTTTCATTCTTAGAAATATTACCACTTCCTTCTCAATGCATCCTTTCTCTTCTTTTCTTTGTGATAAAGAATATGGAAAACTTTACTGTCAATTCTGAGATACATCAAATTGAAACTAGACAACATGCAAACCTTCACCAACCATTAATTTGACCAAGTATCAGAAGGGGGTATACTGTATGGGAATAAAGGTATATAATGCTCTACCCTCATATATTAAAAAGGAACATAATAATCCTAAAAGATTTCAAAAGATTTTTTAATAAAAATACATTTTATTTGTTAAATGAATACTTTGAGCAACAATTTAGTTAAATTACTAAATTGATTGTACTTAATCTTGTATTGATATATGTATTTATTTTGTAATAGTTTGACACGTACAGGTTATATTTTATTTAAATGTTAAACTGTACTGTGTTATGTTACATATCGTGCTAGATTTATAGTTATGTTTTATTTACGTGTTGATATAATGAAGGCATTGCTTGTTATAAGCAGACATCCATTACTATATTGACTATATCCATACCCCAA
>BLKM01000903.1:709058-727822 GCA_013340265.1 Coptotermes formosanus | reverse complement strand
TGACCTTACAGGGTGCTGAAATTCAGTAATGTTCTTGACTGAAGTTACCCTCTGTTATGCACAAAAGAAAAAAAAACAAAGTCTAGAGTGAGTTCAAAATGTCTTGAAATCAGATATGTTTTATCTTTTAATGTACTGCTCTACTGGAAAGTGACTTTGAAGCATTAGGCATTTGAAAAAATATCTCCACATAAATAAACATAATTACATAAGCAATAATATGGAACTATTTTGAAAGTGATGAGTGACATGTGAAATGAACACTGCAAGGAACATTGTTTAAAAGTCAAAGCAACTATGGTGCCACAAGCAGTGTGGTTTCAGTGCATGTTGAACATGTCACTATTTGCCAGGTATTATAGTTGTGTGGTTACGATTTGTGGCACAGAGAGAGACAGAGAGAGAGAGAGACAGCGCACCCATATCTACTGTTGTTTGAACCCCAAGTGCAAGAAACTGATGTACAAGTTCTTGAAGGTTTAAATTTCTTGCACTAATTGTAAGTAGAGGTTATTTACCAAACTGAATTAAATATGAAAAAAATAACACCATTCATTAGTACAGGATTTCAGTGATTCTTTGTAAGCCTGTGGAAAAAAAAAAGTACTGTACACAAATATTTCATTTTTCAGTACTAGTTATGCTTAAAATGTGCAGAAAAACACACACAGCTCTTCACATGAAGTGTCTGTTACTGCTGTTTCATTTTAAACAAAATCGGAATGTAACAACAAATTTTAGTAAACCTTCACACTAACAGATTTTATAAAAACCTGTTCAACATACCTTGAGATGTTACACGTGGGCAGATGGATGGGCAGATATAGCATAAGTAATAAACCTTTGCAATTTTACATTGCAAATGTGTCAAAAAGTAATGTGCTTCTTACATAATGCAAAACAGGTACATATGACTTCATTTTGCAGCTTCACATGATGAATATTTTTTGGCAGACAATTTCATACTTTGTGATAAACTTTCAAATTAGAAATCAGACAGAACCAAATTTGCTCAATGATCAAGGGCAGTTTAAAGAATACTTTTTATGCCAATGGTGAATAGCCCTTTCTAACCATGGGCCACTCAAACATCAGTGGTTTGGCAAAGTGCTACAAAATACTTTTTAAACATACTACTAAGCCCATGGCGCTGGAATTAAAATGCCCAGTAGACTAGAATTTAAACTGGGGATACATACAGTAATAAAGGCCACGATAGGCCATCTGTTATACCCGACAGTTGGCCTTTTGAGCATCACACTGTGTAGTAGGTATACCAGATATTAGGTACCAAAGGGTTCATTTATTCAATGTATATATTATGTAGTACTAATGGCTCCATGGGCAACTTCAGAAAGGGTTAAGCAGGGCTGTGGAGTGAGAGTTGGAAGGAATTTTGGGCGGAGTCGGAATCAGTAAAAAGTACTGACTCCGACCTCGACATAAAATCTTAAACAGATACTAGCTACAATAACCATTAGATTTACACTTAAATGTAGGTTATAAGTCTAAAAAGTAGCCTGATGATTCATGTGGTGGTGAAGAACTGAACTGTCTTATGATACCATTTACCATGTTAGTAGGTTTACCATTATTGATATATGTTGAGCCTTTATGGAGGAGTTGGAGTCGGACGGGATTTTGGTGGAGCTGGAGTCAGTAAAATTGTACCAACTCTAACCTCAACATAAAATCTTAAATAGATACTAGCTATAATAACCATTAGGCTTAAACATAGGTTATAAGTGTAAAAAGTAGCCTGATGATTCATGTGGTGGTGATGAAATGTCTTATGATACCATTTACCATTTTAGTAGGTTTACCATTATTAATACATGTTAAGCTTTTATGAAGGAGTCAGAGTCAAAGGTTTAAAAATTGAGGAATCGGAGTCAGAGGTTTTTTGTACCGACTCCACAGCCTTGGGTTTCAGAGCCACAGGATGTGCACTACTGGTTTATGCAATAAACTGGTTCTATGATTATCACCTGCTATTGTAAGGTCAGTTCCTATTACAAGTAAAAGCAGTACAAAACGTTCATGTTCTCGACTGCAGCACAGGTATAAGGCCACCAGGAAACTGGCTATCAGCAGAAGTGTGAAGCACAAAGTGAAAAAGAACTGTGTGGCCACAAAGAAACCTGCAAAGAAAATATGACAGTGAACTAGCGCTCCAACTACCAATCTAATGAGCAACACAATCCATAACAAAATGTATCTTATTTTCATACAATTTCAGTACACTTACAAAAATGTGGAGCAAGTTCCACTAGTACAATTTCATTAAACCAAATGTTGCACCAGTATATTAAATCTAAGTATGCTTTACTTTAATACAAGAAATGAAGTTGTGCTGAAAAATTTTTTCCTCTGTTAAAGCATGAATAAGTAATGAATAATAGTAACCATCAATAAAGAAGGGTAACTCCACAGTTCCACTTAAGAACACATTGTCAGATTGCTTGTATGATTTTATGGGGGATGCAAACTTTAACAAATGCATACTTTCAAAGGAAGCATTTTCGCTTATACCCTGAACAGAGCAGTTGGCCAAGACTTGAGTTCTGATAAGATGATGACATGAACATCTGCATTTTTATTGGAGAATAGGAATTCTTTCACTGACAAGTGAACCCCTTTATGGAAAGCTCTGAATGCTATCCAGTTCACTGGCAGGAGAAAGAAAGTTCCTGAACAGTACATGCATGTGTATGGTGTTCACATGTAGTAATCCAGCAGGCTACCAAAGTACTATGTGGAACATGCTTCACCCAGAGTACAGTTTCTGCTTCTTACCTGGAAGCAAGATGTCATGGATAATATAATATTCCTCTTCAAATACCCACCAGCAACCATAAAACTGTGTGTCATACCAGTGTCGAGGATCAACAAAACCATGGAAACAAACCTGCCAGAGACCTGAAACAAAACTGGTGATTTGTACAGAATGCTCTCTAATGTTAGACTTTGATGAAAGCTGTTATTAGGTCTTAAGTAAAAATGATCAGGTGAATATAATTTTAATATTAGACACCCCCATTGGTATGTACATGCAAAAGTATGTTTTACTCTTATTAATAGTACAGTCAGAACCAACATGTACACTTGCAATACATAATTAGGCTGCTGGTTTTAGCTTTAGGAAGCCATCATCAGGCCTATCACAGAAAACTCAAGATCAAACTCCATACATGTATGAAGTTTGATTTTCATAGTTTATGTGTGTGTGTGTGTGTCTGTGTGAAACAGTCTGAAGCATTCTTAAACATCATGGACATCTCTTTCTTCCACATAAGGCAATGTAAAATAATGGCCATACCTACACAGGCAGACTACAGCAAAAAGTGCAATGCAAGATATTCAATAGAGTGGAAAGGAGAAGCTGCAGAAGTGGCTTTCCAGACCATACAGGGACAGGGGAGAAAGAGAAAAAAAAATTAAATGCTCCCAACACAGGTGCTCTCTTGAGACAGTAATGTCTGATACCCATGTTACGTGGGCCTCTGTCACCACAGCATGGCATGTCCTCAGGTTGTGGATGGAGGAATGGCCTCCAGTTATGGAGGTTAGCTATGAATACACTGAATAAGCAGTCGCAGACAGCCAACAAGGGGTGGTCCTCCAGCTTGGGGGTTTGGCGAGGTGCTAACAACGCCTCACCGTAAAAGATTTCATGTTATGAAACACCTTACAAAGCCTCAGGCCTGGGCTGATCTATTGGTTATATGAGACTGGATTCAGCTGGCTCAGGATAGGGAGAGGTGGCTGGCTCTTGTAAATGCGGTAATGAACTTTCGGGTTCCACAAAATGCGAGGAGTTTCTTGACTAGCTGAGGACCTGTCAGCTTTTCAAGAAGTATTCTACTCCATGCAGTTGTATGTCTGACACAAAATGCGTCACTGCGACTGGTTTTCGGAGGATGTAACAAGGCCAGTCACATGACTTTTGATTGTAATAAGCATTTTAATGTTCCGAATGCGAAAAGCAAATATTTAGAAAACTCGTTTTAATGCTAAATTTCAAAATATTAAGTTAAAACACAACAGGACCACACCTATTAATAACCTCAAAAACTTAAGGCACTCACCAATGTTTAGAAATTTCGGATCTTTTAATTTGCCATCAGTTTCAAGCCAATAAGGAGAAACAAAAGCAATAAAAACAAACAAAAATGCTAGCGCTGCAAACACCGTAGCTACAATACCCGTCCTCGACTTCCTCCCCATGTTTGTTTATCGTACGCACTATATTCCCTCTTGTGGTGGCAGGTGGCAACAAATTAGCAGTTAGCAGCTATGTGTGGAGAACAGGTTCCAATTTAATCCGTGGGTTTCAAAGCACGCTCATTGATGCAAACATTGTAATAATATTCTTCTCTGTCATGACTGGGAAGGGGGGAAAGTTGGCAGCGCTAGTCATGTAAATGTAGGTTGGGGCGCGAAGTTTGTCGCTAGATTGAAGTATCCGATTCCGAGAAACGTCCGATTTAGCATATGCGAATCAATATAAATTCAGCCAAACTTAAGGTAGTATATAGAAGTAAACACGTTAATACGCGTGACTTTAAGTTCTTGCAGCGGTATTGCAGATTAAAGTAATCTGCGTTGTTACGCTATGTCGACTGACAATCACTGTATGGATCTATGGAAAGTGAATAAATTGAAATTGAAATTGACAGACGTTTCGGAGAAGCGTGCTGCCTCTATATGTAGAATTCTGCAGTCAAAGAAGAGTGAACGTTAAAAACTTCGTAAGGCCAGGAGACTATGGTTGTACGTTTACGAGCTAAGAAGCAAAAAAAATATGCAGGCGGCTTAATTAAACCTACGGTCGCTTGCTCGGGTGGGGGCGAATTTTGCATTAGAAAATATAGCACATTTTCAGGTCGTGTCATTGGTCTCGTACCGCTGAGGCCTGAGTTCAATCCCAAATAGTCCTTGTACGATTTGCGGTGGACAAAGTGACATTGGGAGCACATCTGTTTCAACCTGTCAGCATCATTTCATGAGTGCTTCATACTTACTCATTGCTTCATCACTGATGCTATATAATCTGAGCGGTTGACAACGTCGTTAAATAACGCCCTTCAAAAGACAGAGTCCTCGTACCACTTACTCTGTCATCTGTAGAGTACATGGTATGTGAGGAAAAGGCAGAAAAAAATCATCAGCTCTTTTCATCAGGTATGGTTGAAGGTATCATTGTTGTATGTATGGGCTATTAGGCATGTTAAAATGAAAGGACCATGATTGGATTTGGCTAATTTGGTATGGTGAATCTAGACTAATATTGTTTTGATTCACCGTACCAAATTTTATTGAGATCCATTTAGTGGGAGTGGGGTTATGTGAATTAGAAAGGACAGAAAAACAGATCTTATCTGCTCTTTGTGTTGTTTTGTTGCAAAGGGGCCTAAATGTGCTAATAAATTTTAATTTTTGTGGCCACATCAAACATGAAATTATTTCATAGTTTATGTTAAAATGAGCTAAAATGGCAGTTCATAGCTACTACTAACTTATAATAATACAGATTTACAGGATTGTAATTAAAAAAAATAACTTAATGGTTGAAGCTAAAGTAAAATACCAGCACTATGAAATTCACAGGGAAAATATGTAAATAAACCCCTTTATGCATGTGAAGTGCTGTATTATTTTAGCCGCTGATAACCAGACAGGCACAGGAATGCACCCAAGTCTGTCACGGTCATAGACCCTATCACTGTTGTAAATCCTGTTTAAATTACATTACTTCTGTTTCTTTTTTTGTAGGCCCTATTCACAGTCCCTTTAGTGCCCAAACTGTAACATGGTCTTACAGTCTGCCATGTTCTCTGAGACTTAGCATTGTTGTGTTTGTTGGCAGTGTGGTTTGAACCAACGGACACCAGGAAAGCTGGGAAAGTGTTCCAATCTCGGCACTGGACATCATTAGGCTATGTGTCACCTAACTTGAATGAGATACAAGTGATGTCACAGGCCTCAGGTGAGGCTTGACATTGTTATAAGTTGTACATTCTCTTCAAATTATGCTGAAAACTTTACTCCATACACCTAGTTTACACTGTAAGGGCAGTCACATTGCAGTCAAGAACCAATCAAACATATTTCACTGTAAATAGGAGTGTCCACACGAGCAGTTATGTTCAAAACATGGTATGGTCACAAACAGCTGTATTCGAATACGAGCAGAGAATATTTTCCTGACCACAAGTGAACTGTGAGTGGACCATGGGTACACCTACTGTGGGAATTGGGCCCAAATCTGTTCAGCAGCCTATCTTCAGTATTTTACCTGTATGTTGGTAATACTTTGTCACAAATGTTATATTCATAATTCATATATAAGGGTAACAATTTGCATAATCATTTATATCTTAGCGCAGAAATTAAGATTCAAACTATCTTAGTTTGTTGTATGTATGTTCAGAAGGGGCATAAACCTTCAGTGTTTACTCAGCTTGACAAAACCTATGATTCAGGTGTCCCTAGGCTGACCACTTTTTCGCTTCTGTATTGCGGGACATTCCAGCCGTGACCACAGTATGCCAGCATTCGTGGGTTATGGCAATGACATGTAATGCAAATTTTTCCATTGCAGCTGTTTTAACTTTAGTTTACGTGTGACAATTATTGTTCTAAAATACATATTATAAAATGTATTTCTTGTTATTGAACATAAAAATGTAATAATTAGATATTTTTTAAGAAAAAAAAAGAAATTCAAGAACTAAAATTTTATATTTAATTAACAGCATACAGACAATTAGAACTGGGATACACATAAAAGTGGAATATATTGTTGCATTTTAAGGATAATCCAAAATCAAAATATTCACTTTGTCAGATGGTGTTCATCATCTGAATTTACAAACGCACTTTTTGTTTGACTGTCTTGTTTTACTGCTTGAAGAATATCTTTTTTTCTTGAGCAGAAATGTGTAAAAGCCCTTATAAGTATATTTATAATTGATCTTTGTGGCAGTTTTACTTTTTATTAAGTCTACAATGCTCTTATTGCATTCATTTCTGTAGGAGCATTTCATAATTGAGAAAACTCACTCCATGTAAGCATTGCACTCAGGAACAGACAGTAGAAACGGGAGTAATTATACAACATTTGAAAGTCTACTGTGTGCTGCCAAAAGTATTTGGCTCCATTTGTCACTAACAGAAAGAGGTTGCTTGAATTTGTCATTCAGATATAATGCAAGTGTGGCTTTATAATACAAAATTCTTTGTATAATTCATCCCAGGTGATAGACATCTTCAAGTCTGAAACTGCAACAGCAGCAGCAGCTTTGAAGTCAGAATATGTTGATTCCTTTTTCACATAGTTCGCAGTGTGCACACAGTGATGTAGTGTGCCCTCACTGCAGCAGCTAAGCAGTGTTACCATTTAGGTTTTGTAAGGAAGTAGTTCATTTGGCTGATTGCAGAACATTTCAACTCAGTTTTGGGATATGGGATTGTACATGCATTTTCAGGACTGTCCTGCAAAAATCGGGATGGGTGGTCATCGTAGGTGTCACTGACTCCAATCTGTCTAGCTCAATACCAGATACTAAAAGACAATCTGTTTCCTTATCCAGCACATACATACAAGGATGCTGATGCTGCTGCTGATGATGATGATGATGATGATGATGCAAGAAATAAGTAATGGAAGAACATCAGCTATTTAAGTTTTAACTGTACGCAGATTTACCGTAGTCATTCCCTTTGAACTTGACACAGAGTGCTCTATTTGGAAATGTTCAATACTCTTATTGAATAGGTTTTAATACTCCCACCATATATAAGTTCTCATATTCACTAGATATTATGGTTCACTAAGTTCCTGTATGCTGCAAGTATTGCTTTCTCTTTCAGGATTATTTTTCAGTCTAAGTCAGTTTAATTCTGCAAGTGAAGAGAATAACATATTGAATGAAGCATCATTCCTTGCTCGAAACCTTGTTGAACATATAGGAGCTGCCATTGTTACACTGGGAAGATTGGGTGTCTTAGTAAGTAGCATGTCTTTTCTTTTTGAGGTTGACAGAGAGAGGGAGAAAGAGAGAGAGAGAGGGCTCGTCCTAAGTTCTGAAAATTCTTGGACACTCATGTATTCTATACAGTGTCCCATTCTTCTGAAGTTGGTTTCAGTGTAGCAAGTTTTAAATTTTGTTGAACAGCGTGTTGAACTACAGTATGGGTTCTGGTGACTTTTAAATTTAATTCTGTCAAGATTTCTATATGCTTTATTCACAGCCTAAAATTTGTATGTTCTGGAAGAGTTATGTTCAGTTTAATCCAATCAATTTAGTAGACTTGCCACTAAACTACACTGACAGTCTGCATGATTTGTCTGTGTTTTGAGCTGAGTGTCGTGTTATTACTATTTCTGCTTCATATTTGGCAAGCATTTAGCTCATACTGGAACTGGAATTGACTGCCATGGCTGAGATTTTTTTATGTATTTTTATGAATGCTTCCAAGATATCACAACTGCCTCTTCTGTAATTACTCTCTCTTTAAATAATTGTCTGACATATTGCCATCAGTGCAACGTAGTCTGACCTACTTGTGTTAAATAAGTAGGAAACAATATTGCTTTCTGTGTGTGGCATATACATGGTGTGATCCTGATTTAACGTGTTCAAACATCTGATCACTATTGTTGTCATATTCTTCAGTATAACAAAGTGTAATCTCTACCACCATGGAAACCTCAAACCTGGTCACTGTTGTTTGTTAACAGTTTAAACCTATAGGTATAGATGTGCAATATGATGAACACAGCTCTTTTAAGTGTTTAAGTTGTTATGTAACAATTAGTTTCTTGTTTTTCTTAATTTACCAATCAGTACTTAACATTTAGCATCATGAGAGTAACGTTTATACACTGCACTTCATAGAATTTTTATAATAATGTCCCCTTGTAAAGATTTATTATTGTCTGAATTACATTACAGTATTGGCATCTTGGCATATAGCTGCATGAGAGAGGAAATTACAATTACAAGTGCAAAGAAATTAAAGCCATTGACATCCAAAAGTAAATTATGCAGGCATCATGAAAGTAAGATGCCATACCACAGAATGTAGTGGGGTAAGAGACGGGGTGGAGACCAGAGCTCCTCTGGGCTTGTTGGCAATCCCTGCCTCCTCTATGAATTGAATCCTAGTCATCCATATGATATCTAGTTACCTTAAGGTAACTGCTCTCCTGGCTCTTCTGAAGTATGATTAAGTAACTTAAGAGGTGGAAGTTAATATACAGGCTAACCTTAAGATGATTTTGATGACTTCCATTCATAATTCTTAACCTATACTTACGTTTGAATTGACTGCAGGTGGCACGAGAAGGTGAAGCAAATGAACCACTCTTACAATCAAGCCGCACTATCCCACACAATATGTCTAGTGTATCTGTCCGCCATTATGCAGTGCCATTAAGTATAGCTGAACGCAGGATAGTGAATGTTTCAGGTGCTGGGGACTGGTAAGTTAAAATGCACCACTTCCTAAAGCTGTAAACATAGATCTGTCCTGTTCAACCAGCATCTCATTCACGACCAAATTAAAAAATGGAAAAGATATGTAAATAATGGCCCATTATTCAAGTTGTTGCATGAATCACATAATCCTAAGTAAATACTGTTGATTAATTTATATGTGGTAGGAAAATGGCTATTAGAAAGGAGGGGAACGAGCCTGTCATTTGCCCAGCAGGGAAGATATTTGAACGTCCCTGTATTCTATATAAATACAGCAAACAGAGCAAACTACATTGCACACAAGATGTACACAAATTTGCCTGTCACTTGCCTTTACTGCTGTGTCTGGTGGACACGTCGACCTTTGTTTTTTTTAATGTCTTGTACCAGTGCCATTATGCTGTGCCCCAGCCTGTAACATTACTAAAATAGGATAATTTTAAACAGCTAAAGAAGGCCATTATTATTGTAAATCCCTAAAATGAACCAGGGGAGCATTCAGTAGTGCCTGAGAACTTGTTACTGACAGATGTGATTTGTTCTACAGTTTGGCTGCAGGCATGTTGGAGGCCATGTTGCGTGGTCTGTCAGAAACTGAATGTGTATCTGCCGGCTTTTCTGCAGCTGCTTGGTCCCTTCAGTCATTTTCTGCTGTGCCAATTAATGCGCCTCATATCAACATTCCAGTTTGTGCAGAATTCACAGTGATCCATCCCTGAAGGTAATGAATATGATTATATGTAAAATTAAAACAATTTATGTATTTGTGTCACTAAAGGGATGAAAAATAACAATAAACCAATTCTGCTAGGACATACAGGTAAGTATAAGCACAACATAGCTACAGTGGTGAAGGTCTTGGGCAGGCAATACTAAGTTTGTCATTTGTTTTCCTCCTGTTTTGAAACATAAAAGTTTATCACCATTTGAGAAGCCCACATTTATACCCTATTCTGAACTATTCCAGTACATTTTATGTCTTTACTCTTCTGGGACTGTTTGACCCTGAAAATTGAGGGACTATGCTCCTTTGAAACGTTGGTGACCATTGACCAGCTAACTTGGCATAACGTCCCAGAAGACTTGGATCTTTAAATTTAAATGCACTTACTTATTTACCTACCAAAACCCAGTATGCACCTCATCTCTTCCCCATATGGGCATTTAGCATATATGGGGGAGAGGAAAAGTGCATGCACCTTTTTGGTGGGGGAACCTGAGGGAAACATACCACTTGGAAGGCGCAGGCATAGAAGGGATACTGATATTGAAATGGATCTTCAAGAAATGTGATGAAAGTGTGTGAACTGATTTGAACTGGCCCAGGATAGGGACAAGCAGTGGGTGTCTCTGAATACAGTCATGAACCTTTAGTTTTCATAAAATACTGCTAATTTCTTGACTAGCTGAGAGACATTACTTACATATGTACTTACTTACTTACTTACTTACTTAGTTATTCAGTCAGTCAGTCAGTAAGTTATTCTGAATAACTGGCACTCCTTGATGACTAGCCCCCCTCCCTCCCCTTCCCCCCTCTCTTTCTGTAACCCAGTTGGCCTGATATGACAAGGAGCAGAGATGCATGAATTTGTATGTTCCAGGTTTGGCAACATAATTCCTCTGTAAGTACTAACAACTGAATACTGGTATTCTCTCGTATCTTTATGATACTGTAAAAGCTATCCCATTACAGGCCTGGACAGGCCCTTGGGGCTCCAGGAGGTTGACACTCCCATAATTTCGAGACAGTCAGCACATGGAAGTAGTAAGGTTGTCAGTCCTACACACTGGCTGCCTGGTTGACAATCCCAGAATTTCTAGACAGTCAGCACATGGAAGTAATAAGGTTGTCAGTCCTGCGCACTGGCTGTCTTTACCCCAGGAGATACTCCTGGAACTCATTTCTGTTAGAGTCGACCCCAGGGCAGTAGTGCACCTGGGGTATTAAGTCAATGAAAAATCCCAATGACCCCATCAGGAATCAAACCCACAAACTTCTGGCTTTTAGCACAGTGCCTCAACCAATTGCATGCCGTGTACCCACTTTATGATGCTGTGGGTTTCCTGTGTGCTTCTGGAGGCTTTTAATGCAGGGGTGCACAAATCTCTGTCATCTGCTCACGTGGGTGACTTAATTTAGTATTGTGGCACATATTATTTTCAGCTCATACTGAAGTTTTCTCCCTTTCATTCAAGAATGTGTATCAGTTCATAAGCACCAACTGCAAAGTGCCAACTGACAGAGAGGTTTGCAGGTTGCTGCAGAATTGTGCATCCTCAGTATGGGTCTCCCTTTATGTCACTCACCTGGTGCCAGGAATTTGGAGGTGGCACCTAGATGTTTGGAAAATTTGTGCACTCCTATTTTAATGGATTTTAAAATGTTGACCATTCTCAGTATCCCACTTTATTGCTGTTGTTGTGTCATATTTAGGGAAGTACATAATTTAAAGCACACAAAGCTAGACTTTTAAGAGTATTATGTAGTTTGATTAATTAAGCATGTGTGATGTCACAGCTCATCCTCCAAACCATCATCATAAGCAGCAGCAGCAAGAGGGTATAAACCACTGCAGACATTTTCCATCTTCATGTGTTGGTCTCTCTATGTTTTCCATGGTAGACTTTCTTCTTCTGCTTGTTGGAATGTGTTCATACACTTACTTGGGAGTAAGTCTATTGTTGATTCCTAATGAATCTTGTGTTCTCTAGCATCTGTAATCCATAATAATTTTACTTAAATTTCACTAGTGTGTATTTATTTCTCTTATTTCTTCATTTGTTTAATGGTCATGTAAACTATATCCTCCAATCAACCTCAAGAATTTCATCTCCACTGTCTTTTCTTTCATGCTGTTTTGATGAAGTCCTGTTCTCACACCTGCATAGGAGTGTTCATCCTGCCGTTATCTGATATAATTTGAACATTGTTTCCCTGTTACACATGTTAAATATGCACAAAATTATTCCACATATGTATACAGTACACTGAAGCCTCTGTAGCTTACTGTGTACACCATTATTCTTTATACATGGTATGCTACATCCCAAGTAGTTGTATCCTATTCTTTGTTCAATTACTGCATTTTCAGCAACTGTTTTTTCTGTAATGTGCTCATTTCTTTTAAATGCGAGGACTTTATTTTAACAGTAGGAATTTTAAAGTTGTGTTCCTTAGAAATTATATATATATATATCTTAGCTGCTGAAGGTCACCTTCAGTTTTAGAAATAATTGCCTTTTCATCAGCAAAGAAGATAATAAACAAAATGGTGCCACCAGACCATACATTCCACAACTTGCTTTTTATTACGGGGCATTCACACCACACATTTGAGAAATGGCAGTGTGAGAAAATACCACCCTGTGCAGGTAGTCATGGGCAGGAATAGTTTATGCCTGCATAGCTTGTAATGTATTTCTAGTTGAGTGGTTTACACTGCATCTCACAGTAGCAGGAATGCAAGTTAATAACAGTGGTAATTATAATTACAAAATTAGAGTAAGCATGCCAAATACAAAAAAGCCACATGTAATAAGCCGAAGGAAGTGCATTTTAGTTGCACATATAAACATCTGCTCTGTGCTTACAGTGTTGGTTTACTGGGTAAAATATAAATACCATATAAAAAATAAACACTGAAGTTTCATTGAATATTAACAGAGAGGTTGGTATAGTAGCAAATATAGAAAAAATTAAGCATAAGTTTATGTCTCATCACCAGAATGAAGTGTGAGATCATAATTCAAATGTACCTAATAAATCATTTGTTAATTTGGTGAAATTCAAATTTTCCGGTGCTACATAATAGATATATGCCAGTTTTTGAGAACTTGACTATAGTTTTGATTCGCATTATTTTTGGTGTTCTGTCATACCAAAGATTGCGTGGTTACAAGAGTATGGACGTTTTATTCAGGTATTACAACCTAAACTTACTCTTGGCTATTTTGGTTTGGAACATTACTGTTGGATGTTAATATTATAATGCTGTATGTTTGAAGGCAGTCTTTTATTTGGACATTGTAGAAATATGAGATCCTTTAGTGGTTGCCCAGCCGTGTAAGCATAATGCCTGGGTTATGTTTTGGAAACATCATGTTTTGCACCTTATTCTGTTGTCAATTTTTATCTGTCCTTCAGGCATTTGTATTTTACATGTTGGC
This sequence comes from Coptotermes formosanus, assembly GCA_013340265.1. Lineage (NCBI taxonomy): Eukaryota > Metazoa > Arthropoda > Insecta > Blattodea > Rhinotermitidae > Coptotermes > Coptotermes formosanus. The sequence continues at coordinate 714,167 of BLKM01000903.1, read as the reverse complement.
ATGGCTATGCCCACTGACATTTTGTTGCAGTATTATCATACATGTCGTTATTGCAGTTTATTGTGTGTTCTGCAGAAGAGAAGACAAAAACTAATATTCATTGTCCAATGTTTGGAATATATGGTTCTATGTTTTCTTATTCAGAAGTTGTTTTCTCTTTTAGGTTTTTGTGGCTAAATTATACAGAGTGGGGTTGCTTTGTTTGTTTTACAATTTCAATTTCAGTTTATTCAGCATCCATGTCTGCTACATAATCAGCAATAGGACAAGTCCATTTATATAAGTATTACAATTTTGATCCAATAGGATCCGTACCTGCCACATAAATAATAACCCTTACAAATATAAATGACAAAACATAATTAAATTAACAGTACCTGTCTAAAACCAAATACACAATGATGTAAAACTAAATACAGATCAATTTAAAACCAGAATAACAGTTTTTCAATAGAAATCATCCATAGGTGAACTAAACACAAATCTATTTAAAACCAAGTTTAAAATCTATATGTCAATGAAAGAAGTCACTCATCACAGCTACAGGTAAAAAACATACATACTTACATTTGAGAACAGTAATCGTTATACAAGAAAATTGTATTTATTCCAAATCTCAAGTTGAAAAACATCCATAAACCAAGCTGCAACACAATCCCTATAAAATATTGAGGCATTTAAAGAACCTGTATTAACCACATACACAATGGCAAGCACCCAAGCAATTTTTAGTCCCAATAACACGGGCGTTTACAACTGTCTGGTGGCAAGGTTTTACCTATTATCACGTGAACCCATATCTATGACCATATGTAAAAAACTCTGATAAAGAATAAAAGGGATTATTTAATAAAAACGACTTTAGGGCTCTTTTAAATTTTTTAAAATCACCCAATTCTTTTAGTTCTGATGGCAAACTATTATGCAGCCTAATACTCGTATTAACAACACTTTTCTTATACGAAGATGTATTACACTGAAATATATAGAAATCAGCTTTCCTTCTGGTATCACATCCATGGAAATTAGAATTTCTGACCTGATAAATATTGTATTTACGAAAGAAACACAAGGTCTCGAATATGAACAAGTAAATCACTGTAAAAATCTTTAGTTCCTTAAATATAGGCCTACATGATTAATTTTTACTCTTGTTTGTCATCAAGCGAAGAGCCCCTTTCTGCACCTTTAGGACCTTTGTAATCTCACTTACCCCACCCCACAAAATTATTCCATATCTCGTTACAGACTGAAACTTAGTAAAATAAATATTTCTCAACATTTAAAGGTTCAATTCATCTTTCAGCATCTTTATCATATAACAAATCTTACTAAGATTCGCACACAACACTTTTATTTGGGTGCTCCATGTAAGGGCACAAGAAATATGGATCCCCAGAAATTTTAGTTGAGATATGTAGCTAATTTTCTCATTCTTATAGAGTATGTGAGGAGCATCAATGACATTGTTATTTTTTAAGTGAAATAACATTGCTTTAGTTTTGTTGACATTTATAATCATACTGTTATTCGAGAACCATAATTCTAGTTGTTTCATAGTATTATTTACTCTATCCTGGAGTCTAGTTAAATCCTTATCAGTTAATACAATGTTTATATCTTCAGCATAAAGAACCACCTTTGCATTCTGAACATACCGCGATAAGTCGTTTATATATAATAAGAACAAAAGGGGTCCCAAAATGGATCCCTGAGGGACACCATGTTTTATTATCCTACATGGGGATGTGTACTTGTGATTGTAAATATCTTCTGCCTTTGCCGTTATTTCTACATACTGTGAGCAGGATGACAGGTAAGACTCTAGCCATGTTTTAGTTATCCCTCTAATTCCATAGTAATCCAGCTTTCCAAGCAAGGCCTCATGATTTATAACATCATCCGCCTTTGAGAGATCTAGAAAAATTCCAAGTACATGCTCTCCATCATTGAGTCTTTTTTGTATTAATTCAATAAAATTCTGGCATGCAGTCTCCGTTGATCTGTCTTCCCAAAAGCCATGTTGATCTTCGGATAAGATATTGTGTTTACTGACAAAGCAAACTAATCTATTATGAACAATTTTTTCAAGAATTTTTGAAAAAGTTGGTAAAATCGAAATTGGTCTATAATTGCCCATATCTTCTTTCTTCCCTTTCTTATATATAGGCTTGACTTTTGCCACTTTCATCCTGTCTGGGAAAGAACCCAATGTTATAGACAAATTAAAGATAAAACATAGCGGTTTCTTTAACAGGTGAATACAGTCTTTTACTATGAAGTCTGGGATCTCATCAACTCCTGTCGCTGCTTTTCTTTTAAGTTTAATAACTACCCTTTCAACTTCATTTTCTGTCACAGGAAATAAGAACACAGAATGCTGGTTTAAATTCATTAACCTTAAATTACTACATTCTACTTTATTATTTTCATTCTGCTCTATGATTTCTTCTATATTATCAATAAAATAAGAATTTAATGCCTCAGCAACCATTTGAGGATGTGTTATTTTTCCAGAGTTCATTTTCAGGTGGTGTATCTCCTGGTGATTTCTCATCTCACCTTGTTGTTTCTTAAAATAAGAGTTTGCTGAAATATTCAGTAAATAACTCTTCACAACATCAGATGTGCTCAACTCTTATGAATATTTAGATTTTCTACTCATGATTCTGTTCATACTAAGCAGATTTCACTGTGGGGTATGAGTTGATTTCAGTGATACATTTCTTCGTGTATTATATTAGTGCCTGAAGGAAAATCCATGTGTTGCTGAGAACTACTTCCAGCTGCTGAATACAAGCACTGAAAGAGTGCTTAAACTCAGCTGACCACTTTTACATTAAGGATGACATAAGAACCTATGCGGTATAAGAATTTAAAAATTGCGGGGGGAAATTTTGTTGTGGGAATTGGTAGAGGAAACTGCAAATGACCTTTTTACCGACTGAAACCCTTCCATCCATTGTAACACAGCTCCAGGACTATAGAGGTTGGCAGGCCCAACATATGAGAGGGTCGTCTGTACATGTGGCATGAATCCGTGAATCAACATCTGTGACAATGTGTTGCGCGATATGTGACAGGTTTCGTCTGTGCGTTGTGTTATCGGTGGTGATGCTGAAGTATTGAAAGAAATTCAGGGGGTGAGGAATGGAGGTGTTTACGGAAGAAGAGCTAAAAGTTCCACCCGTGAAATATGAATGTAATGACATTCGCAGGAGTGTGTTTAGACATATAAGAAATTTCATATTTTATTATAGTTTTTGTTGTGTGTTATTTAAGCATGGTGATAAGTTGGAGAAAATGTGAAACTATTGCATAGGAATAGATTAAATTTCAGAAGCGTCGGTTTTGTTATGACCTTTTAATTGCTGAATGGAAATCAACACCCATTTAATATTAAGATATGTATAAGGTGTTACGTAACGGGAATGTATTTGTTTTTCTTTTGCAGACTTGGACCACACAGCAGACGTGCAGTATGTATAGGTTATAGAAATTTTATGGCGCGTACGATACACAAAATTTGTTGTAATACTTTATAATTGATTAGTTTCTATATTTAGGCTTCATGCGTGGGGTGAGACATTGGAGGAAGCTTTTGAACAATGCGCCATGGCAATGTTTGGCTACATGACTGAAATTGACACAGTTGAGATGTCTGAATGCCGAGATGTAGAAGCTGATGGACATGATATGCTGTCACTGTTGTTTCATTTTTTGGACGAGTGCCTTTTCCTTTTCTGTGAAGACCCATATTTTATTGCAAGGGTAATAATACGTTTTCAGTGTTCAGAAAATTGTACATTATTCGTTTGAAATAATATAAAATAAGCATTTGTGATTTTGGGGTCATTTGGCATTGGTGATTAGTGTGCAGACATTCAAGTCAGATCACCATGCATAATCATCAGTGATGTTTCAGACATTTGAGTAACAGGAATAGCTTGAAAGTTGTCACCTTTTCTGATGCTTTTATATGCATTAGATTTTGATCCTTTTTGTTTGTGTCTGGGCTTAGTAAATTAAGTTGTTATTGTTGGCTGGGTTTAGTGTGATTTTAATGCACTAACATAGAATTAGTGCTGTACTTACTACTCTGCACACATTTTTACAAATCTTGAATAACCCAACACCTCGAGATATATTCCTTTATGTAAAGAAAACGTTAAAGCAAGTGTAATGTCTACATTATGACTCTTGTCAGTGCTTAACTCATTGTAATATTCCAGAACATCTTAGGTTATGGTTGCCAAACACAGTCGTGTATAAAGGTAGGCTGTAGTAATCAAGATAGATGAAAAAAAGAACTGCAAGCATTCAACCGACAAACATGATATTTTGAGATTTAATTTTAGTGACAGTAACCAAGCTTATACTTGCTGGTCATTTATATTACCAGCAAGGTTAGGTTTTATGGTTTTGCTTAACTGCTAGCAAATAAAGTCAGAAGTACTTATTCAACCTAGGATATGCATTAAGTTTAATTTAGTGACAGCTACCCACCATAGTGGAAAGAACACATCTCTTAAAGTAGTCAGCCATGTGTAGGTTTCAGATCCATGACAGAAGTTGTACAAAACAAGAAGGAAATTGTTTTATTGACAAAAACTGAAGTGAGGCAAAAACATTTATTCCACTGAGGTTAGGCTTTCGAGGTGTCATGTAGTAACAGGTTGGATTTCTAGGTTTCATTTTATTAACAGAACCTGAAGTCATTTCTCTGCAGCATCACTCCCCTTCCAGGAACTGGCCTACTATAGTTACATTTTCATGGTTAGTTTCCTTACCTTGGTTACCATCATGTATGGTATTTTGTTACTATGTATGTTGGGAATTCTCAATCAGTATGGTTCTCATTGCATCAAATGGAAATTCCATTCCCTAAATTAAGATGCATGTGTTATCATTGTATTAAAATCATCAGTCATGAGTGCTGCTTCTATTACACAAGTAACAGCGTTTTGAGGGGCTGGTGGCTCCAGAATTGTGAATGCATCCATATTACTAGGGAAGTGGTGGGGGGGGTTCCAATTTTATATTCCATTCTTAGACCAGTTGGCCATAGTTATGTGTGTAACAAATGTTTGTTTGGGTTCACGTTAAGCA